>ML788739.1:319545-336061 GCA_009831015.1 Picea engelmannii
AAGGAGCAGCAGCAGCAAAAGGACAAGAAACTCAACGGAGGATCTACTTCAGTCGTCCGGAAAAAGGTTGGATTATTCTTCTCTTGTATGCATGTGAAGAAAGGGGTTTCAGATTCGGGTAGAAGGTCAAAAGTTAAGTCTTGAGGGTCATTTTCCGCGTATAAGTTTAGAGCCCTAGCTTATTAGTCCATAGGGTAGAATACCCCACAACAATGTTTGATGTAGATCCTCCGTTGCGCTTTATCCGCTTGCTCTTGCTGCTCCTTCCAAAGACAATCCTGCAATCAAGACAAAACACTACGCATGCATGCTATTCTTCTACCTATGGGTTAGAGATTAAGAATAAATCAAATAAAATAAATATCGCTCGTGCATTGGGATGGGAAAAGTATTCTTTTATTAATCTCAAGATGAATCAACTTACAATAGTGATAGAGACCGGCCACCGTTCCTCGATCCTGATCCTGGGCTCCTCCTCTTCTTTGTCCTCCAACTACTTTGCTTGAATTCTGTTTAGGCTTAAGAAAATGCTAAAGGGTTGGGACAAATGGATTTGACAATTGGGCAGAGTTTCTTTGCTATCTTCCCCCCCCCCCCCCAAATAGTACCCCTAACCCTTCTTTTATACGCTAGAAGGAGCTAGGGTTTTGGACGAACTCTCCGCCATGCATGGCTGGGAGTTCCAGTTAACTGACCCAAAGCTTTTCGTCCCATCGGCAACTTTCCTGTTTTTGTGCTTTGTTAGGTAAACGCGGGCTGTAGTGGTCCAGCCAGCGTTCCAACGCGTGTAGTAGTAGGTCTGCCAGTGTTCCAACGCACCCGGTAATGGGTTAGGGCACGGGTTACTTAGTTTAAGAGGTTTTTCAAGGTTTTATTCAGCATGTCTTTGGAAAGAAAGGGATATGAGTTGGCCTGATGCCAGGTAAGCATGTGTGGTGCAATTTAGGGTTATAACAGTCTTAGAGTTGCTTTGTGACACTTTGTCGCATAGTATCCTTCACCTCTGGGTCTACTTAGATGCTCAGCTGGTTGTTTCCCAGTTAAATAGGGTTCATCGCGTTTATGATCCTACTCTACACCGACGATTCCTTAGGGTACCTCTCTTAGAACAAATCTTTGATTACATTACATATATCTATGTTCCTAGGAGATTGAATCAAATCACAGATACTCTAGCTAATCATGTATTAGATTGGCACATTACACACATGTAAGAAAAAGCACACACACACATGTAAATACATTTGTAAAATAGATGTAATCCATAAGACGTAAAAATATGTAAATATGCATATATATATCCAAAATATCAGAGTACATAGGTGGGCACAAGCGCCTCAAAAATATGTCTAGTAAGAGTCACGGGGCTTATGCTCTCAAAAATATACAAAAAGTTCCTTGGTACGTAAGTATTCTAGCCTAGCTAAGGGTGGGGCCTATTGTCCCTACTGTAGTGAACAACGACGTTTTCCAAATGTCGAAAAATTTGGACTCAGGTCTGTGGCATCGATGGTGGAAGATCCTCGACCTTTGCCATAGGGACTGTGCAAGTGAGCGCGGTGAGTTTCTGCTCCACCCGTCTTAATACTATCTCAACCTCTTCGACTAGAGACCCCCCCGCTGTTATTGCTGGTTCGACGGCTGCTACTGGTCCTGCCTCTCATCGAGGATGTTGCTTGGTCCTTGAGAAGTATGTTGGATGCACCGGTCCCACATTTGTACATAACAGATACATAGTTGTCAGATACTCTGTTACACATAAAAATGATATATATAAAAATTAAATAACTTTTAAAAACAAACATACCTAGCTCTCCTTGTTCTACTCTGGGAGGTATGGGAATATCAGTATCCCTGGAGAATTTGATCCGAACATAGGGGTAATCCTCTATAGCTGAAATCTGTCAAGACCACCAATCAAAAAATTTATCATCGAAGGCCTCGATGGTCCTCCCTCCCCCCTATCATGGCAACAACATTTCCCACCTACATAACACTAGGAGAGAGGGCACATGCCCTCATATCGTCTCTTGAGGACTAAGAATGGGTACCCTCTCAAAGAAAAAGGAACATAAAACAGTCCTGAACCCGAAGTTTCGATGTTCCCGTATTCGACACTATGTTAGTTGTCTCTTCATGCAATCCAGCATGGTTGTACTCCAGTCAAAAATCCATGCATTTAAGCACTGCACTGCACAATGCATGTGTGCTTGGGAGGTTTGATGTAAATCCGTGGATCTAGTGATCTGCCCAATGAGTAGAACTATCACTTTCAGTGATAGGTTTATGATCTTGTTTATAGGCACCTGAGAACCTACTTTCTCAGTACCAGCCTCGCAATGGAGTCCAATCAACTCCTCAATGTTGTGAGGCCCAGAGGGGAAAGTACACAAGTTGACTGGATCATCTCTCCTCGAGAGACCAGTCAAGAAGTAAATGTCTTCAGTCATTGGAGTCAACGACTACCCCTCGAGCATAAATGCCTCAGCTTCAGGATGCCAATAATCTATCAAATCATTTGGCAACCTGGGTTGTGCCCTCATGAATGGACACTGAAAGAATTTTAACAACCCACATTATGATAAAACAATGATAGCAGCAGGGTCTTCTGAGGCCAAAAAATCAATGTCCTCATGCTCCCTCTCTCTCCAATGAAAATACATACTACAAAATGACAAAGTCATGGGGAGTTAACTCTTTCTTTTTATTTTTTCCACTTATTGGAGGGTGTACGCGGGTTGTCTTGGCGACAGTCACATGTGTACATGGGAAAATTATCTTATGCCCATGTGCACACATGGGTTGTGCTTGGACATCCCATGTACATGTATGACCGACCTCTTTAAAGGTCAGTGCCCACCAAAAAACAAAAAGAAATGAAAAAAAGAAGAATGGAAATGCAGGAGGGGCTAGTTTGTACTTACTTGGTCCAAGAAGAAGTTTGTTTCATCCATAGAAGCTCCCAGAATCAACTCTTTCGACAAAGGGGTGTTTATGATTTTTTTTATCAATTCTCAATTTACAATGGTGATAATGAGCTGCTAGCTTCTATTTATAGACTTTTTGGCCCCTTTTTGTCATTTTTTGGACCCTTTTGTCATGTTTTCTAGCTTGAAAATCATTTAGTATGTTTTTTGAGTTTCTTGTGGGATGTTACGATATGTGTTACTTTGGGTATTGGGAAAATTTTTGAGAATTGGGTCACTTTTAAAGGTCTTTTGGTAAAAATTCATTTTTCCAACTTTTTGCATCTAAGTAAGGATTCCACCTCCACTTTCTGCATCTCGATGTCTTTTTCGCTTTGCCATAGGATCTACCCCACTAATTTGTGACACGCAACCATCATTGCTTCTCTAGAAGTGTCATAATTTAGTGGTAGAGCCTACCTTCACATGGATGCCCTAGGTATATCCTGGTTGCATTTTGGTGTCCATGTCATTGCTAGTGATTTTAGGCTCGGGAGTCCTTTTAGTCTTATCTTGATTACAAATTTGGGCCTTCACATGTCTGATATGTTATCACTCTTGGTTTCACCCTCGGGACTCCCAAAATAATGGGTCTTCTTTTAAGACCTTTTCATACCCTATAAACATGAAAATATTGTTGAGGGATCGTGTTTCCCTTCACACTCTCCAAACTAAAATCCGAAGGCATGTCTGTCCAACGATAGTTTACCCCTTTTTTGATTTGGATGGTCATACGTATGAACAAAGGTATACTCTAGGAGACTTAGTTCTCTAGAAGAGTATTCTCAGGTATAAATTTAACCCTTTTTCAGGCCTGAGGGACTAAATTTACGAAAAAGGAAAGTTGGCATAGGGGCAAACCCAGGGTTTAGCTCCAAGTGTGCACCAATAAGCCCTAGTAACTGGCCCTTTTACCAACACCTGCGAAGCAGATGCATTCTCACCCAAATTAGCTATGAGGGGGTTGCAGGACAGAGATGTCTACAACCAAGGGAATGTCAAGTGGATCTATTACAACAACAACACAACATGCATCTATCACTTATCAATATAGATCTACCCTACACATTTCATAGATCTAATCTAATACAGCAATGCAAATAACAATATACAGAGGCTGAGATCTTAGCATCAACCACACACACAACATAATATGTATGTGGTTCACCCTCTCTCTAGGGCTACGTCCACAGAACTAGCTTATGATTTATTAAGATAAAGAATACAGTTCTTATATGTGCTCTCAGCTAGCAGATCCTCCTTCCCTTCTCTCTTTCTCTCCCCTTCATGTGCACCCAGCTATAGGACTTGACCTTCACACCCATCTAAAGATGTTACAATACCAGAAGGCTCTCTCACTCAACACTTCTCTCTCACCATAATAATAGAGCTAGATCAAAAACAATATTGTACCAACCAGAATTACCAACCCAACCTAGGCCCTTTAGACCTCTATTTATACATTACAATACCTCACCAACAACCTTAGGCCGAAACCTAGGTGCCAAAACCCTAGGAGTCTAAAACCCTAGGTCAACTTGACCCACTTTTTTCGAGCTTTGCCAACTTATCTTTCCTTCCTTCCTACGCGGTGCTCCAAAGCATCCAAAGGTGGATTTTCCCCACTTGTTGAGTTTTCCTCGATCCCTCTTCCTTGTTGATCTATCAACCTTGATCTTCTCATACAACGGATTGCATTTTCATACTTCACTCCATATTTTTTGCTCTTCTTCTTACTTCGATCTAGTGACAGTCACTGTGTCTTTCGCGAAGTTCACTTTTCACCTTTTCTTCCTTGTTCTTTGTTTCCTTCCATAACCAAGGGCCAACAGGCCCCCAACACTCACATGTGACTCATCTCGAGGCACTTTGGATCTTATCCTTCTGTTTTTCTTCAACTTTGGATTGTACAGGGAAGCCTTTGCTTTCTACTTTATGCCTCCTCTCCCTCCTTGTGTAGACTGTCTTTTCTGTGTCTGGTACCCAGTTTCAACTACACCTGGTACCTATACCCTTTTCCTATTGTTTTTACTGAGAGCTACGAGGTAGACGGTTTTCATAGTACAACTTCAGTCGATTCCCATTCACCAATCCTTCCTTCCATTCTCCCTTTAATGTTTTCAATTGTGTAGCTCCTCCTTCGGTAACAAAAGCAATCTCATACAGTCCAAGCCAATGCGTTATGAACTTCCCTGGGTGTTTTATAAACTTATTGTCATACATCAGTACTAAATCACCTTGCTTGAATGTCTTCTTCTTGTTGTGTCTGTCATGATATGCCTTCTCTCGTTCCTTCTGAACCTGCTGGTGGAATCCTCCAATGAATCTATCTTCTTCCATTTCAACCAACTGTGCAAGCCTCTCACGAACAATGCCAGTATCATCCATGTCTGTAAATGAAACAATCCTTAAGCTTGGTACCTAGTATTCCATCGGGACAACAACTTTAAGGCATAAACCAATTTGAAAAGGGTCTACATTGTTAATTTCTTGCAAGTGGTTCTATAGGCCCATATTACTACAGGCACTCTTAAATCCCAGTCATCCCTATTCACACTACAAATTTTTGTCAATGTTGTCTCCAATATATTTTTGAATGCTTCAACTATTTTGTTCGCTTGTGGATGGTAAGGTGTACTCTTCTGATGGTGGACTGCAAATTCTTCAGTCAGGGCTTCAACTGTCTTATTGATGAAGTGTGCCTTGATCGCTCATAAGGATCTTGGGGCATCCAAACCTAGTTATTATGTCATCAAATATAAAATGTGCAGATGTAGTTGCAGTACATTATTTTACTGTTCTGGCTTCGGCCCATTTGGTTAAGTATTATGTGGCATTAATGATATAACTTTCTCTTATGCACTTTGCTGGTGGGTTTATAGGTCCCATGAAGTCAATGGACTACTTTTAAAATGGTAGTAGGTTCATCTGTGGTGCTAATGACATTTCATCTCGTCTGAATGGTTTCCTAACTCTCTGGCACACATCACAGGTTCTAGAATAATCCTTAGCATCTCTATGTAAGGTAGGCAACCAAAGGCCAGCTCGCAGAACCTTTTGTGTAGTTTCTTTCCCTGCGTAATGTCCTCCTCCAATGCCTTCATGAGCTTCTGCAAGGATCAATGGTCGTTCTACCTCCATAACACATCTTCTCAGTATCTCATCAAGTCCCATAATGTATAGTTGTCCCGCTATAAGTGAAAAGTTTGTAGCATGCACTACCAGCTGTTTCTTCTGGGGAATTGTAAACTCACTAGGTGCCATTCCTTTTGACAAAAACTAGACGATGTCTACAAAGTGGTCATCAATATTTCTAATGGTGAGTAGTTGTGCATCCGACAATGTATCCTCAAAACTGGTGGGTTCTTCTCCATGTTCCAACCTCGACAGGTGGTCAGGGCCCTTGTTAATTATTCCTGGCTTAACTATGATTTCAAAATCATATTCTTGAAGAAGCGAAATCCATCTACATATTCGCCCCCCCAACACTTGCTTGTTGACTAGGTATTTTAGCGTGAAGTGATCTGTAAACATTTTGAAGTGGCCTCCCAACAAGTAGTGGAGGGATTTCTATAGCACGTACACCATGGCTAATCCTTCTCTTTCTGTAGTGATGCAGTTAATCTCAACTGTAGATATCTTCCTACTAGAAAAATCTAATGGATGGTCGATCTCCCCTTCTCCCAGTTGTGCTAGTACTACTCCTAGTGCAATAGAAGACACATCGACATGCACATGAAACTCCTTGTTCCAATATGGAAAAACCAGAATGGGCACGGTGACCATCTTCTATTTTAGTGTGTCGAAGCTCTGTTGGCATTCGTCTATCTAACCAAACTTTAAATACTTCTTCAATAGGTTCACCATCGGTGTTGTGATTTGGGCATAGCCTTTAATGAATTTCCTGTAATACCCAGTATGTCCTAGCATAGTGCGCAGTTGTTTGACTGAAGTAGGAGGTGGAAAATCAACTATAATTGCAATTTCAGATGGATCAACCAGCAATCCCTTCTTGCATACAATATGGCCTAATAACACTCCAAATGGTGAGAAAAAGATGCACTTCTTTAGATTCGAATCAATTCGACACTGCCTGCATTTATCCAACATTATCCTTAGACATTCAATATGGTTTTTCAACAAACTAAACACAGTCCAGTCATCAAAATATGCTTCTAAAAATTTACACAAAAATTCTTTGAATGCTTCGACCACCACCTCTTGGCCTCCCACGTTGTCTAATACTTCATCAATGAATGGTGTAGGGAAAGGGTCATGCAGACAAGCATCATTCAACTTCCTAAGGTCCACACATATCCTAATTTCTCCTGTCTTCTTGTCTTGTACCACCATAGGGATGTTCCACTCTGATTCTTCGTCAGGTTCAATAATCCCTGCTTCCAACATTCTGTCAAGCCCAATCTTCACTTTTTCCTTGTATTTTGAATTCAATCTGTAGGGTATTTTATTGACTGGATTCGCACCTGGTTTCAAAGGTATTCTCATCTCTCCCATAGGTCCTTTTATACCATTCATATCAGTGAACTTGGTCAGAAATAAGTCATGATATTTGTGCAACAACTCTGTAATCTTGTCAATGGTAGCAACATCCTAATAATCTCCAACATTGGAAAGCTTTGGTGTCTCCTCTATTCCAATATTGACCTTTTTGATATTGATTGGTTGACCAATAAATTGTAGCTCAACTCCTGGTCCCTCCACATCTCTTTGGCCTTATGTTTCAGTGATGTTTACCTTCCTCGAATCATCGTCGTCATCAACATTGATGTTGTAGCAGCTCTACAATTTCTGGAGAGGTGCAATACATTTGTCCTCTTCTTGTTTCATAGGGAGGATAGATGCCTCTTCGAATACCTTCTATCTCAAAATTTGTAATGCTTCGACTACTGAAGGATATTCACTTTCAAATGAAAAGGTGGTGACAAAATTCTGAGTCATACATTCCCAATCTACAGTGACGAGGCACAACTCCACTTGAAGGTACCAGTTGATAGGGGTCATGTACATCATGTTAATGAATCTGTGCACCCATTGTTCTTGATGAATGTCACTCCATACCTATTCACAACTTCGCATATGGTCCCTTGGGAAACTTCAATTGGTATACCTTACTTCACCTTACTGCTTGTGTTGAGAATCGTGTCGTCATTAAATTTCGACATTATGTCCAGTCTGTAATATTTCTTTTATGTGTCCCCCACCATCTTGTTGGTGTAGCTTTCAGGGCCTCATCCATGGCCAACAGTCTATGTTTTTTTGGTACACTTGTTTCAAAATATGATAGGAAGGCTTCTAAAGGTTTCAAACTGTCAAATGTGGGTAAATTACTTACTATTGTGCCGATCCAGCGAACTTCTCTAGTTAATATAGCACATCTTTTGGTAGATACTTCATACATCTGGTTCTGCCAGTTCTTCGGCACTTTTCTGAATCTGATGAATACACACTATCACTTCACCAACTTAGATTCCCATCGGTTGTAGGGTTGATGTAATCTTGTTGTTTGGTTGTTAGTTTGTAGATATTTTCTAGTTCGTATGCATGGTCTTCTTCTCTGATGGGTTTTGTGTATCGCGGACCTTCATTTGGATCTAAGGGTGCAATGACCCAAAGTCCATATCTTTCAAACTTCATATGTCTTTTATTCAGATCAACTATAGTGGAATTTTTGAAGGCCCAATCAATTCCTAGCAATGCAGGGTAAGGGCAGTTGTCATCAACAATTTAAATTACCTCAAAATCTGCAAAGGTTCTAACTTCGTTGATGTCCACAAGGACATGCTCTAATAATCCAAATGGGTTGATAGCTTGTTGATTATCCATTCTAATCCTGATAGGGGAATAGATCAGCTTGGGTTTTCCCATCAATTCCCAAGTTTGCTTCGCCATGACATTGACCTCTGACCCTAAGTCGAGGACCACATAGTCTATATCATACTCTCCTATTTGAGAATTCAAATGTAATTATTTATTTTTCCTTATTTTCTTACCAATTTGGTGTACTTCCCTATTCAGTAAGGGGTCTATCTTCCCTATCACATACTTCTTGATTAAGTTTTGTAGTTCTTGCCCAACATTCCCATTCTGAATTAACTTAAGACAGGTGTATAAGAATTTGGTGATATTACTTACCTCTTTTCCTTGCTTCGACAAAGCCGACTGATCAAATGCTTGAGGCATTCCATATTCTCTCACTTTTGGTCATGATTTTTATGAATACCCTTGGTCTCCCTTGAACTCATGTCTTGCCTCCTCGAATATATGTCTTTCTTTCTTCGCATCAAAATCATGAGTCTTCTCTGCAGCTTTCATGATACCTGAGTCTTCTGCGATATGTCCTTGGATCATTCTATCCTCTCTTGTAGAAGTGCCTCCTTGAGTAATAACAGTGACTCTAGGGTCTGCTCCGTGAGGTTCAGCATATATTAGTTTCATTTCCGGGTTCTGTTGAGGTCCTTGTCTTTCCTAAATCTTAGCTAGAAGTATAAGGCAGTCCTCAATGACATGCTCAAAGGAGTTGCAATAACTGTTGCAAGTGGCACAAGGGTTCTGGCAGTCCCTTGCTAGATGTCCTGGATGCATGCAGTTATAACATGTTATTTGTCCTCGGCCTCAACCCATTCCTCATCCTCAGCCTCAACCCATTCCTCCTCCTCGTCCTTTTCCTTTGTATCCACCATGAGGATTGAAGTTTCCTCTTCTTGGGGAGTTATACTGTGCATTGTTTCCTTCTTGATATACTTCACCTTGGATTTTGTATATGTTTCTTGATATTTCATGCATGATATCATAAGCTTTGCAATATCTACCATCATGCCCTACTTATTTATAGAATGCACAGTACAAGTTTGTGGGTGTCTGAATGTATTTCTACATGTAATATCACTCACCGGGGTGATGTTGATTTCTTCATACTTCGCACCAAGGTAAGGTGACTTGCTTCAAGGGGCTCGGAGCTCTAGAAGCCAAGTATTCATTGAATAGAGGGAAGTGTTCCTTGTCATGACCTTCTGATATGCATCTGACCCACCATATGTCTTCTCTTTTTTCTTTTCCCTTGTCTTTCTTCATGTCTTCGACCTGTAGAGACAAACTAGTTGGTTGACTCAATATCTGACTCATACCTGAGCTAGATTATCCCATAGGGGCTGATTCAAGCTTCATGGAAATCTCCAATGCTTCCACCTATGAAGAAATATTCTACTGCATCAGGGGGACTTTGATATGTGGTAAGAGAGCAGCGATGAACCATTGATTGTTATGCTCATTCGGGATCTTAAAATTCAATCTTCCTGTTAGGGTCTTGAATCTCTGGTCGAACTCCCAAACAGGTTTGGCTACCTTCTACTTGATCTCCTTCAGTTCTATAATACATTGTGACTCTAAATTAGGTTTCTTAAACTCTCCAATCAGCGCATTCTTTATCTCACTTAGTGGCTTAGGCTGCACAAGTCCTTGGACAAGCTTCATGTACCATCTCAACACACGGTCTCTCGGTGTATTGCTAAACTAGTTTCTCTTAACATCTTCATCGGTAATATTTTTAATGTTCCATACAGCCTCACATGGGAACCAGTGTTGATCAAGATCTTCAAATCCATCCCCTATAAATATAGGGAGCCTCATCTCAACTGCCATGGAGCTTCCTAGGTTTCCTGTCTGAGTGGATTTTGAACTGCTAGTAATAGTGCTCTACGGACTCTGGTGATTTGGAATGTTCTGATTACTTAGTGTTTCTAAAACAATAGGAGGATTGATATTACTTACTTCAGTATCCTGCACAGTTCCTGAGGTTTCTGGCTTGTTCCGGTGAAGTTCTTCATCTTCGCCTTCTTCTTCTCTAGTGGGTTCTGAATGTTCTTCGTCTGTTAGATCTGCCTCTTCTCCACTATAGAAACCCTCTTCCCCGTAGTTTTTCTTAAACAAGTTCTCAAGGTGAACCCCTCGAAATACTCTCTCACTACATGTATGTCCATCTTCTATGTCGTTGTCGATGTCCGAGTTATTGAACATTATCCTTTTCAAATCCACCAATCTACTGTATCTTCAAGACATTCTTTTCAAGCAACAACATCTTGATTCTCAGCTTCAGAAAGTGAAAAAAATTTCATCTAGGTCCTTTGAAAAAGTATCTCTTGTCTTGGATATACGATTCTACCCTGTCAACAACAAACTTAGTGATATACCCTCCAATGGTACTATCAAACCAATGATCAACTACTCTGGATATGGTGTTATCAACTCTTTTGACCTTTTGGATCAACGTTGACGTCCAAACCACAGGAGGTCTAGATCTAATCTCAAATTGGGTATCAGCTAACTTATCCAACCACTCAAACAACTCTTGGTGGATTCCTCCAAAGAAGATCTCATGAATGTCGGTGAAGATGTATCTTTGTAGTCAATCTTCAGTACTCAGCTTAGGGTTCTTGTTCTGGGCTTGAGTGAAGTCCCTCTCTTGATCTTCTAATCATTTTTGAATCTATGTCTTCGATGGGAACCACCTTGACATTCCCTCATGAAGATTCATGTCCTAGTAATGGAACCATTTTTTGGCATAGGGGTAGACCCAGGGTTCATCCCCAAGAGCGCACCAACAAGCCCTAGCTACTGGCCCTTTCAGCAACACCTGCGAAGAAGATGCACTCTCACCTAAAGCAACTATGAGGGGGTTGAAGGATAGAGATGTCTACAACCAGGGGAATATCAAGTGGATCTATTACAACAACAACACAACATGCATCTATCACTTATCAAGCTAGATCTACCCTGCACATTTCATAGATTTGATCTAATACAACAATGCAAATAAAAATATATAGAGGCTAAGATCACAGCATCAACCACACACACAACATAAGATGTATGTGGTTCACCCTCTCTCTAGGGATATGTCCACAGAACTAGCTTATGATTTATTAAGATAAAGCATACAGTTCTTATCTGTGCTCTCAGCTAGAATATCCTCCTTCCCTTCTCTCTTTCTCTCCCCTTCCTATGCACCTAACTACAGGACTTGATCTTCACACCCAGCTGAAGATCTTACAATACCAAAAGGCTCTCTCACTCAACACTTCTCTCTCACCACAACAATAGAGTTATACCAACAACAATATCGTACCAACCATAATTACCAACCCAACCTAGGCCCTTAAGACCACTATTTATACATTACAATACCTCACCGACAGCCTTAGGCTGAAACCTAGGTGCCAAAACCCTAGATACCAAAACCCTAGGAGTCTAAAACCCTAGGTCAACTTGACCCTCTTTTTCCGAGCTTCGCTAGCCTATCTTTCCTTCCTTCCTGTACGGTGATCCAAAGCATCCAAAGGTGTATTTTCCCCGCTTGTTGAGTTGTCCTCGATCCCTCTTCCTTGTTGATATGTCAACCTTGATATTCTCATCCAACGGCTTGTGTTTTCGTACTTCGCTCCATCTTTTCTGCTCTTCTTCTTACTTCGACCTAGTGACAGTCACTGAGTCTTCTACGAAGTTCGCTTTTCACCTTTTATTCCTTGTTCTTTTCTTCCTTCCATAACCAAGGGCCAACAAGGAACCCCCACATATTCCATAGTTAATCTCTTTTCAGACTCCTTAAAATTGAAAAGATGGTTGAGTGACATTTTTTCTTCACACTCGCTAAATTGGTCAAAGAATAACATCCCTTACAGAGTCCATAGTTAAGCTCTTTCCAGACTCCTTAAATATGAAAATATCATCAAGTGATATTTTCTTTGTCACACTCGTTAAAATGATTTTGAATAGACATTTGTTCGGTGCTAGTTTACCCCTTTTTTCGAACCGACTAGACTACCTTCGAAAAAGGTACCCCAGTGGAGTCCCCTTTTATGCTTTTTTAGACTCTCTAAATATGAAAAACCGTCGATCTTACCTAATCTAGGCTCATTAAAATTACATCGAAGGACGTTATCATTGTGTCTTATTAATCACATTTTCATCCCTGCGTCTTTGGCCTAATGCTGGCTCCATGTTGCTCTCAACTGAACCATCTGAAGCATGCCTTATATGCAATCCTTGTAGCACTTTGCCTCTGCATCTTGACACCTTGACCCATGGAGGATTTTTCCCGAGTGTCCTTTTCCTGTATATGTCCCTTTTCTCTGAGAATCATTGTGTTCCTTGCGCTTGGAACTAGTATGTCTGGGACACTCATTCCTCATTTGTAACGTAGCATTCTTTTATAATTTTCCAAGCTTCCCAAAATTATTGAAAAAGACAAAGAAAACAAATATACCCCAAAAAGAGGAAGGGAAAATTATTTTCTTTTTGTTGATAGCACAATGAGTCACCCTTGGACAAAGCACATCATTTTGTTTGTCCATCTAGCTCTAGGATCCAATATTACCTTAGGAATTTGTTCTCGCTACATAGAGTTGTGTCCTCCTCCATTTGGTTATCCTTCCAAACATATGGAGAGTTCGCATTAACTCCTGCATCGTGAACTTTTTTCAATGCCATGTTGCGTGAGTCTCATATTTTGTCATGCTTTTGTCCAAGGGAAGTTTTACTAAACTTGAATCAGCCCTTCTATAGTTTGTCTCTTGTCCTCATGCCCGACCACCTCAAAAGTCCAATCAAGTCCTTGCTCAAAATAAATGAAGTTCTCTGCCTTTTCACCGAGATCCTCTTGTATTTTCCTAATGATCTGTCAAAGACCTTTGGGTAGTGAATTTGTACATTGATATTACACTCCTACCTGAGTTTTTAAGATTTTGAAGTTGTTGCTCGAGATCTGAAGACCTCATCTCCAGCCATCGTGCATCATTGGCTTCTTGAATATGGATATTATACATGTATACATTTTGATTTTGAGATGTAGATATGTTGTGTACTTCTCGTAGCTATGCTTTATATAGTTATATGACATGGATCTATAGTGTATTTGATTGGCAGCCATGATTTTATTTCATCCCGAGCATGGGTATGCCTGCCTTGGTCACACAAACTATTATTTTGCATATGGCACCTCTTGAACTCTGGTCCCTTGGCTCACTCACTTAGTACATTGGTGAATATTTGTAATCTATTTTGGCCATCAGATGCTCTTCTGACCTCACACATTAGGGGGCATCTGTTATAACCCTAAATTGCACCAGACATGCATACCTGGCATCATGCCATATTACTTGCTATCTTTGCCAAGCCATCACTGAATAGATCTTCTAAAAAACCATTGTTTTGAAGGTGTACACGCACTATGCCACTACTGCCCACGTACACACTCTTGTTTCACCACTACAACCCGTGTACACTCACAAAAAGGGAAAAAAATGAAAATTCCAAAGGGATACGGATTTTTGGGTCATTACCTAACCATTTGACCACCCATAGCTAGTCACCCCATCCCTTACTATCTCTTTTGGCCTATAAAAGAAGGTGTTGGGGTTTCATTCTAGGAATAAGCACGAGAGCATAAAAACTCTACCCATTTTAGTATTCCCCCTTTGCCCCAATATTTTTCAACCACATTGTGAGGTTGAGCCACAATTCCTTCTTCCTCCTTTGCAAACCCTTTCCATTTCCCTAGAGAGAATTGAAGAGGACAAAAATACGTGGAAGAAGTTGGTGCATGGTGAAGAGGAGCCTAGGACCAAGTTCGAGGAGAAATTGTCGGTCTCATATTGTAAACAAATTTTGTGAGATTAATATAAAGAAATACTTTTCCCGTCCTGCCAAATGATGTCTTAAATATTTATGATTTGTTTACAATTTTTGTTATGATGTCTAACCCACTAATCCATATATGGAATGCATGCTTGTAGTTTCTTGTTCTTAATTTGGTGAATGCAGGTTGGCATTGGGAGGAGATCTGCAGTCGAGAAACAACTGAGCGTAAAGGGATTGACATCGGGCGTGGAGTTTAAGGTATTCCTACCAAATCTCTATACTTTGTCTTTTATGTATGATTGTAGGGTGATGACGGGATAGTTGTTAAAATTAGGAGACTTTAGATGGTTAGATATGTCTGCACTTTAGAACCCTGGTGTAGTCCCTAGGGGGTTTTCCCGCCAAAGCACCAGTAATTCCTGCAAAATTACCTTCTGACATCCCTAAAGTTTACGGTAAACCTAGAGAAGACTCGAACAACCATGTTATGAAATTCCATCTATGGTGTTCATTAAACTCACTAATGGATGATTCTATATGTTTGTGTCTTTTCCAACGCACACTCATGAGCTCGGCAGCCAAATCGTACATTGAACTTCAACATGGTACATTTCAAGACTTCAACTCCCTAGCTATGGTTTTCCTCACGCGTTTTCAATTACCCATCCGTTATGAGATTGGTACAAAACTCTTAACCTCACTTCATCAAATGAACTTCATACATATCTCTAATCATATTCATGAGTGGAGACGATGGAGAAGGTTGATTAAAGAGACCATTCATGACCAGTTATTGGTCGAATGGTTTACTAAATCTCTTTTACCCCCAATTTCTCGTGACGTCTCCATGGGTGGTGTAGTCACTGAAGAAGAAGCCATTGCTCAAGCTCAGTATTTAGATTTGGTTTACTCCCAATCTGGTATGTTATATGAGTTGACACCAAATGTTCCCCATACTTCTATCGATCCATCCAAACCTTCTTCCACGGAACATGTGAATGGGGTCATCGGTATCGTCAAAACCCAATATTCATCATAGTCAATCGGATCAACTAATCGCTCTATTTCTTCACCTGTTACCAGTTCTACTTCACTCTCCTCTACCTCCCCCCTAACTCAAATCTCTGAGGTGAATGCAGTCCAACCTACCTCTTTTCAACAATACGGGGGAAAGAAGAAAATGAAAAATAAACCCAAAAATAATAATAATAATAATAATGAAAATTCAAAAACACAAACTCCACCACCTTCTCCTAAAACTGAACCACAATGAAAATTGAAATTCCTGTGTCTCATTTGTGGTGATGATCATTACACCCAAGACTGTCCTCATCATGAAAAAGTTGCAAAACTTTTCAAAGGGAATTCCCAACCCGTTGTGTTAACACATCCTTTTCCTCAACAACAATCCATGGTTACTCAAGCCCCTGCCTCTGTAGTAGGGGGCAATCCCAGTCATCCTCCTAGTGAGGAAGCCTCATCGAGTGCTCATATTTATATGTTCAATGGGATAGGTTAACCACTCACACCACAACGTATGACACACTGGCTAAACCTCATAAATAGGAGGTCACTAACAGTTCCCCACCGGATCCATATCACGCCACCAATAGTCCTCCATCTGGGTCACTTCAGATTGATAAACCCACTTTTGAATCTATTTTACGCCCTCCCAAGAGCACTATTTGCAAATCAACTTTAAATCCTAGTTGACGTGCCACCCAAAACTATAACATTGTTGAATATTTGGCTCAAGCACTGTTAAGAACCAAACATCAATATAGCATAGAAAAACCTCAAGAAAAGTACTCAACGCCTTGAAAAAGAGATAATATCAGATAATAAGCCTCTTCGAGGGGGCAACCTCCTTTTACCCCACTTAAATGTTCAAGTACAAG
>ML788739.1:362958-380332 GCA_009831015.1 Picea engelmannii
TTCCTAGAGCCTTTCTATCAAGAATCTCCCATTCTTCATCCTTCATGGCCGTCAGCTTCTTTGCTACTCCGCTCAATGGTAGGAATATATCCTTCTGATATAAATAGTCTTCCATCTGCATCTTCCATAACTAGTAGTTTTGGCCGTTAAATTTCTCGACCCTAAACTTTCCATCTTCTGACATTGCTTCCACTCGAACTAGGAACCCTCTTTTCCTACGAGTTACCTTATGCTCTGATACCAGTTGTTAGAAAAATAGGACCGCAGATCAATAAAATAAAACAAATACAGAAACAAAACACAGAAGACACACAATACAAGAGAGACACAGATTTACGTGGTTGACCCAGTGTGGGCTACGTCCACCAGAGAAATTGCCAGGTCCTTCTTTTATTATTATCTAGCAAATGAAGGGCTACAACCTACAACAAAACCCACTGTAACTTCCTCTTCTTTCTCTCACAGTCTCCTCTCTCAGAATACAATATTCACCACCATACATAGCCGCAATACATTTCCCTCATAAAAGAGGGTTGCCTTCTAGGGCAAAAAACCCTAACATAATCTCTACCGTTAGATCTACGACCTTATAATGAACGGTCCAGATTTACAATGAAATTACAATATACTTTTACAAGGCAATTTTTTCTTCAGGGGCTTCGCCCCCGAACCCCCGCTTACCCCCAGACCTCCCTAGCCAAGGGGATAGCCCCCCCAGACCCCGCAGAGGGGGTACCCCCCCTCTGCACTCTCCCGCATGGAAGATTGTACATACTTCTGGGGTGTAAATACTTCATGGGGTATAAACAAGGCTGAAAGTAAAAGACCTATAAATCAAGAAGATAATCAGGCTCCACAACCAACACCCTGCTCACATGAAGGGAGCATTAGCGCTCATTTTCCACTTAGAAGGGAGCGCTATAGTGCTTTTTCTCCAGCTTTGAGGGAGCATCGATTGGTTGAGAGAATCTTGGGAATAAATCCCCCTTATCTCTAAGGACATCTAGAAATGATCCAAGTTGGTTTGGCTCAAATCCAATCTTTAGGTTGTATCTAAGGGAGATACCAAAACTGATGGAGTCATATCCTCAACTTATTCCAAATATAACTAAGGTGGTTGAGCCTCCCAAAGCCTATAAAAATAGGCATTCTCATGGTGAAAAGGAGGAGAATATCAGTGAAAAGTATTGTCATTTTGATCGTGGATGTTTTGAGAAAGGCGTTGGACAAGGAGGACTTGGTGAGGTTGTTGTATCTGCATCTACATATTGTAAGTACCTTGTTATGTTCTCATTAATATATGCTTGGCCTGTTTCCTTCAATTTTATGTATGATTGCATAGGCTTGTCTCTTCTTAATAAATCTAGTTTAAAATAATCTTGGTAGAATAGGAAGCATGCATTGTATTTGTTGTCTATTGAATTGCAGATCTCATTAAAGGGCCTAAAGATCAAGTTCAACCTAGATCGAGCAAGGACAAGTGTAAGAAAAAAGGTATATAATACTTTATTCCTCTTTTTCCTTTGATTATTTTAGCTACATTTAAAGAAATGTTAGTGTCCAATGTTAGAATTTTTATGTACTATTCATAGGGGTCTAGGATCCAAGAGGACATTCACTTGTCTGTAGGGGAATTTTCCTACAAAAACTTCCTTTTCCATAATACACAGCAACATGGGATTAATCTATCTTAATTTATGCCTAAATGGCTTGGTATCATTTTTCAAAGGAATTTTTTGTTCAATGATGCTTGTATCATAAGTTTGTAGGTCCTCATATTTCCAAGCAAATACATTAGCAGACTCCTTTAATAATTTCACATATTCAGACCTTTGTTCCTTTGACAGTCTGCTAGACAACTTGACATATTTGGGGTTTTTCTCGGTACCTGAATTGCATTCTATCACATTAGCTTCTTCATTTGAGCCTTTAACCTTTATAGTCACATTATTTCTATCAAACAATGTCTCCAAAGGGACCAATCCTTTTGGAATATGGTTACTAGGAAATTGGACTATCTTTTGGTCTACAATTTTTTTCAGGAATATGTCAGCATGAGGGTTTTTCTCAGTATCTTGATCTTGATTGATCTGAAGAACAGAAAAATCTTCCACAGTTTCCATAAATATTTTAATCTCAAGATCATCCTCAAAAACCTTCTAGCGTTTGACATTGTCAGGTATAGAGGGCCTATACTTCACTTCTACGTCATACTTGAGTTTTGGGGGTAATGGGATTTTGAAATTGCTAGCAGAAACATCCAAATAATCAACCATAGCATTATATTCTCTAGGAACAAAAGAGGTGTTAAAATATAGGAAGAAATTATCAATGAGATCCCATAACTCATTCCATTAAGTCTTCAACCTTGAATGCTTTTCTTGATACATATTTCTTACTTCATGCACAATCAATTCTGCATCCCCAAAAACTGATAACTCCTCAATTTTCATATCTTTAGTTTCCCTCAGCCCCAAAACTAGAGCCTTGTATTCTGAAACATTATTTTTAGTTTCAAACTCCAACTTATAAGACAAGGATATGACTTCTTGAGAAGGAGAAATAAAAACCACTCTAGCACTAACACTTTCTTTAGAAGAATCTACATCAAAATACATCTTCCAAACTTTGGTAACTTGAGGAGGTGTCTCACATATTGTTGTATTTTTCTTTATGATTTCCAAGAGTTTCTAGGGAACATCAATACATTTCAAAATAATGGATCCCAAATCAGTGTCAACTGCATAAATAGGATAGTTTGTGGGATTAGCTTCATCACTAAAAATGTAAGCTAATTGTGATTTTTTGTACAGCTTTCTGTGCTCACCTCCAAACACAGGAATAGTGTCATATGAGAGGTCCATATGCAATGTTTCCCACAATATTTTAATCCAAGACCTTGACAATAACATCCCAAACTTAGAGGGAACATCAGCCACTACAATATCCATGACCACACTCTTCATGGGTAGTTGAAACAAGGTAACAACCAGGTATTTAATCCCTCCAAGGATTTTTACATTCCTAGAGTCAAAAGAGTATAGATCATGATATGTTTTGGTAATTTTAAGACTCGTCTCATCCATGACATTTTTAGGCATTAGGTTATGAGATGCACCCGATTCCATCAAGCGATTATGCAGAATTTTATTATGAATATTCAATGAGGTATAAAAGGGAGGAGAGGAATCATCCCTATCTTTTACCAAGGGCCAGAATATGACTACTGGTTTTTCAACTTGTAAATCCATTGATTTTGTTGAGTGTGAAGTAGGCTCAGGATGCAACATTTTGGAAAGGTACCTCTTAAATTCTTCATTCTGTATCAACTCTAAAAATTGGATAGGATTCTTAATTTTTTGTATTTCATTTTCAAAGCTGAAGGAAGAAGGAGATTTCAGGATCTCTTTAATTTCTAGAATAGGGGCCTTACTCACAGGTTTATTATTTGATTCCTCATTTTCTTTACTGGTTGTAGTCATTGTTTTAGCAGAATTTTTTGATTTTTGACGCAGATGTCGACCCTATCGGCCCTCGGGTCGACAATCCGCTACATGATCACTCTACTTCTCTCCTTGAGTCGGATTGACTCTTCGATTCCTCTTCGAGGAATCTAACAAACACAAAATGATGCTTCTCCATAGGTCCTTACGAATTAATCTCACACGATCGAACACGAAGCCTCAATTCCCACCTCCTTTTGACCAAACGATGTGGTCGTGTTTCTCACGATTTCGGGACCCTCGGAGTTCGCGACTTATGACTTCTCCTCCCAAATATTCAACTCTTCACCTTCCAAGACCCAAAATCCCGATGTGCCTAAGTGCTTGCCACAACTCGCCACTCGCGAGTTCGTGAGTTGAAACTCCCAACTCTTGCTCCCAAAACTCACGATACCTGAAATGTCTATACGACATGCTCCTTGATGGCGTCCACCCAGACACCCACCTCAGCAGGTCCCGCACTTGACCTCCCGGTCTTAAGGATCGTTCTAAATTTCCCTCGAGCCGGAGTGGCTCCTTTGATTCTCCCCTAGAATCCTTATTAATATTTGACCCACAGGTCTTTTTCGGCACCTTACAGCCTTTAGGTCTGGTCCCTTCTTCGTTCACCACTGAAAGTCACAATCGGGGTTCGGGGTTTTCAAAATCCCGATGTCATGACCCTTCGGTTCCTGATTTCCCGATCTCCGCTTTCTCGATATTCTCCCTTTGTGCTTTAGCCCCTCCTAGCTATGCCCTAGTCAGGTGACCTACCTTTATATGACCGCAGTCATAACTTTTATCGGGGTCTGGGTTTTCGAGTGTCAATATGTATTGGGTCTCTTGTCCACGACATTCCCGATTTCCTGACTTCCCGACAATTGACTTTTCCTTTCGGGGAATTTCCCGAAGGCTTCGATCTCAGCCACACGTCCTCAAGGATGGACGGTCCTCGCTGCTCCTCGCTATTTCACAATTCACAATTTCAAATTCTCCGGTTGCCTTGTCTTCAGGATTCGCGAAATGTTGATTCCCGACTTCCCTCAGATTTCTGACACGCGTCCCAAATGATGGACAGCTCTGATCGTCTACAGGGTTTTCAACATAGATTTTCCCGATCCTTTTCCCTCAAAACCTCTGATTTGATGAATCCCGAAACTCCAATGGAGTCTTCCCTTTCGGGACTTTTCCCGATATCTTAAATATTCACCATGTGTCCTCTCAAGATGGACAGTCCTAATTCAACCTCAGGATTTCGAGACTTTCGATGCCCCGATGACACAATTCCTTTGTCACTTAGAACCCTAGTCGCCGAAATACTGACGGGCTCTAGATGATTGCCACCTGTCTCCTCAATATGGACGGCTCGGATTGATTCTGGGATTTTCACTATGAAAATCCCCGATCTCATGTCCTGGTGACTCCCAATTTCACGAACGCCGATATCCGGATGCCTGTCAGGACTTTTGCCTAGCGTGAGAAGGGTTAAACCCCATGCACCTCCTGTCCAATCCGACGACTGACGGGATTTCTGAATGAGATCTAATGGCTCACGATCGCCCCCTTCTTTGTGCTTCTCCTACCTCCTTCCTGGATGTGAAAAAACTTCCAATGGTCCAAATATTTTCGGCTATTCCAACGGCCGATGCTGCTCCCTCCTGAACTGTTGATCTTTCTTCCTAGCCTTGGGAAAATTCACCAAAACTCAAAGGCCTCAACATTTTTCCTCTTTTTCCTCTATGAGCTCTACGAATTCGAGTCCTTGCCCGCGTTCTCAATAATGTTGTTCCTCCTAAGTTTTCACTTCTGAATCCCCAAGGGATTATTGGAATTTTTCACCTCTGCAAAGTCTTCACGCACACACAGTGTTGTCTCTCCTAAGATTTTCCAAGTACTCATACCCGTAAGGGATTTTTTCCTTCTTTCTTCTCCTGTATATGGAGAAATATGGATTCCCTCCTGGCTATCCCTCTGCTCAAGCAACCTCTTGCTGAGTCTGCAGGGTGTTCAACAACCCTGTAAAGATCCCTCAGTGGATTCTTCCTTCAATTACAGAACTCAACGAGTTCTCTTTTCTTCTATCTGCACATTTACTCAATGCCCTCCTGGCAGAGTATCTCCTCCTAGAACGTTCAATAGTTATGTCCTATGTGCGCTCCTTGCACTTGCCAAATGCCCACTTGGCAGAGCTCTTCAGAATCCTTAGTGATTCTGGTTCTTCTTTCTGAACTCATAGCAGAGTTCTTCTCAACGCATCACTGTGCATATGCTCAATGCCCACCTGGAAGAGCCTCACAAAACTCCCCAAAGATTCTGTTTGCAACTGTGTTCTTCCCTCACAGCCTTGCCTCCAAGGTATTCAACAACCTTGAGGTCTTCCCTGAGTTGTTGATTCTATTTCTTGTGCCGCATCACGTCTTTGTCTAAATCCACAGAATTCAGAAGTGCAACCTCTGTGCACGGCTATCAGAACTCGCAGTGTTCTGTCACACCCTCCTGGTATGAAGCCTCAAAGACCTTCACCTGAAATTAGACACACTCCTGCAAATGCAAACCTACAGTATACATCTACAACACATATGAACACTCACATACATTCATTCAACACAGAATCCATGTAGAAACAATTGCTTCTGTTTATATTAGAATGGAAAATGCATGTTTTTACAAGGGTGTTCTCGAGATATCTCTCTGGATCTCCTCTTACAACCACTACTACTATCATACAAAATGAGATATCGGATCTCTTTTACCTGAGGGGGCTCTTCGTTCTCTTCCCTCCAATCTACCTACCCTATTCAATTACATTGAATGGGCTGTCTAGTCCAGCATCTGGATCTATATCTCAGCCTTACAAACATTAAAGGCCTATCTTATCTACAGCCTGTGCAAAGGCACGACTTCATGGCTCAACAACCTAAGCATTTAATTACACTGAATTCATATTTCAAATGAGGTTGCGCCTCTCTCTTCAACGCGTGATTTGAATTTGCTGACGTGGCTGGCTAGTTGGTTGGCTGATGTGGAGAGATTCTCCTGCATCATACTCCTCAGCTGCAAAATTCATGAGCTCCTGCTCATGAGCTTCCCATCTCTGATGTTGAAATCCTCCTGGATCCCAAATCATCCTTTGGAGTTGTTCATCTGCTCCATCTTCCTGCTATTGCTGCTTCCGCATTGTTGTTGCTTCCTTCTTGCTGCTCAACCTCTCCTTTTTGGCAGTTTCTGCTGACCGGATCATCAGCTCCCTGATCTCCCCGATCACTGCATCCAGCTGCTCCAATGGCTGGTTCTATTCATGCAGTCTCCTCATCTGCAAAAATTCTCGGCACATGAGTAGATCACTGTGATCTCCCATGTTTTCTTCATCCACTTCCAACTTTGCCTGTTGGATGTGCATGCCCTGCACTTTCACCCTTCTCTCCAGGGCTTCAATTTCCTCATACAGATCATCCAAACTAGTGCTATCTACTTCTTCTTCTGCTGTTACTGCAAACTCCCATGTTGCAGTCCTTTCAGTCTCCTGGCTGGAAATTTCAAGCCATTCCTCTGAATGCTCATCATTCTCTTCATCTTCTTCTGTTGTCAGCTTCAATGCTACAGCTTCCTCAGCTTCCTGATTGAATGCATTGAGACACTCCTTAGAATGCTCATTTTCCTTATCTGCTTGGGCAGCTTCCAAAGTCTGCTCCCCTACCTTCATGATAGTCTCAGCTGATTATTCTTCTACTGTTGTTGCTTCATCTGCAACACAGACTTCTGCCTCCTCCTGGGAAAATGGTAGGAGTACTTTGATTCCCCCAATCATCAGAAGATTTCTCGTATCATCCTCCTCTATCAGCTGTACATGCTTATCTAAATCCATTTCTGAGCTCACCTGCTCTGTCAGCTCCTTAGGCTGATTCCAACTCACCTCTGAGTTTATGAGACTCTCAGACAGTCTCGAATTCTCATCTCTGCCCACCTGGCAATCTGAGATGCGTCCACTACCCTCCTGGAAGTCTTCGAGATCCTGCAACGACCTCATTTCATTTCCCAGCTGGCAATGTGAAATTCCATGGCTGTCCTCCTGACAGTCTGTGAAATCCCACAGTAATCTCAACTCATTGCCCACCTGGAAATCTGGAATTTCCTCTCTACTCTCATGGCTGTTCTTGAGATCTTCAGCTGATCCCATTTCATTCTCTTCATCGAGAGTTTCCCCAATCTCTGGTTCACATACCTGAACCATCTCTCCAAGTCCATTGAGGTTTTCATCATACCTCAACCATCCTTTTAACAGCCTACGCTATCTTCTGACCATCAACTCCTTGACTGGCCATTTTACCTTCGGGTTCTTCATGGGCCATTCATATACCCATCTCGGTTTGGCTTTTTGTTGCATCCRCAGTTCAAGATTTTCTATGTCTACCCTTATTTCAGTGAGCTCTTTATCCATATYTGCAAGCTTTTCTTCTTTTCTCTTCCTCCCAGCATGCCTATGGCCTTCAGTAACCATGGTGTTGTCTCTATCTGCTTTCCTAGCAAACCTGTTGCTATCACTCAGCACTAAGAGTGTTTCCAGTTTCATCCTAYAGTCCTCCTGACTGCTTATGGACTGTTTCCTACCTGCAAACAAATCCTTACAGAGTCTCCAGCGCTCTGTCTTCTTCCTTTTCCTCCCCGCTTCACCTGAAATATACAAGCGAAGTTCCTTCTCTGTAACCACTCGATGGCATCCACCCAGGCACCCACCTCAGCAGGTCCCGCGCCTGACCTCCCGGTCTTGAGGATCGTTCTAAATTTCCCTCGATCCGGAGTGGCTCCTTTGATTCTCCCCTATAATCCTTATTAATATTTGGCCCACGGGTATTTTTTGGCACCTTACAACCTTTAGGTCTGGTCCCTTCTCCGTTCACCACTGAAAGTCACAATCGAGGTTCAGGGTTTTCAAAATCCCGATGTCATGACCCTTTGGTTCCCGATTTCCCGATCTCCTCTTTCCCAATCTCCGCTTTCCCGATATGCTCCCTTTATGCTTTAGCCCCTCCTGGCTATTCCCTAGTCATGTGACCTGCCTTTATATGACCGCAGTCATACCTTTTATCGGGGTCCGGGTTTTCGAGTGTCAATATGTATTGGGTCTCTTGTCCACGGGATTCTCGATTTCCCGACTTCCCGACAATTGAATTTTCCTTTCAGGGAATTTCACGAAGGCTTCGATCTTGACCACGTGTCCTCAAGGATGGACGGTCCTCACTTCTCCTCGCTATTTCGCAATTCGCGATTTCAAATTCTTCGGTTGCCTTGTCTTCAGGATTCGTGAAATGTCGATTCCCGACTTCCCTTGGATTTCTGACACATGTCCCAACTGATGGACGACTCCGATCGTCTACGAGGTTTTCAACATAGATTTTCCCGATCCTTTGCCCTCAGAACCTCCGATTTGCTAAATCCCAAAACTCCGATGGAGTCTTCCTCTTCGGGACTTTTCCCGAGATCTTAAATCTTCACCATGTGTCCTCTCAAGATGGACGGTCCTGATTCAACCTCGATATTTCGAGACTTTCGATGCCCCGATGACACAATTCCTTTGTCAACTTAGAACCATGGTCATTGAAATGTCGACGAGCTCTCGATGATTGCCACCTGTCTCCTCAAGATGGACGGCTCAGATTGATTCTGGGATTTTCACTATGAAAATCCCCGATCTCATGTCCTGGTGACTCCCGATTTCACGAACGCCGATATCCTGATGCCTGTCAGGACTTTTTCCTGGCGTGAGAAGGGTTAAAACCCATGCACCTCCTGTCCAATCCGACGGCTAACGAGATTTCTGAATGAGATCCAACGACTCACGATCTCCCTCTTCTGTGCGCTTCTCCTGCCTCCTTCCTAGACGTGAAAAACCTTCCAACGGTCCAGATCTTTTCGTCTATTCCAACGGCTGATGCTGCTCCATCCTGAACTGTTGATATTTATTCCCAACCTTGGGAAAATTCACCAAAACTCAAAGGCCTCAACCTTTGTCCTCTTTTTCCTCTGCGAGCTCTACAAATTCGAGTCCTCGCCTGTGTTCTCAATAACGTTGTTCCTCCTGAGTTTTCACTTCCAAATCCCCAAGGAATTCTTGGACTTCTGCGCCTCTGCAGAGTCTTCACGCACACACAGTGTTGTCTCTCCTGAGATTTTCCAAGTACTTAGACCCCTAAGGGATTTTGTCCTTCTTTCTTCTCCTGCAGATGGAGAAATATGGATGCCCTCCTGGCTATCCCTCTGCTCAAGCAACCTCTTGCTGAGTCTGCAGGGTGTTCAACAACCCTATAAAGATCCCTCAGTGGATTCTTCCTTCAATTACAGAACTCAACGAGTTCTCTTTTCTTTTGTCTACACATTTACTCAATGCCCTCCTGGCAGAGTATCTCCTCCCATAACGTTCAGCAGTTCTATCCTCTATGTTCTCCTTGCACCTGCTCAATGCCCACTTGGCAGAGCTCTTCAGAATCCTTAGCGATTCTGGTTCTTCTTTCTAAACTCACAACAAATTTATTCTCAACGCATGACTGTGCATATGCTCAATGCCCACCTGGCAGAGCTTCACATAACTCCCTATAGATTATGTTTGCAACTGTGTTCTTCCCTCACAGCCTTGCCTCCAAGGTATTCAGCAACCTTGAGGTCTTCCCTGAGTTGTTGATTCCAGTTCTTGTGCCGCAACACGTCTTTGTCTGAATTCGCAAAATTCAGAAGTGCAACCTCTGTGCACGGCTATCAGAACCCGCAGCGTTCTATCACACCCTCCTGGTATGAAGCCTCAAAGACCTTCACTTTAAATCAGACACACTCCTACAAATGCAAACCTACAGTATACATCTACAACACATATGAACACTCACATACATTCATTCAACACAAAATCCATGCAGAAAAAACTGCTTCTGTTTATATTAGAATGGAAAATGCCTGTTTTTACAAGGGTGTTCTCGAGCTCTCTCTCTGGCTCTCCTCTTACAACCACTACTACTATCCTACAAAATGAGATACCATATCTCTTTTACCTGAGGGGGCTCTTTGAGCTCTTCCCTCCAATCTACCTACCCTATTCAATTACATTGAATGGGATGTCTAGTCCAGCATCTGGATCTAGATCTCAGCCTTACAAACATTAAAGGCGTATCTTTTCTACAGCCTGCGCAAAGGCATGGCTTCACGGCTCAACAACCTAAGCATTTAATTACATTGAATTCAGATTTCAAATGAGGCTGTGCCTCTCTCTTCAATGCACGATTTGAATTCGCTAACGTGGCTGGCTGGCTGGATGGAGATATGCTCGTACATCACTCCTTCTCTTGTCAGTGCCCTCCGCACGTGACCACCGACTAGGCCTAACTCTAGCACTTTTCTCTTCTCGTCGCTTCGTGAGTTTTGATCTTGAACTCCCGGCTCTTGTCTCGCGAATCCCCGAGACACGAGAGGTCAATGGGGTATTGACTTATTTCAATAGACAACATGCGTCCACCTGTCTCTTCCATGGGCCCACCTCGGACTTCACAATTTCATGAATCCAAACGTCGAAGCTTTGGTCCTTCCACCCACGAAACCCCGAAATGAAATTTTGCGAGTAGATCCAACGGTCCTCGTTGGCGTGAATCTACGACCCTCTCTCTCTCCTGAGCTTCCACTTGCAGAAAATGACCATCGTAACCTCCTTGATCCTCTGTGAGATCTGACGGATCATGGGATTTCACGAATTCCCCATGGAGAATTCCGACCATCCGTTCTCCCTTCTGAGAACTTCTGCAAATTTGATAAAGTGGTTTTCCTCAGAACTTAACCGCCTGCAACACAACCTTGCGATGCCTCCTTTCAACACCTCAAAGCATCAACCTTCTGTGCTTTTCTTCGACAACTGTGAAGACTCTATCCCTCCTAAGATTTCTCCAACTTCGAGTCTTAAAGAAGACTCTTGCACACACTCCTTGCGGCAAATCCTTCAATTACTTCAAAGATATGAAGTCCTTCGACTCTGCGCACTCCCTGCAGCAGTAGTCCTTCAACAATTTCTCAGGTTCGCAAACTCTGAGAGTTTACTTGGCCTACACACACCTTGCACGACTCATGTGGCCAACTTGCACTTCTGTGAGAATGATAAAAATTGTTAACCCTCCTGAGCTTTCAGAGATAAAACTCTGAACTTTTGTCAACACACTCCTTACAGACAACTTCACTGCACTCCTTGCAGGAACTCTTGCTCAAATAGAGAAACAATTGAAACTCATTCCTTACTTTCTCTCAGACTTCAAACACAAAGCATGAAATCATATACACATCATATAAAGCAAATGTATAACAGAAAGTAAACATCCATGAGAATAACATTCAACAATGCATACAAAAAGAATATCACAACACCATGAATCTGAATCAAATCTTTTTGTATTAATCCAGAACTTTTGTACATGGAATTCTTCTACAAAGTCTTTTCTTCTTCTTTTCTCTATGCTCTATGCTCTATTGACATAATAATCTTACAACTATACAATGAGGGTGTCTATATCATGTTTCCCTCTTACGCTCTAAAACTGTCTAATCTAGAATTAAATTCTATCTACCTACATTCATTACACATAAAGGCTCTTATCTACTATGGACGAGAGCAGGTCGCTCAAGGTCCTTTTACAATAATACAAGCATGCCTCCACTTAATGAATTCATTAATATTTCAAAACATTTTCAAAAAATGTGCTCAGTGCTTTTCCAGCTGTCTCTTATCTCCGCACTAGCTCGTTGTTGGCTATTCTTGCACGCCCTTACGATGCTCCTGCATCATACTCCCTCGCTTGAAAATTTTCATGGGCTCCTGTCCATGAGTTCGTGCACAGTCTGCCCATGCTTCTATATTTCAGCTTCATTCTCCTAGCTGGCATCTTCAACTAGATGGCCCTTCCACTTGACCAAGTATTCAAATTATTTCTTTTGCCTGGTCCTCTTACCAACTCTTTTGTCCAGTATGCGCTCCATATGTGGCTTTTCTGCAACTGGAATGTGTTTTGTCCACTGAATCTTTGGTTGTTCACTACCTACTTCTGCTTCCTCACCTTTATAAGGGTACAAATCTGAGACATTGAATATCGAAGAAATTCCGATCCCATCAGGTAATTCAATCTCATATGCATTCGCCCCAAATTTCTTCAAGACCTTACATGGTCCAATTTTCTTCATCTTCAGTTTATTATATGTTCCTCTCGGGAACCTTTCCTTTCTCAGATGTGCCAGAATCAAATCACCAACTACAAACTGAAGTTGTCTCCTGTGTTGATCTTCTTTGTGCTTATATTCTCAGTTCAAATGTTGTAATCACTCCTTCACTTGGCTGTGAAGCTCCTTCATCACCTCTACAAAATCTTCTGCACTAGCACTCCTAGTCGCAATCTGTTCTGAATCCCTCATCTCAGAAACTCCTCTCGGTTGCATGCCATAAACAATCTGAAACAAACTCTATCCCATGCTTATTTTGATTGAATCATTGTAAGCAAACTCTGCCTGTGGTAATATGTTGTCCCACTGGTTGTGGTGTTCTGTCACCAAACTCCTCAGCAAGTATCCCAAACTTATGTTCACAACTTTTGTCTATCCATCTGTCTGAGGATGATAAGATGAACTAAATGACAATTTTGTTCCTAGCTTCTTCCATAAGGTTCTCCATAAGTGTCCTACGAACTTAGTGTCTCGATCCGAAACTATGATCCTTGGTAAGCCGTGAAGTCAAATGACTTCTTTGAAAAACAGGTTCGCAATGTGCGTTGCGTCACTGGTTTTCTGACATGGAATGAAATGTGCCATTTTGGAAAATCTATCCACCACCAGAAATATTGAGTCAAACCCTCTTTGTGTTCTTGGCAACCCCAATATGAAGTCCATGCTAACTGCATCCCACGGCCTCTCAGGTATGGGCAATGGTTGATAAAAACCTGCATTCTTCCTCTTTCCTTTTGAATGTTGACAAATTCTACATCTGTCCATGAATATTTTGACATCTACTCGCATTCCTGGCCAAAAATATGACTCATTCAACTTTGTGAACGTCTTGTCATGACCGAAATGTCTAGCCAATCCTCCACTATGTTTCTCCTTCAGCAAATTCTCCCTCATGGAGCATTTTGTAATACAAAGTTGATTACCCTTAAACAATAATCCTTCCTGGGTCATGTATTCTATCCATTGGATTTTTTCCCTGAGAATTGGATTCTCAGCTGCTTCATACGCCTCTTTAAAATCTAGATCATCTCTGTACATGTCCCTGAGATCATCAAAACCCAATGTTTTAACTCTGAACTCCTGCAATAGCAAACATTTCCTACTCAAAGCATCAACAACTTTGTTAGCATTTCCAGAAATATGTTTAATCACAAAAGTAAAGTTCTGCATGTATTCAACCCATTTAACATGTCTTTGATTCAACTTCTCCTGTTGAGTCACAAATTCCAATGCATGATTATCGCTATACAAGACAAACTCCTTCGGGATTAAGTAATGTCTCCATTTTTTCAATGTCTGAATAATAGAATAGAACTCCTTGTCATACGTGGAGTATTTCACTTTCACTTCATTCAGCTTCTCGCTGAAATATGATATCAACTTGTCTTCTTGACTCAATACTACCCCTATTTAAAATCCACTTGCATCACACTTCACTTGAAATGTCTTTTGGAAATCAAGCAACACCAGAATTGGTTGTTCCGTAATTTTCCTTTTCAACAAATTAAAACTCTTTTCGGCTTCTTCTAGCCAATGAAAATATTTGTGTCTCTTATTCACTGTGTCCATCATCGGTGCACTAATTCCACTGAAATTATTGATGAACTTCCGGTAGAAACTAGCCAATCCATGAAAACTTCTTACCTCAAATATACTCTTCGGTGATGGCCAATTCTTAATTACCTCCACCTTATCTAGATCCATCCTCAACTTATCTGCAGAAATAACAAAACCCAAATAAACAAGATTCGTCTTCATGAATGAGGATTTATTCATGTTTATCAGTAGCTTCTCTTACTGTAATCTCTTCATCACTGTAGCCAAATGTTTCAGATGCTCTGCCTTTGTTTTACTGAAAATCAGTATGTCATCAAGATACACAATGACAAATTTTCCGATGAAATCCTTCAGGACTTCATTAATCAATCTCATGAAGGTACTCGACGTGTTTGTTAAACCAAATGACATAACAAGCCATTCATACAACCCTTCGTTAGTCTTGAAGGTTGTCTTCCATTCATCACCTTCTCTCATACGAATCTGATGATATCCACTTTTCAAATCAATCTTCGAAAAAAATTTGGCCCCACTCAAGAAATCAATCAGATCATCCATCCTTGACAATGGAAATCTGTACCTGATGGTTATTTTGTTGATTTCTCTCGAGTCAGTACACACCCTCCAGCCTCCGTCTTTCTTCGGACTAAGTACTGTCAGAAAAACACATAGACTCAATCTTTCTCTGACCAAACCTTTGTCCAACAAATCCTGGACTTGTCTTTTGACCTCTTCATTCTCCTACAACGTCAATCTATACGCTACTTTGTTTGGTAAACTAGCTCTAGGTATGAGATCAATTTGATGACTTATACTTCTAATCGATGGCAATGAATGAGGTAGTTCATCCACTACTATGTTAGCGAACTCTTCCAACAATTCCTAAACCTCTTCTAGTAAATCATATACCCTTGTGCTGGTTAAAACAATCTTTGGCTTCCTAACCACAATGAATTGCGGTTCCTCCTTCTTCTTAACCTCTATAAGAAGTTCCTTCCCACTCATGAGAAGTACAGTGTTGCTTACTTCAGGCTTCACCTCTTTATCCTTAATCGGCAATAGCATGTGAGTTCTCCCATTCTTCTTTAGGGTGTATGTGTTCATTCTCCTATCATGAATCACATTCCTGTCATATTTCCATGGTCTACCCAACAATAGATGACAAACATCCATAGGAATAACATCACAGAGTATTTCATCTTTATACCCTCTTATTTTAAAATCAACTAAACATTGTTTAGTGACATTTACCTGATGTCCTTTTTGCAACCACGAAACTTTGTATGGTCTTAGATGATCAATCGTCTCCAACTCTAGTTTTTCTACCATCTCTGTTGAAATGCGATTATCCGTGCTACCACTATCTACAATAACTTTACATTTCCAGTCTTGGTTTTGCACGCAGTCCGAAAAAGTCTGTTTCTTTGGACTGAACTCTCCACCTCCTTCTCTGGTGTTAAGAGAGATTTTCGCATCATCAATGATCTTCCACCTTCATCATCCTCTGCCTCAACATTCCACCTTTGTGCTTCAGCAATGTGAGTCTCTCCTTCCTCTTTCTTCTTTTCTGGACATTCATAAGACTTGTGTCTGACCTTTCCGCACGTGAAGCATGCTATCACTCCACCTCTTCCTCTACCTCTAGTATGAGAAAAAATGTTGTTATCAGCATACTCTCCTTTCTGATCAGCATACTTCCTTCTCTGTCCAGCATATTTCCCTTTCTGTCCAACATATTGTCCTTTCTGTGAGCTTCCACCTCTCTCAATCTAAGGTTTCTTCCATTCTTCCTTAGGCTTCTGATTTCTATCTTGGACAACTAATTTTCCCCTGGCTTGACTTCTGCCTCGGCCTCTTTGACCTTGTTTTCGGCTCAGCTTCTCTTCCACCTTTAGAGCCATTTGATAAGCATCTTCCACCGTTCAGATGGTCATCATGCTCATCTCATCTTGAATTTCGTATCTCAAGCCATTCATATACCTGGCAACCTTTTCATCATTACTTTCACGATGACCTGCTCTGATGTTCAGCCTGTAGAACTCTTCAATGTACTCCTTCACTGTCATCAGCATCTATCTCAAGTTCTACATCCTTCAAAACTGATTAATTTGGTAATCTCTGGGAATGAATTTCACTTTCATCTTTGCAATCATCCTATCCCAACTCTTGATTTTCTACTTACCTTGGCAGCGTTTGTCAGCTTGCAGTTCATCCCACCACAATTTTGTTGGACAACTGAGAGGGGGGGGGGGTGAATCAGTTGTTACTGTGCTTAAACAATTATGGTTCTTTTAAACTCTTTGTAGAGACACTGAATGATGATCACAATAATGCAGGGAAATAGACAATGGCACTTTCAACATCATTCACATATATGAGAAACACAGAGATAGATATTTCCCGAGGAAACCCATGCAGGCTAAAAACCTCTTTTTATTTATATGATAAGTAATAGTTACATTCTTTATAGTATCATACATATGAGCACCAACTCATAATGAGGCTACAACCTCAGTTTTGCAATATGCAACTTGCTGAGAGTGTCAACTCTCTGTTTTCTCTAGCACCCACTAGAAGGAAGCACAAACTCCCTGGTTTCTCTAGCACCAACTAGAAGGAAGCACCAACTCCCTAGTTTCTCTAGCACCAACTAGAAGGAAACAACAACTGCCTGTGTTCAAGAACCCACTTGAACCTTTGAGGACACCAGTCCTCCCTAGCTCCTCCTAACCACCCTGAAATATAAATCTTTGCTACTGAAACTTATTACAGTGATATGATGTTCAACAATGGCTTACCAAACTCATCACTGTTCTGCTGCATTTCGTTGCTCTGTCTGCCTCATTGTCTTTCTGCACACATCACTTGCGCTGTCTGTTCTTCCTCTTTTTATGCTCTGTGCGCCATGTCCATTCACTGCACAGTTCCTCTTATGTGCTATTTAGCTACTTCACCCTCCTCCTTCTTCACACATGAATCACCTTCACCAACAACAACCACAACAAACTCCAACAACAACAACAACCCCATCTCTTCTCTGTACCGTGTATTTATAGCTTTTGTGCACCTTGTGCATGCAATGTTCACAATGCCTCTGC
>ML788739.1:381445-404924 GCA_009831015.1 Picea engelmannii
GCTCAGATTCAGTAGGGATTTCACACATCGCGATTTTGGGATTCTTGATGTCAATATTCTTTGACATCTCCAACTCTCGATCCTCGAAACCCCGACAGGGAGTCGGATCAACGGTCCACATAACCCCCTGAAATGGACAGTCCTCCTGCTTACGGGATTTGTGAGCCCTCTACTCGTTTCACTTTTAAAGATCATGCAGGTTTTCCTCGATCCAACAGTGGTCGGATCCTGCGCTCAGATCTAACGCCTGAGATCTATCCTCTAGATCTGCATGCTCCTTTTCTCTTCATTCAGATATGACAACCATGGGGAATTCAGGATGAGATCCAGCGATCACTGGTGCTTCTCCTCTGGAGCATACTTTGTCCTTGTTTTTCCTTCACTGCATACTCTAATCTTGCCATCAATGACAAGCTTACTTTGCCTGATAATAACCTCCCAACAATCCTCTGCACTATCTCTTCTGAACTTATCGGGCTTGCTCTGTAGCATCTTCCTAAAATACTTCTGGTGCCCATCTATTACATTCTTCTTGTACTCATGCCATCTTCATTGTTGTACTTTCCATCAATGACAAGCATGCGCTACCTGTTAAACATTTGCCAACAAATGTTGCATGTCCTTTAAGTCTCGTGACAACATGTTTGACCTTCTTGTCTTCTTTGACATCTTCATAGTTAAAATATGTTTCCAGAGCTCTAATCCAGTCTAGAAGCTCTTCAACATCCAAGTTTCCCTCATAAACTGGAATGTCCATTTTGGCTCTTGCACTCATTCTTACAACAGCTCTAATCAAGCGTTAATGTGCTGCATCTTTTGCTGCAATTTCTTCTTCTTCATGTCCAGCTTCATCTTCACTTTCGGACTCACTGACATCTCGAATATCATCTCTATGCCTTTGTTTTATTTCCACATCCATGAGTCTGGCGCGAATTCCATGCAGATATCTTTCCACTTCTGGATTCTGCACCTGCCTACTGCCTACCCCTTTCTCTTGACACCTCCCTATCCTCTGGCGGATCGGGTGTTTCTTTGTCTCTTCTCCTCGGCGGCATGGTTGAAATTCCTTCTCGCTTTTCCTGCCTGAAATATACAAACAAGAATCAGGCTCTGATACCAGATTGATGCAGCCCGCCGACCCTATAGTCCCTCGGGTTGACAATCTGCTATAGGATCACTCTGCTTCTCTCCTTGAGTCAGATTGAGTCTTCGATCCCTCTTCGAGGAATCTAACAAACACAAAATGATGATTCTCCACAGGTCCTTACGAATTGATCTCACGTGATCGAACACGAAGCCTCAATTCCCACCTCATTTTGACCAAACGATGTGGTCGTGTTTCTCAAAATTTCGAGACCCTCGGAGTTCGCGACTTCGCGACTTCTCCTCCAAAATATTCAACTCTTCACCTTCCGAGACCCGAACTCCCGATGTGCCTAAGTGCTTGCCACAACTCGCCACTCACAAGTTCGTGAGTTGAAACTCCTAACTCTTGCTCCCAAAACTCAGGATACCCAAAATGACGATACGACATGCTCCTTCTCTTGTCAGCGCCCTCCGTGCGCGACCACCGGCTAGGCCTAACTCTAACACTTTTTGCTTCTCATCGCTTCGTGAGTTTTGATGTCGAACTCCCAACTCTTGTCTTGTGAATCCTCGAGACATGAGAGGTCAATGGGGTATTGACTTCTTTCAACAGACGACATGCGTCCACCTGTCTCTTCCATGGGCCCACCTCAGACTTCGCAATTTCATGAATCCAAACGTCGAAGATTCGGTCCTTCCACCCATAAAACCCCGAAATGGAATTTTGCGAGTAGATCCAACGGTCCTCGTTGGCGTGAATCTATGTCCCTCTCTCTCTCCTGAGCTTCCGCTTGTAGAAAATGACCACAGTAACCTCCTTGATCCTCTGCTAGATCTAACGGCTCATGAGATTTCACGAATTCCCCATGGAGAATTCCAACCATCCATTCTCCCTTCTGAGAACTTCTACAAATTTGATAAAGTGGTTTTCCTTGGAACTTAACCACTTGCAACACAACCTTGCGACGCCTATTTTCAACACCTCAAAGCATCAACCTTCTGTGCTTTTCTTCGACAACTGCGAAGACTCTATCCCTCCTGAGATTTCTCCGAGTCTTAAAGAAGACTCCTGCACACACTCCTTTTGGCAAATCCTTCAATTACTTCAAAGAATTGAAGTCCTTCGACTCTACGCACTCCCTGCAACAGTAGTCCTTCAACAATCTCTCAGGTTCACAAACTCAGAGACTTTACTCGGCCTACACGCACCTTGCATGACTCATGTGCCCAACTTGCACTTCTGTGAGAATGAGAACAATTGTTAACCCTCCTAAGCTTTTAGAGATAAAAATATTCGCTTTTGTCAATGCACTCGTTGTGGACAACTTCACTGCACTCCTTGCTCAACAACCTGCTCAAATGGATCAAAACTCAGTCAGAATAGTGAAAATCATAGAAGTTTCCAAAAAATATGTATCAACAAATGAGGTATTGTATAACTTAGATAAGGGTTTGCATATTAAAATGGATAGATAGAAGACTTAATGAGAAAATGAAGATGTCTACCACTCACTTCAGGCAATAATAGCATACAAATTGGGAAAGTATTTTGACAAAATAACTTCTTTAATCAAAAGATAAACTCTGATAAAATCATAGAAACATCACAAGAAAACGTCCATTCCAATACAGATATAATAAATCAAATGAATCATTCAAATGACAGTAAAATCAAAGTAAGATTGAGATAAGATAATGGGAAAGAAACCGATTTCTATTAATCAAAAAGTCTCAAGTCTGATACACAAAATCTAGAGATGGCTATGTAACTTCACAAATTCAAAAAGGTATGACTCTCATTACAATCCTTCGAACCCTTCAATGATTTTCAATCTCTCTCTTATAGCCTGGGTTTTCAATGATAGCTTGACAATTTGAATTTCCCTTATTTCCTAGGATTCCCACACCTAAAGGTGGAGTAACTACATTTGTTCAACAAAAAAGCAACAAACTTCTAAAAACTAGGAACATGTTGGTAACCTCCTTGATCATATTTAATATTCTTGATGAAATGTAATCTGAGTGTATTTCCCTTGGTCAGGTGTCCCTCCATCCTTCAACTAAACTTCTAGCAGTTGTCATAACCTTATCTTCTCATTTGGAAATCGTGTGTTCCTCCAAAACTTAGAGATCAGGAGTTCGTAGTGCAGTTCGCAATGCCAGGTGCTATGAACTCTCCTATAGCTACTCTGTTTGTTTGAAAATGCATCAAAAACACTACAAACCTATTTTTGGCACCAGGCTGAAGAGGAAAGTAGAACGATCATGGGAAAGAAAGCATGCAAAAAACTGAAGTAACAATTGGTAGAAGAGCAACACGTGTGCATGCAAGAAAGCATGCACAAAGGAAAGTGACAGCTAGAGGAGGAGGAGCACGCGTATGGGAGAAAGACCTAATGTAAGAAGGGTTAGGGTTTTGGTAATATTCCGTAAAAGGCTGAAGAGCCCGACATGTATAAATATAGATACGAAAGTATCATATAGGGTTGTTCGTCGGTAGTTTTTAGCAATTCTCTGTAATGTTTTGAGCGGTATGAATCAATTTTGTAAGCTGTTGAGCAAAGGAGACACAAGGAAAGTTAGATCTGAGCATTAGACCATAGGCTGTGGAGCCTGGTGTGATCTAGTTCACCTCACATAGATCTTACCCAGTTTTGTGCAGAATTGTAAGCGCGAGGCGCCAAAAATGCAAAACTATCATAATACAAGAGCCAAGAGCCAAATCTTTGTGGACGTAGCCCAGGAGGGGGTGAACCACAATAATCCTTGTGTAACATGTTAAATGTATGCATGTTTCTTCTTTCTTTCATCAATTGATGGTTAAACTTAATGAATGAGTTAATACATTGTTATGAATCTACTTATACTTAACTCTAATTAAACTGTAGGATATTCGTATGTGAATCCAAGGAACAAGTACTCTCCCTTCCAGCTCACGGTATCTGAACTTAATTAAGAAACCCCTATCCCCTACTCTTTCCTAGGCTGTAAACACCTGAGTCTTATAGCCACCCATTTAAAGCTATCCCAGGTGAGACTGCGTAGCACTTTCTGGGCGTTGTGTTGCCTTCTGGTTTACCAGGAGGGATGATAGTTTTAGAGGCTTTGTTGGAACCCCAAATGACATGAACCTTGGGTCAATAAATCAGACAACCTGAGAAGGGAAGCGAGTAACCAACAAATGGTTTCGTTGTTGTGTTAAGAGGAACAAGAAAGGACTGAGTAGATGAGATGGAATGAATAAGGAACCGAAGGAAGAGAAATGAACCATTAGAAGGGGATCTTGAGACCTTGGAACCCCATGAGAGAAGAAATCAAGGGCTGGTTGAGAACCACATAGATAGAGTTTTCACAGAAAGACAATAGAAACCCTAGGATCACACTGCGTAAATACCTGGATAAATACGTATTTATGGATTTACACAGTTTTTTTTCTGTTATTTTCCGCATCTACTACAGGAGTGGATCTTATGGCTAAAGGATAACCACACGACGAACTGAATTCAATAGCTATATTGGACTCCAGTACAAATCCAGCAGTTGCAGCAGGTGAACAACAAATTCACCCATGTAGTTGACTTTTGGCTTAACAGTATTGTGGCAGGCTTCATCATAGAATTCGCGGTAGACACAACAAAGTCATGCAGCACAGCCAAGCAAGATTTCCTACGAGGACCCAGAGGAAGGTACATCCGATCACTATATACTTCTATCAAGATACTTCTATATAACAAAGGTGTAATGACAATGGAATCAGACAGCTAGACTTCCCTGCACGAATGGGGGAAGGGGGGAAGAACTGACAGAGAGAGGAGGAATGGAAAGAGGGCAGGATACAAAGAAGAAGGAGGAGGAACCCTTGGACCTAATCTTGATGGATGACGACCAACTCAAGTGGATCTTGGCGTCATCGAGAATGATTCATAGTGGAGAACCCTATCAATATAAGGTGAATAGAAAGAATAGAGTCATAGCCGAGAGAAATGGCTTGGCCAGTGACGCGGAAGAGGTAGAGGATCTCCGGGATGTAGAGAAAATTGAGGAAATACTGTGCAATGCATATGAGAGGAAAACAAGAGGCCCAAGAATAGGAGGAGAAGATAGCCATCCCTTCAATATTAATTCCAGTGTGGAACCCATAAACCCATGTGCAACCAATACACCAAAAAGAACACCACCGTTTAGAAAACCAAAGTTTGAAGGAAGTCCGACAGAAGGAAGTACATCGACACAAAGGGAAAAAATTGGAGGAACTAGTTCAGGCAACCTAGTCAAGTATATACACCACGCAGAGGAGGGAGTAGCTTAGTATTTGGAATGGTAGGACATGATCCTACTATTAGACTACCAATGTTTTGAGGAGAAGCAACAGAAGAGCCCGAGAAGCATCTGTTCATTTGTGCAAAGATCTGGGAAGCAAAGCAGATCACTGATGAAGACACCAAACTCTCGCAACTAGCGATCACGCTAAGGTACCATGCACTAGACTGGTACATGAGTCTAGACACGAACAGTGTTCCCAAAATGACAAGGACATTGGATGACATTAAAAAAATATTTATCAATGAGTTCCAGAATTCAAGCTCAGAGGATAAATACATGAATGAGATGATTGAAATAAGACAGAAACCAAGAGAATCGGTATGGGAGATTGATCAAAGATTTAAGCGATTAAAAAGAAAGTTAAAATACCTTATGACCTATATGCAACACTGGCACTTGTTTGTCAACTCATTACTCCCACACTTAAAATATCCATTATGACAACAAAAGTTTCAGAAGGAGGCAAAGGCTCTGCAGGTAGCCTTGCAATTGGAAGAGAATTAGTACCAGCATATGGACCCGACTATCGAAGAAATGAAGGAGGATCTAAAGAACTTAACATTTTAGTTGAACCAGAATAAGAACAAGGACAAATGAGAAATTGTTTGGTGCACTACATGCAGGATAGAAGGACACCATAAGAATGAATGCCCAACATTCGCACAGTATATGGTGACAGGGATTCCAAACCCACTACCACAGGGAGGATTATGATGTAAAATATGTAAGAAACTGGGTCACGACCCTTACCACTGCATGATGATGTAGAAATACCAAATAGTCCCAAAGAACCCATATTGCACCTTTTGCAAGTCAGTCGGCCATGATGACAAAGATTGCAGAACTATGGAGCTGATGTGGGAAAGAACATCATATGCATACAGAGTACAGGAAGAAATGATGACTAGGAAACCAAAACCACAGTTCAATCAAGCCCCAATACCATACAAAATGGCGCAGTAGCAGTATAATACTACGCCGCAACCTTACAATAATGCACAACCACATTACAACCCAGCACAACCCCAGTACAATACCGTGAAATATAAACAGGGACCACAGTACAACCCACCGCGAGGTGACCACGCAGCTTATAGAGGAGAAGGACGAGCCAGAGGAGGTTTCGGATGTGGCAGAGGACCTATCACATGTCACAATTTCCAGTAACCAGGACATTATGCACACGAATGTCCACTGCCACCAACAGTTTGTACATATTGTCGCGCATTAGAACATGATATGGAGGACTGTCCGACATTACTTGGAAAAATCCAGGAAAAAGGGAACCAAAATAGACAGAACATTCACTGGATTTCAACCGAAGAAAGGGATGACAGTCAGAACATCAATATAGTCACTCGAGGAGGAACAAAAATAGGAAATGATGCAGTTCGACAGGAACCAGCGCAGAACCAATGGGTAAAGAATAACACTGACCCCAAGAAGCAGTTCAACGTGCATAAGGAGAAGGATATTTTTACAAAAGCCCGACAAGAATTCCATAAGGAGAACATTGCGCCGACCACACAACAAGGCATGGAAGCTCAGGAATACGAAATGTCGCCATCACTAGACCATACCAATAGAATACAACCTGAGGAACAAGTAAGTACGATCAAAGACTTTTTACAATCATGCATCAAAATGTTAAATGATCCTTCATCTGTCAAAATATTGCAAAACATCCTAGAAAAATGTAGCGGCGAGACGAAACAGAAGCCAAAAGTGAAATATGTCAACCACCTACAAACAAGAAGAAGAACAAGTAGGGAATTTAGATTAAATTTTAACATTGGGGATTTCAATATGGGAGATATTATACTAGATCTAGGATCCGAAGTGAATGTACTACCAAAAGCTACATGGAAATGCATGGGAGAACCTACACTGGGATATTCAACGGTTCAATTAAAACTAGAAAATCAACATAGATTCCTACCAATAGGTAGATTGAAAGGAGTGAGGGTAGATCTAGATGGTGTGCGCACTAAGGAAGACTTCGAAGTCATTGAAATAGTAGATGACACAACACCTTACCCGACGCTACTTGGTCTAGATTGGGCATTCAACAACCAGGCCGTAACTAACTTAAAACCTATAAAAATGACATTTGAGTTGGGGGAATATAGGGTCATATCCCCACTCGACCCATCAGAAGGCCAGAGGTTCGTAGAACCCACTTGCCTGGATTTAGAAGAGATCGGCTAGTTGTATAGAACAACTGTGCACGATGCAGATTATATAAACCCAACTGTAGATAGGGTACTCAGTTGGAAGAGCATTACTTCATGCACAACAGACTCAGACACTGGGTTAGAAAACTAGCAACAAAGACTACACGAATTATCCACGAGAATGTGTGTCAGAATAAACTACGCAGTAAGGTGGATTAGCACAGAAATCAGAGAACCACCCAGCTTTCATGGGCTAAATGATTTGGAAACTTTCTTGACACAATATGAAGATGAAGTATTAGAAAACCAGAGATTGCTAGCATTGGATTTAGCATTAAAGGCTACACCTGCCAGATGGTGGGGTGCACACAGAGAAACTATCACATATTGGTACTAATGTAAGAGATTACTGTGCATAAGGTTCGGCGCAGAACAAACGGGTAACAAACAACAAAAATATGATGGACTAGGCACACCATCAGAACACTTGGAGGCATGTAAAACATTGTGGAAAATGACGCCACCAGAGGAATGGTATCACCACTTCATTCATACTTTAGAGGGCATACCAGCGAATTGGTATATGGACTAGGAAATGCATAAAGGAACCAAGACATGGGAAACAATCCAAAAAAAAATTACAGTCACTTTCTCATTCGACCATGAGAACCCCAACATGGAAGCGGCCCTGAAATAGATCATCAATGTCATATTCATTGAAGAACCGGAAGTAGAATCTATCATAGAGGTACAACAATGAAATACGTAGATAGTCAAGGATCTATTGTCATGCTACCACGTATAGGAGGAATCTTCAGATGAAGATGATCCGTGTGATATTTATATCGAAGAAGTCGAAGGCGAGAGAGATGTGGAAGGACCACCCTTAGAGTTAGAGGTCATCTCTACACCAATCAAAATAAAGAAGGTTAACATAGGGACCGTCGAGCGGCCCAAGATGGTCAACATTGGATATTAATGGGACGAAAAGACACTAGAAAGTATCACATAATTGTTGCGTGAATACAATGACCTTTTTCCCACAACCTTTATAGAGATGAAAGGCATAGTTGGAGAATTAGGAGAAATGAAGATACCACTCAGACCTGATGCGAGACCCATTAAAAAATTACCATATAGATTGAATCCCATATATAAATAGAAAGTTAAAGACGAGATTGACAGAATGGATAAGTTTGATGGTAGTACAGGACAAGAAACAGGGAAGAGGGATCAGGATATGCATCAACTTGAGGAAGTTGAACGATGCATGCCTACATGACCCATTCCCCACGTCATTCACAGATGAAGTAATCGAGAACGTAGGAGGCCATGAAGCCTACTCATTCACCGATGGATTCTCAGGATATCATCATATTAAGATAGCATAGGAGGATAGACACAAGACCACGTTCACGATAGAATGGGGATCTTATCAGTATACAGTCATCCCGTTCGGACTGAAGAATGCACCCGCTATATTTTCTAGAGTGATCATTGCAGCATTTAAGGCATTCATCCACCAATTTCTCGAAGTATACTTGGATGATTGGACGGTCTATAGCCTATTAAAAAACCATGTGTCAATGTTACGACTGATGCTAGAACAATGCAGACAATGCCAGATATCACTGAATATCAAGAAATGCATATTTGGAACACCATTTGGGATACTATTGGGACACATAGTATGCAAACAGGGTTTTCTGGTGGATCCGGCCAAAATAGCAGTCATTGTTAATCTACCAGCGCCAAAAATAGTCTGCCAACTCAAAGCAACATTAGGATATACAAGATATTATAGGAAATTCATCAAAGGCTATGCACATATTACAGCGCCAATGGAAAAATTGTTAAGGAAGGATACAAAGTATCAATGGAACGACGAGTGCCAACACAGTCTGGATACCCTAAAGGAAAAGATGGTCACCACACCAATATTGGTATTTCCAGATTGGGAGAAGACAGTCCATGTACATGTATGAGCGGCCCAAGATGGTCAACATTGGATATTACTGGGACAAACAAACACTAGAAAGTATCACAGAATTGTTGCGTAAATACAGTGACCTTTTTCCCACAACCTTTATAGAGATGAAAGGCATAGCAGGAGAATTAGGAGAAATGAAGTTACCAATTAGACCTGCTGTGAGACCCATTAAACAACGACCATATATATTGAATCCCATATATAAAAAGAAAGTTAAATATGAGATCGACAGGATGCTCGAGGCCGGCATCATCGAACCAGTCGAAGAATCAGAATGGATAAGTCACATGGTAGTACAAGACAAGAAACAGGGAAGAGGGATCAGGATATGCGTCGACTTGAGGAATTTGAACAATGCATGCCTACACGACCCATTCCCCATGCCATTCACAGACGAAGTAATCGAGAACGTAGGAGGTAACGAAGCCTACTCATTTACCAATGGATTCTCAGGATATCATCAGATTAAGATAGTACAGGAGGATAGAAACAAGACCATATTCCTGACAGAATTGGGATCTTATTAGTATATAGTCATGTCGTTCGGACTGAAGAATGCACCCACGATATTTTCTAGAGTGGTCATTGTAGAATTTAAGGAATTCATCCACCAATTTATCAAAGTATACTTGGATGATTGGACGGTCTATAGCCTATTAAAAAACCATGTGGAAGTGTTATGACTGATGCTAGAATGATGAAGACAGTGCCAGATATCACTGAATATCAAGAAATCCATATTTGGAACACCATTTGGGATACTATTGGGACACATAGTATGCAAACAGGTTTTTCTAGTGGATCTATCCAAAACCATAGTCATTGTTAATCTACCAGCACCAAAAATAGTCCGCCGGCTCAGAGAAATGTTAGGACATATGGGATATTACAGGAAATTCATCAAAGTCCATGCACAAATTACAGTGCCAATGGAAAAACTGTTAAGGAAGGATACAAAGTATCAATGGAACGATGAGTGCCAACACGGTCTGGATACCCTAAAGGAAAATATGGTCACCGCACCAATATTGGTATTTCCATATTGGGAGAAGACATTCCATGTACATGTACGAGCGGCCCAAGATGATCAACATTGGATATTACTAGGACGAACAAACACTAGAATGTATCACAAAATTGTTGCATGAATACAACGACCTTTTTCCCACAACCTTTACAGATATGAAAGGCATAGCCAAAGAATTAGGAGAAATGAATATACCACTCAGACCTGATGCGAGACCCATTGAACAATGACCATATATATTGAATCCCATATATAAACAAAAAGTTAAAGACGAGATCGACAGGATGCTCAAGGCCAGCATCATCAAACTAGAATGGATAAGTCTGATGGTAGTACAGGACAAGAAACAAGGAAGAGGGATCAGGATATGCGTCAACTTGAAGAAGATGAACGATGCATTCCTACATGACCCATTCCCCACGCCGTTCACAAACGAAGTACTCAAGAATGTAGGAGGCCACGAAGCCTACTCATTCACCGATGGATTCTCAGGATATCATCAGATTAAGATAGCACATGAGGATAGACACAAGACCATGTTCACGATAGAATGGAGATCTTATCAGTATACAGTCATGCCATTCAGACTGAAGAATGCACCTGCGATATTTTCTAGAGTGGTCATTGCATCATTTAAGGAATTCATCCACCAATTTCTCAAAGTATACCTGGATGATTGGATGGTCTATAGCCTATTAAAAAACCATGTGGTAGTGTTACGACTAATGCTATAACGATGCAGACAATTCCAGATATCACTGAATATCAAGAAATGCATATTTGGAACACCATTTGGGATACTATTGGGACACATAGTATGCAAACAGGGTTTTCTAGTGGATCTAGCCAAAAATGCAGTCATTGTTAATCTACCAGTGCCAAAAATAGTCTACCAACTCAGAGAAACGTTAGGAAATACGGGATATTACAGGAAATACATCAAAGGCTACGTGTAGATTACAATGCCAATGGAAAAACTATTAAGGAAGGATACAAAGTATTAATGGAACGATGAGTGCCAACATGGTCTGGATACCCTAAAGGAAAATATGGTCACCGCACCAATATTGGTATTTCCAGATAGGGAGAAGACATTCCATGTACACGTAGATGCATCAACGATAGCACTTGGAGCTATCTTGGCACAACCAGGAGCAGGAGACTTGGATCACTGGATAGCGTTTGCAAGCAAAAAACTATCAGATTCATAACAGAATTATAACATGACAGAAAGAGAAGGCCTAGCTATGTTTTATGCACTACAGAAGTACATACATTACCTATTGGGAAAACACTTTAATATGTTTACAGATCACTCATCCCTGAAATACCTAGTCAACAAGCCAGTGTTGGGGGGGATAATCTGTCGATGGTTATTACTATTTCAAGAATTTGACTTTAAGATAATAGTTAAACTAGGAAAACTGAATGCAAGACCTGACCACCTATCCAGGGTCACAAATGGAGAGGAACCAATGAATTTAGAAGACAACTTTCCAGATGCACAACTATTCTCAGTACAGATTGTTGATGATTACTTCACAGAGATCATCCAGTACTTAAGCACATGTACTGTGCCGCAAGAATATACCACTGCACAAAAGAAGAATCTGGTAGTCCACACAGCTGACTATCAATTGATCGTAGGAAATATATACAATATGGGATCAGATAGCATCTTACAAATATATCAGAAGCCTAGGAGGCAATAGAAGGAGGGAATTATGCAGGAAAATCTACCACGCAGAAGGTACTACATGCAGGATTATGGTGGCCAACGATCCACAGAGACTCGAAATAATACTATCAGCAATGTGATGTCTGTCAAAGGGTAGGCAAACCCAATAGAAGGGACGATATGCCACTATGACCACAAGTGACACTTTAGGAATTCGACAAATGGGCGATAGACTTTGTGGGACCCATTAACCCACCAGCCAAAAGAATGAAGGTGAGATATATTATCACCGTGATGGAATACCTAAAAATATGGGTGGAAGCCACACCAGTAAAAGATTGTAGCACAGAGACAACTGCACACTTTTTGTTTGAACATGTAATTACTAGATTTGGGTGCCCAAGAACTTTTATGAGCAACCAAGGAACGCACTTCATAAACAGCACCATCTGAGCGATGCTGGAAGAGTTTGAAGTTCATCACCATAAAAGCACATCGTATCATCCGTAGGCAAATGGAACGGTAGAATCCTTCAACAAAATTATAGAAAATGCCTTGACAAAGATATGCAATGTCAACAGGGATGATTGGGATCTCAAGGTACCAACAATACTATGGGTGTATAGAACCACATGTAAAAATTTGACTGGACACACACCATTCAAATTAGTCTATGTTCAAGAAGCAATAGTGCCCTTAGAATGTTTAATACCCAGCCTACATGTAGAAGCCATTACACAAATGACAGAACGAGGCACAGTACAGGAAAGAATAAATCAGTTACTGTTAATAGAGGAAGACTGAATCTTGGTAGGATTCCATCAACAAGTACATAAAGCAAGAGACAAATCTTGGCACGACTGCCACATCAAGAGGAATACGTTCAAGGAAGGAGATCTCGTATTACTCTATGATAGTAAAGCATTACAGCACCTAGGAAAGATGAGAAGGCATTGGCTAGGACCATACGAGGTAAAATATGTCACAAATGGAGGAGTTGTACAGTTAAGATATCTAGTGGGCATAGACATCGGAGGAATGGTCAATGGGAGTCGGATGAAGCTATACAAGGATAGCCGACCACCCACCGCATAGTATAAAAAAATATAATAAAAAATAAAAATAAAAACAACCGAAAATAGCGCGCATCATGATGGACAAGCCACATATGAAACACGAAGCCAACAAAGGAAAAGATAACAACCATATCGAAAAAGGAAACACGAGGGAAATCTATAAAAAGAAGGCTGACAGGACAGGAAGAAGAAAAGTTAAAGAAACACAAGGACGGATGGGATGCCACATTAAACGTGCCAACTAGAGACGATAGAGAAGGCATAATGGCAAGTACGAAACCATCGCAAATGCATTGAACCTAAAACTATGGTGCATTAATCACATGATGGATAAATCATCCTCAACAAGATTCATGATGAGCCCATACAACACACAAGCACAACAATAGTTAGTCTATTCGCATAAAGAGAATAGGAAAAGAGAAACAACAACAAGAGCGAACAGAGTGAAACCACATACCTAACCAAAGCCATTTGAACCCCAAAAATGGTCAACAGACACCATTATGGCACCACCAAATCTCGCAGAACTAGGCCATACAGCCAGATCAACCAGGGCTCAGACAAGGTCGCAAGGACCACTGGAAGAAAGTGAACAACAGCCCCCAGAAATCGTCGATATTGAAGAAATCTCGTCGCCAGAGGAAATTCCAGTAGAGTCCACACCCATACTTGAGGAGGTTCTAAAACCACAAATAGAGGACATGGAACACGATACACCAGTAGTAGGGCATGAGACTCAGAACAAAGAAGAATAAACCCACCAATAAATACCACCAGAAAATGTTGAAGCAGCCGTAGGAGCTAACAGAAGCGTACAAAACCCGAAAGCAGAAGTGCAATTAGACGTCCCACAAATACCCATCCTAGATTATTTTTCGATTGAGCCAACGGGTGAAATGGCCATGGCTTGGGTAGAATGGATGGAAAAGGAGAAATCGGAAGCTGTTGGAACCTTGAGCCAACCATCGCAGTAGGAGGACTGAATTCAGATACCGAGCTCACCTCGAAATAAACTGGATGCAGAGATTGTGCTACCTCACATACCAGAGGGAGTACATGTGGACCCACAGCTATTAGGTCACGTTGGGAAGCTCAAGTATTCCGACCACGACGTAGAAGATGAAACCAAATATCTATAGATTGCACCATAGGTTTTTATGCAGAAAATAGTCGTGAACCAACTTGAAGAATCCATCACTCAGCCACACCAGTGGGCCACTATACTGGACAAAACAAGAATTCTAGGGTTGCTAAAGATACCACACTTTGGCAGAGGCCAATATGTGATGGAATGCATCAAACAATTGTTAGCAGTTATGCATGGAGGGGATATATGGCTAGACAAACTTGTCCACATAGAGGTCAAACTTATCACGTAGATAACAGGCCTACCTACCGGGGGTATGGATCCCGCATTGATTTTGGATGATAAGTCCAAGGAAAAATCATTGGCAAAAGATATGAAGAATAAATGTGACATCGACAGGGGAAAAAGAGGCATTATAATTAAACGGATCAACAATGTCCTGACACAATTGGGAAAAAAAAAATTAGCCTACAAACTGCTAAGAAAATGTCGCAAAGATGAAGTACCAGTAGGAATCATTGTTGTTGTAGTTTAGTGCGCAGAAGGCACCTTCATGAGATGGGTTCCATACCTATCAAACTTGTTCCAAATAGACTACAAAGATACGCAGGACGCAGGTATGGAATTTCATTACTCATGGTTGATCACTCTCATAGCTTTCATGGGATGGAAAGAACCAGAATACATCATCTTTGCTACAACACCACAGCCAGGAGGAGCAAGATATCTCATCCTAAGATCTGGGCCACTAGCCAAGAAGAAGAAGGAGAATGTAATTATATTTGAAGTGTACCTATGGGAGATACAGGAAGCCATCAGTCGAGCATGGATAATAACACCATAGGTTGTCACACGATATGGGGACATCGCTAATTTATGGGCTAGACGACAAGCCATGTGGATACAACCAAGGCAGGACTCGGATAAACAGTGGCTACAGATGCGCTACTGTGTCACTGAGGGTGATATCAACATGATCATCAACGAATGGCCTGATGAATGGAGTATTCCAACTATACCTAGAGGAGTACCAGGACAAATAGAAGAAGGAGGGGCTGTGTAGGCGGAGACACAACCTCTACAAATCCCAGTACCCAAGAGACGAAGAACGGGCCAGACCAAGTCGACTCAGGCAAAATACGGCTCAGAGCAGGCAAGGGCCTAGAAGGGGAGGACAGAAACCACCCAGCCGACCAATGAATAGAGGAAACTGGCTGAGGGAGCATAGGAAACCACACCAAACCCCATCACATAGAAATGAGGAGGGGCTAAGAGACCAGTGGTACAGGACGCAGGTGAGTGCAAGAAAATGAAGGCATAATTACCACCATTGAATTACACAATCATGGAGGATGATGGAGAGATGATTGCCAGGATGGTCCAAGATTGCCTCGTAGAAGATTTCGATCATGTTGCTCACCACAGGGATAAACTGCAAAAGGAACTGATAGAAATGGGACAGCTACTTAATAAATTCAGGGAATCCCAGATCATGAGTAGCAGTAGGGGCACAGAGTCATCGACCACACAGACCATAGAAAGGGTGGAGGTAGAAGAATGTGACCCAGTTCTTCCGATACCACATGCACATTCCACGGTCTACATAAAGCCTAACATGCTACGAATGGATGAAATTGTGGGATAGACACCACTAATGGATTTGGATCATATCCAATTGGTCTTGACACGGATGCCATAAAAATAATTACATAAAATACAGGTTAGCGTCGACCACAAGATGCAAGCTCGAGCACATAAAAACTTAGTCGAGCTACAGAAAGCAACAAAGAAGCGGGAAGCGCTGGAAATAGTTTGCATGTAGGCCCAATTGGAAACTAAGGACGAGAAATAATGAAGAAACGAGCTGGAACATAGAGTGGAAGAAGCTTTTGGGAAACTTCCAACTATTGCGCAAGGAAACAAACTGCCATCTACAGAGAAGATCAACTAGATTGCACAGGAAATTGATCAGTATCAAAAGGAGATCGAGACTCTCTTTGGACAGATTAGACCAACAAATCCACCAGCAGTGAAGGAGCAAAGGAAGCAGGAAGCAACAATAAAGTTGCAAGAGCTATAAAAATAGGTTAGCATGGCAACCAATTTTCATGATAAAGAAGAACAACTTTGGACAAGGTTGGAAGAGGATCCACAAGTCAAACACTGGGACAACAAGGAGGACAGGATCAATGCAACGATTCAATAACTCAAGTAGTGACAGAAGACCATACCAATTTCATAATGATTCAAGGGAACGCAAGAGCTGACGAAGATATAGGTAGAACTTATCACTGCGCAAACACAGAAACAAGAGCATCAGGCTCAAATAGAACCGTTGCAAGAATGGGTAGCAGAAGTACTTGCACAGGTAGAAGAAGCCAGAAACCAGATAGCACAGATTCAGCTAGAATGTGCAGGACTAATGAGCGAGGAAGTTGCAGCTCAGACAGTTGACACCATCAATGAGAAAACCGCGAAGGCACTGACAAAAGTAGCAAAGTTGCAGGAATAGTTCCAGACGATCACCAAGGAGATCGAGGAAGCACAAAGAAACTAGGTGACTCGGGACGAGTCACATGTCAGTGTTGGGGCCCTATTGGCACCAGGTCAAAGAGGAAAGAAGAACGATCGTGGGAAAGAAAGCATGTAGAAAACTAAAGTAACAACTGGCAGAAGAGTAGCACACACACATGCAAGAAAGTGTGCAAAAAGGAAAGTGACAGCTGGAGGAGGAGCAACACGCGTATGGGAGAAATACCTAATGTGAGAAGGTTTAGGGTTTTGGTAATATTTTGTAAAAGGTTGAAGAGCTTGAAATGTATAAATATAGATATGAAAGTATCATATAGGGTTGTTCGTTAGTAGTTGTTAGCAATTCTCTGTAATGTTTTGAGCGGTATGAACCAATTTTGTAATAGTTTGCACAAAGGAGACACAAGGAAAGGTAGATCTAAGGATTATACCACAGGTCATGGAGCCTAGTGCGATCTAGTTCACCTCACATGGATCTTACCCAGTTTTGTAGAAAATTGTAAGCGCGAGGCACTGAAAATGTAGAACTATCATAATACAATAGCCAAGAGCCAAATCTTTATGGATGTAGCCTAGGAGGGGGTGAACCACGATAATCCTCGTGTAATGTGTTAAATGTATGCATGTTTTTTCTTTCTTTCAGCAATTGATGGTTAAACTTAATGAATGAGTTAATACATTGTTATGAATCTTCTTATACTTAACTTTAATTAAACTGTGGGATATTCGTATGTGAATCCAAGGAATAAGTACTCTCCCTTCCAGCTCACTGTATCTAACCTTAATCAATAAACCCTTATCCCCTACTTTGTCCTAGGTTGTAAACACCTGAGTCTTAAAGCCACCCATTTAAATCTATTTCGGGTGAGACTGCACAACACTTTCTGGGTGGTGTGTTACCTTCTGGTTTACCAGGAGGGCCAATAGTTTTAGTGGCTTTGTTGGAACCCCGAATGACATGAACCCTAGGTCAATAACTTAGACAACCCGAGAAGGGAAGCGAGTAACCAAAACTTAACCCAAGTGTCAAAAAATTCTATAATAATATATGATAGTGGTATAAGACATAGGAGAGATTAATACATCCTCAATTAAATCCTTATTTATCAATCATGACTGTCTTCAAATCAGAAAAATAAAAAATAGAAACTGTCAAAAATGGTATGATTCAAGGTGTCCATTTCCTTCACTTTATGACTCTGGAGCTCCTCCTGGTGGAAGCTTTAGCTAATAGATCCAAATTATTCTCGGTCATCTCCTCTCTGAAATGTTGCAGCTCCATCTTTGGCCCTTTGATATGAATCTAGTAGGCTATATTCTGCATGTACAAGTTTCTAAGCTACCTGTGGAGAGGAAACATTCAGAGTCATGACCTTGAACCATATCTCCATAGTGCTAGGTATCTCAATGGTTTCTGGTATGGTCCTCTCAGATACCTCAAATTATAGTATCCCAAACTTGGTCCTTGGTCAATCAAAGTTTAGTGCAAATTCTGTAGCCACCTCTGGGTGCCCTCTCTGCATTTTCTGGCAGAAGTTAATACAACCCACTATTTTGGAAGACCTCCCTGATCATAGGTTCCTCATCAAATAGTTTCATATCATAGGGATTTTTTCTCAAAATGAATCCACCTTTATGAACCTTCTTTTGATGATTATCCATATGTGCTAGCTAGGCAAGTTTTGTCACAACACTAAAAAATTACCCATGGTGGAGAGCAGGGAAGTAGAGGAAATGACTACTGGAATAAATAAGAAAAAACCACACATACCTCTCACAATGAAATTTTTTCTAAGTAAGGATGAAATATTTTAACAATGAGGTTATCTTCATAAATACTATGAATAGATGGTGAATTGAAAAAAAGACTACTTTTCAAGGATGACTACATAGAGTTCACAATGGCATAGTTAGGGTTTGGGAAAAGTTGTATGAAATAGTGATGTAGAGGCCAAGGATCATAAGACGGGGTAATTCAAGCCCAGGAATGTTGATTGTTTCAAGATATAAGCTACAAAGCAAGGGGAGAAGGTTCTGGAGCTTAATTACAAGTCTATGAGATAGTTCGCAGCGCCAGAAAGCCAGTTCACAACGCCATACAAAGGAGAAGCCACTTACCCCTTTCATGGCCTTAAAAAAAGGTGGGAAATCTCATGAAGTACCTAGTAGCCTAGAGTTGGAGGTTGATGTCTTTATATCTACTCAGGCGCACCTACAAGTGGTCTAACCACCAAATCATCCCCTGCAGCCAATTCACAGTGCCCATGTGTAACACCAGTTCGCAGTGCCCAGTTGGAGGATATTTTGCACACTTGGAGAAAACAGTTAAGACATCCATAAAAATGATCCTTGAATATTGATTTAAAATTCAACTATAAAATCAAGGAGATCTCCAATGACTTGACCTTTTAACAGAAATGATGATAATAAATGCAATATGTACTTTTAAAGATGTTGTGAACTCTCCTAGTGAGTTGGCAGCGTAAAGCTCATATTAGATATGACATTTTAACGAGATGAGTGACAAGAAGATGGGGTCATCGTATAGCATGGAGAAGGTGACATGTTAGGTTCATAATGATAAATTTGAAATATGTGACTCAATTACTTTTAACCAAAACCAAACTAATCATAATTTATTCATGCCCAAAAAAATGAAAAATTGATATGGAAAAAGGGACCTAAAACCTATAACCTAAGGTAAACCTATGACTCAAAATCAAACTAAAGATTTTTATTGACCCATGAAAATCTATGTGATAACAACATCAAGAAAGGAATTTTATCCATTAGCTTATATGAAAACATCAATGATTGCTTGGAAATATCTGAAACAAGGAAAAGGAAAAAGCGTTCAAGCTTATACACATGAATTTAAGAGGAAAGGATTATCTTTGGGAATTCCATTACATACTCCTGAGACTATTTTAAATTATATTGGTGGTATGCACTCATATCTTCACCATACTATATTGATGTTTAATCCTACTAATATTGACAAAGTATCAGTACAAGCTACACATCTTGAAGCCAAGAAAGGAAAACATGTTGTTGAAGATGAGTCAGAGGAACCACATGAATTTGAGGAGCATTCAAAGGGAAAAGGGAAGAGTAAGAAGACAACTATATTGAAGAAGGATGAAGAGAATAAGCCTACATGTTCTCATTGCAAGAATAAAGGACGTGATGAGAATCATTGTTGGAAGTTGCATCCAGAATTGAAGCCAAAGTGGGCTCATCCTAGAAAGGGTAAAGTGAAGACCACGACCATAGTTCAGGACCTTGGATCAGATTCTAAGGATGAAACTAAGGTTACAACTATGGGCATCAAAGGTAAATATTTTTTTGTAAGTTTCAGTTTGCACACTTCTTCTACAAAGGCTAATGTATTCCTTGATGGAAGGAAAAGAAATGACATGTTTCATTTATGAGTTATCTCAAAGCACACTAAGATTGATACACTAGTTGATAGTGGATCACAAGTAAATATTATTTCAAAGCAAGTTCTTCATAATTTTGGATTGGAAACTAGGTCTCATCCGAGATTGTATCCTTTGGTTTGGATTTGTGATAATGCTCAAGTACAAGTAACTAAAGAATGCAAGTTACGGTTCATGATCACATCTAGTTTCATTGATGAGGTAGAGTTAGACGTTGTTCCACTTGACATTTGTGGGATGGTTTTGGGAAGTCCATACTTATATGACAAGAATCATGTTTTCTACAGGGAACATAACAAGTATCATGTTTTGAAGGATGGTATCGAGTTCATTGTGAGATCCCATCAGATGAAGACTAATTTGACAGTTGTCACTAGAGGGCACATGTTAGTTAATTCTAGTATCCAGGATCCAAATTTACAACCTACGGTTGAAAGTAGAATAGGTCCTTTGGTTGATGTTGTTCTTGTTAAGAAGGGAAAATATGTTGATGGTTCATTCTCTTTTTCATCTCTATATTTAGTTTGGTTGTCCATTTCATTACTAATGAGTGGAGTATGGTCAGTAGTTGCAACAATGAATGGTGGAGTTTTTTAATTTAAGGGAATGGTTAACTTGGTCAACAATGTTGTTTCAGTATTTTTTATCATTATAATGAGTCAAGTTATCATTATCCAAGAAGTAAGGATGAATTATATTGGACATATGATGAAAAATCATTCTCACATCATTTATGAATGATCCATACTTTTGGAGGTCCAAAAGTTCTTCAGTGGGGAGGTGTGATCCAGGAGGATCCAGAATGCTCAAAAGAGGTCTAAAAGGATCCAAAATAATCAATAATTTACTATCTCAAATTCTATTGAAAACAACATCAATGCATATATCTCAACGATATCTTTCCAATGGTGCAAAAATTGCATCAAACGAAGTTCGTATGAAAAAGTTATGGCTAGTCAAAGTTTGGTCAAGAGGAAAAAAGTTAAATGGAAAATTCAAGTGTGACATGTGGCACATGATTGTACAGGTCGTCTAGGTGACATGGCATGATAGGTTGGTGGATGAATAGGCATATTTTACAAGTCCAAGTGGACCAGTTATGTGTTGACATGTGGAAAGTACAAACCAATGAGATGTTGCCACATGGTAGCCTCCCATTAGCCGTTAATGGTCATGGTTTATCAAAATTATGGAGTCGACGGGGATCAAACCCACGACCTCCATAAGCCTTACACCAATCTCCGTTACCATTGTGCCATATATATATATATATATATATATATATATATATATATATATATATGAGTGTTAACAAATATATGGCGTGAGTTTTATTTAAGTTTATGTAATGTTTAAATGGGGTTTTAAAAGGGTCGAGGGCCTAAGCCCTCGACCCATACCTTATCATATGACCAAATATAAGCCATGTAATATAACCAACACCTAAATTTTCACAGGGGTTGTTAAAATATTTGAAAACTATGTAACAAATATGCAACATAATAGGAGTCTACGGGTTATGAACCCCAGACCTCCTATTTTCCATCGACTTGTGTAACCGCTACTAACCACTATTCCAAATGTAGGTTTTTTTACAACAACCCGAAACAAATTACATTTAAATGATGTCAACGTCAGTGTGGAATTCGGGGTACGGTTTGGGCCCGCAACCTATTTAATGGACGTGGATCCCAATGGTCGACACACATCTCAAGGTTGCATAGATTTTGAGACAGAGGTATGGTATGGGTGGATTGTTTTGCATGCCAAGAGAAGAGCCAAGTTATGGTGTGTCTCGATATGCATTCCATGAGGTATATTAACTGCACATATGCAACTTTATACTCATTTTTCTCATTTTCTCACGAGGAGTATGAATTTAAGGTATGTTTTATGATCAAAGGTCATTTGTAAAAGTCTGTTAAGCCCTAATATTGGCTCATTACCCCTTAATTGGGGCATATTATATTAGTAATGTTATTTTATTTATGTTGGCTTTAGGCCATTATCTGTAATTATACCTCCTAGTCTCCTATATATACCAAGGAAACATTTTCATTTTTAATCATCTTGTACTTGAACATTTAAGTGTGGTAAAAGGAGGTTGCCCCCTCAAAGAGGCTTATTATTTGAAATTATTTCTTTTTCAAGGCATTGAGTACTTTTTCTGAGGTTTTTCTATGCTATATTGATATTTGGTTTTTAACATATGGTATCAAAGCTCAAGGTCTTGGGGTTTCGCTGCTAAATCTGAGACACCTTGAAATTTTCAATATAACTTTTTTTATACAACGTTTCAGAAGGAACGGATTGGAGGATATTTAATAGATGGATCAAGGTACGTTGGGTTCAAAATTAATCTCCCGAGGCCTTATAATTTCAGAGATACATCCTGTACAAGATAGGGTTATGGAATCATCATGAACTGAGTCATTGCGGAATTTTCGCTATAAAAAATTTTCTGTAACGTTTTAGACCCTGAACTTGGGAGGATATTTATAGAAATTATTAATGTATCTGTGGTAAAACGTTCATATTCTTGGTCATCTTAAATTTGTATATACACCCTGTGTAAGATAGTGTATCTGACTAGTCCTATTGACTAGTCTCAAGAAGGTGTTCCAGGTAAAACAATCATAAATTATTCCTAGAGTATCCAAATTGAGTGGGACTAGTTTCATTAGATCATGGACAGGTTGTAGTATTTCTGGTATGAGTTTCAAAATTTTATATCAATTATTTTGTGTGGGGCACGCTATACAAGTGAGATCTTCTGGAAAGGCCAAAAATTGGCAAGTTGTGGGGAAGTTACCGTAAATTCCACTTGGCACATCCAATTTTGATCAGACCTATGGCATTGCAGAGAAGAAATATCAGAGAACTATATAAAATAAATTTTCATACCCATAAGAGTCAAAAATTGGGAGATATAACAGAAGAAATATTGTCTAGCAGAACCACCTCAAAATCAAGGTTCAAAAGTGATACTTGGCCAACATGCCACCAAAAAAGGGAACTTCTACACCAAATAAGCCTCCAGAAAATCCTACTTGGACTCTTGAT
>ML788739.1:426203-439144 GCA_009831015.1 Picea engelmannii
TGACTCCATTAACCCAAGGCACTAGTCTAGGATTGATCTTGAGCTTGTTTATGCTTTAAATCTCTTTCAAACTCTTTTACTTGAAACCCTAGCTAACCTAACGTCTAACCCTAGCGACTTGAACTAACCCTAAAGCTGATAACATTTTTCCCTAAAACTATCTTTGCTTGGATGAAAAGGTGCGGCTGAGTTATCTCATCATATCCATAGAGGTTTCATAACATTTCATTGGTTGATTTGACAAAAACGTTCACTTCTTGGCTAGCTAACCCTAAACTGCAACAAGTTTTATATAGGTGACGTCACATGTTTAGATCTCTTTCTTATACCTAAAACGTTGTGACTTCTCTCACCTATTTTGATAGACATTGAGGTGTAGATCACTTCCATAAGACTATTTGCTAAAACGTTCCACTCAATTGTCTTAATTTTTACCTAAAAATAAGGCCGACGTCATCTCCATTGCAACAACAATATATATGACGCAGCAACATTATATGTGTGAGATATTTTGAGATATTTATTGCATTGACATATAATACAAGGTTTAATTATGAACATTGAATGCTTATCATCTCTTATGCTATGTTGAAGGAGTAATATTTGCCTTTGTTAGCCATCATTGACTTCGTCAATAATAGCACTAAATCNTTTGCTCATATATATGATAAAGATAGTCATTAATATCTTGAAGTACTAACCACTGCAGCACATATTCTAGTTATTTGTCTTGTCTCGCAAACAGGTGCCATCCAGTAGAAGATTCTTCTTGACTATCTCATACTTGGCAGTAATCTGTGAAAGGGAACCTCTCATCTTGATCCATTATCCTTTAGCCCTTCTAAAACCCAGGTTACATAGGGACGTCTCCCTTGGACTAGCCCTCCTAAATAGAAAGAGCCCCCCATCGAGGTGACAGTGGGTGGGGAAGCTCCTGTTACACCGGTTTTAAGCCTTGACTCAAGCTATCTAAACCCCTCCTAGAAACCGTGTGATAACAATACCCTCTACCATCACCCTTCGAGCTTATGACGGTCGACCAACATCTTCTACAGGGCTTTGTCAAAATGTCCCCATAGAACTTGGGGGAAAAACCATCCTCATTAACATTGAAGTTATCGATGCCCATCTTGATTACAATATCTTGTTCGGACGCAACTACATGTATGCTATGAAGGCATACTCCTCTTCTATGTTTTGTACGATGATGTTCCCCCATAATGGGAAGATCCTCACCATAGACCAACTTACACATTACAAGCCTAACCATTCCACCAACATCAATAACATCCTCCCCCTTATTCATTTTAGCTCGAATGATTTTCCATTTGCCAACATTGGCCCTACATTATTTCAAGACCCATCCATGTTGGACACTTATTACAGATCACCACCATTCCTAAACCCATCTTTTTCAGCACAAGTGTGTGTAGTTTCCTCTAAAGGAACATACATTGGAGACAAGACTCCTATCACTGAGTCCCCTCCCCATATCAAAGTTCCACCAGTTGAAGAAATACTACCTCAGGAGTTCCTTGAGAGTGCCACTGCACCACTTATCACATATCTCCCCCCCCCCTCTAGGGGAAAATCCTGGTATGGTATCTACATCCACCCAATATGGTTCCTCAACCATCCTTCCCTCCTCAGTCAGAGGCAATCCCAGTGCAGATTTCGATACTTGTTCCTACCACACCACCCTCACCCCAAATCACTAGCACCATCGTTGCAGTTGGGGGAAAACAAAAGAAGAAAGATCCCATCGCTCCACTACCTCCATGAGTTCAACTCCCTTGCGCCTTATGTGAAAGAAAATGACACCCCACTCACAAATTTCCTTCTCTTCCTGAGCTACGCAGTTTTATCCAGCTTCCTCAAGAATACCTTTTTCTTACCACTCCACCAAGGACGTCCCACTCTACTACGACGTCAACAACCACATGCAAACAACATATAGGAACTAATTTTGCATGTGCCATATGTGCAGAATATGGGCATTACACTCATCATTGCCCATCTATCCCATACGTCCACCACACATTGGCCGCGAAACGCCACACATATCTTCTTGAGCTTCCTCCAGCACTCCATACCAATGCTCCCATGAATTTAATTCATTATATTTATTCATCAATCCTCAAGCAAAGGGGAGGTCCATGTCTCCCTGCCAAATTACCGCTCGATCGTCCATAGTGTCAGTGAAATTGGGATGGCATTATGGACCCACTATCCATATCTAATCCCTTTTCCCCACTTTCATTTTTTGGTACAGGACCTCATAAGCTCCGTTTTTTGAACCATCTTCGACCACTTACACATACATTTTCATCAGGTTATCATTTTCCCTTTTCCCCGATGGAGCATCTTTCCATGACACACTCAGGTACACCTGCTCATGTTCAAAATTATCAAATAACTATTATAGGTCCTTTATTTTAAGATATTGTTCACATCGGGTATTTAGTTTTCATGTGTGTAGGTAATAGGTCATAACACACCAATGCATTCCCTCCAGGTATATGATCGACACTGGCATGTAATCATTCCCTTTGAATCTCAATTGCATCTCCAATCACAGCCTCTGAAATTTGCCTGTAGGATCCTCATATCTGGCTCTGTAGTACTATCACCTCCACTGCATTTTGGTACTGTCACTCAATAGCACTATCCCCCACATGATTTTTCCCATTCATAGTACCCCTTGACACTTTGACACTCATGCTTCTTTCAGCCCCTAGAGATGGGAGTCTCGATAGTCTTACGCATTTCCGAGAATCAACCACATACTCATTCTCCTCATTTTTCTAGCTTTCCCAATGGACTCCTAGGTTATCTCTTCCAGGACTGTGCCTCCACAGTATCATTAACTATCCATTTCATCAACAATCAGTTTTCCCATCTGCAAATTTCCCTCCATTCCATTTACCTCATACAGAAACCCACCCATGGGGCCCCCAACCTCCACCAGTTCTCCATGCAAATTGCGCCCTAACCGGCCAAACCATCTTGCACTAGTGAACCAATTTCTATATTTGTACACTCATCCCAAATTATTCTTTATTCATTTAATTGTAAAATGCCTTTCTTTCCATCATTTACATAGTTTTTTGTTGTCACCCTTGGGGACCTTATTTTCCTGGCAAAGAAACCCATGTTGCCCTTGGTTGGGGCATTTTTTTAAAAAACTCCTACCCTTGATGACATTATCCATAAAACTCGAGTATCTTACAAGTCCATAAACCTTTTTGATCTCTGTGTTTGTCCATTTTGTCAAGCCTCTGGCACAATTTACCCTCATCTACATGTCCCCCTGACACTAGATTTAGTTTCACAGTTGTTGCCACTTTACACCTCTCCCCAACCAAAGGAATTCTTGTGTCTCACTACTTCTCAACTTCGTCCATGTTCCTCGTCAGTTCTTGATTTTGTCCAAGTAGATTTCATGAAGCCCTCCGCTTCTCGAAGTTGCGTCTCCCTTTCTGTCAACATCAATACAGTTTCCAGGAGGGTGACAGTATCTTGAGTCTCATTACCTTTACAATGAGGTGTCTCAGACGGCACAAAGAAAACCATAATTTCCCTCTACTATCATTGACCCCCATGACATTCAACTTCAACTCTTTCTCATGTTGAGTGGGTATTACTTTGCGACTATTGCAGTTTATTTTCATATATGTCGAAGACCTATGAAATTTGATAGGCTATCAATGCCTGAGTATCATCGACACCTCTCATAGGTGTCCTTACCTTTTTCAGAGTTTGTTCACCATCAGAATTGTCCTCTGTCATTATCAAACCACTCCGCAAGGTGCTGCAGTGATCTACACCAACATACAGTTTTAGTTACTGTATTACACATTTTTGAGTTACACAGCACAAGCATGGGGCATGCCTGCCTTGTGTGTACACAATTTATTTTTACACCTTACGAAAGGTTGGGTTCTTCAGGTTCCCCTCTCCCTCCAATGGGTCACTCTTGATACTCTCATTATCGCTCTCTCTTACAATAATACTCTCAGTAGAAGAAACATTGATGAATTTCGGCTATATGTATGCTCCTAACCTCATCCATCAGGGGGAATCTGTTATCACTAAAATTTCATCTGCAAATGGTTATAGGAATCCAACATCTCCAGACACCTATTAGTTCACCCACAGCGTCAGAAATGCATGTCCAAGAGGAAAAAACTATACAATTGGGTCAAAAAATTGAAGTGCCCAAATTCACCAAAGGAATCACACACACATGCCCAAGATGTGCTACTTTATATAGGAAAACCTGTGCACATGCTCAAGATGCACTACTTTATATAGGAAAACCTATGCACATGCACAACTATTTACAGTAAAAGCCACCCACTTCCATGAACGATGCATTTATGGTTCTTGTCGGCCCCTCACCCACTTTTGGTTCAACTCCCAAGTCGATTTGACCCTTAAATCCGAGATGAATCCAAGTGGGAGGCTGGTCAAAGACCTAAGGGTGCCCTAAAGGGCCTCGTGTTTACACTAAGAACTGGTTGCATAATGTCTCAAAGCTATGCTATAAAAGGAGGCCATGGGTGTACTATATTTTCAAGGAATTCATTTGCAAGGTTATGTTGTTGATATTCTCTTGGGGAAACCTCTTTTCTCATAAAGGGCATACTAGCACCATTCCATTTGGGCAATCCACATCACCTTTTGAGTGGGTTAGCTTGGGATTCTTTCACCATTTCTTTCAAGTTTTCAAGTTGTAAGAAGAGCTCAATCTTAGGGGTCCAAGAGCCCTCCCTTGGAGGAAGAAGGGACCCAAAGTCCCCTTTCTCTTTGGTGTTTTCTTTTCACTAATACAATCCTTTCCATTGGTGAAATGAGTCTTGTTTGTTTCTTGTTCTTATGTCCTTATTCACAATAATTTAATTGTTTGTTTTTTTCTTTCCTAGTTTAATTCTTACCTTAGTCTTTTATGTTTATTCCTCTAACCCTTTCCTTTACTATTGTATTTCTTATCTAACCCAATTAATCTTGTAAGCACCTATGTTTTGCTCATTTAGGTGACGAAAGAGGCGCAACATTAATGTATAAATAGATGTCTAGGAGATGAAAAAGGAGACAATATAATCATCTATGTGATGATGTGCTAAGTGAAAGTCATAGTTGTACATGCCTTGTGCATACTATGTGAGACTTGCAAGGCTAAGTGCAAGTGACTGTAAGAGATTGTGTAAAGGCTTTGTGTTGTAACCTAGCTCGGGGAAGGAGGATCCGGTGAGGTGCACGCATATCTCATGTCCTATGCAGAGTGGGACCTTATGGATCTGTGCATGTAGATGATTAATAGAAGCTAATAAATAAGATGAAGAGTTGGTGGATGTAGCCCAAGGTTGGGGGTGAACCACGTATATCATGTGTTGTGTTTTCTTTGTGCATTATGGTTGTTTTATGGTCCATACAATTAATTCTTAGTACAATGATGTATGTTTAGATAAATATGATATCTTAGTTCCTAATGGCGTGAATGAGATGCTAGATTTGATCTATGTTGATGTGCTTAGTGCTGGAATGTGTTGAATCTTGTTGAATACTGCATTGCATTGTAATTAGGGTTTATCTACATTGTAGATAAAGGTTAAGTACTAATGAATGGCATCTGCTAAGTGATTTTTTAGAGTATTTTAATCACAGATCTGTGTCCCAGCTAAGGTTGTAGACACTGGAGTCCTGCAACCACCCATGCCTATACCTTGGGTAAGACTTCATCTTCTTCGCAGGTGTTGTTGAAAGGTCTGGTAGTTAGGGTTTTTTTGTTGCATTGTTGAAGCGTTGAACCCTGGGTCTGACCTTGTGCCAACAAATGGTTCTGTTGCCAGGACATGAAACTTTGATTGCTGGGAACTGAGGAAAAGAAAGAAATCTTTGTGCATAGATCTATTGTTTTAGTGCGCAGTATTCTACTTGACTACGAAGCTCTATGCTAAGAAAGGAGGAAGATCTGAAGAAAAGAGGTAAGATCAATGAATTTTTTTATTATTATTAAATATGTAAGATCTGAAAGCTTTGTGCTTTGATAAAGGTAAGATAAGTGGAATTTTTTTTTTCGATAGTATGGATCTAGGTATGTTTGATAAATTTTGTCCTAGTCCAAAAACTAGGGCATAGTTAGAAGAAAGAAAATTTGATATGAATAGATATGATAGAAATAATGAAAGATATGTTATTCCTATGCATAGAAAGAATGTTTGGACTAACAAATGGATGCAGGATCCTAGGAAGAATTTTTTTCAGTTTAGATACCACAATCCTAGTGCAAAGTACAAGAAAGGATGGGGATCATTTAAGAGGAAGAGAGGATTAACCCTTTGTTACAGCTGCAGAAGGTCGAGCAATCTTGCTAAGTATTTCCCTAATAGAAGACCTAGTTTTCTTTGTTGTAAATCTATGGACCATGATGTTCTAGATTTCCCTAGAATGATTGCTAAGGTTGAAAGAATGAATATGAGACAAGAAAACCCTGAGAAAGGCCAAGAAATTAAGACCATGGAAAAACCCCAGAAAGAATCAGAGACTGTATTACTACAAATGAAAGAAACCCTGAATGATCATAGAGATATCAAATTATCAGAGATCTTCAATGAGAAAGAGTGCATCGAAAAAAGAATAGGAGACTTCAACATAGATTGTGTTCTGGATGAGGAAACACAGGTAAATATTATGACAGAAAGAACTTGGGAAATTTTAGGAAATCCTGCTATGATTCCCTCATTGGGAGGAATAGGATTATTTAGAGGAAAGTTGATAACCCTATGTGGAAGACTTACCTAGACATCTATGAGTGCTCATGGAACTTCGACAGAAGAAGAATTTGAGGTTGTTAAATTTATTGAGAACAACGCCCCATTTTCTATATTGCAAGGAAAAACCTGGATTGAGAAAGATCATATCTGAATAGATAAACCAATAACTAAGAGACTTCATGGATAAGAGAATAGTACACTTACTCGAAGAACAAGAAAACCAGTCGAAGCTACTAAGGACCAGATGTTACACATTGTTTTCATCATCCCTATGACCGTTAATGATGTAAACCTATATGTTTCCTTTAGAGGGGTCAATGGCCTGAGTTCCTGAAGAGAGAAGGGAGAAGAACTTTTCCTAAGAAAAGAAGTTGCATTTTCCCTTGTAAAAACCCTGTAAAAAAAGGAAGTTCAAAGGTTGCTATATAGGAAGGGTGCGAGAATGCCTGATTCTCGCAAGTTGCACCATAGCTAGGGTGCGATATGTTCATAGGTTTCTCTATAGGCAGCGTGCGAGAATGCCTGCACGTGGGAAAAACAAGCGTTTTCTCAAATCTTCTAGAAGGAGAAACTTCTATGGTGAGCTGGCATCCAAATGGTTTGGATCTTACTCACTTTCATGATTTAGTGGGATCATCCTAACCTCCTCACCTTATCCTCTTCAACTTATAAAAGGAGAGGAGTTCTTATGGAGAAACTTAGCTTTGGTTAGCTTTGGAGCTTTTTGGGATTAGCTTGGATTGGATTGAGCCACTTTGTCAAGATAGATTGTGAATATTATCAGATCTGTGCTCTCCGAATTCTTGGAGTGAAAGTGTGTAGGGAACGAAGGAGAGTTGGAAGGGACCTTACGAAATCAAGGCTATGGTTGTAATCTCTCTTTCACATTCAATATGATACAGTAATATGATTCTTTCCTATAAAGCTTGTTGTGTTTTATTGTATGATTCCTTGATCACATACATAGGTTTATATTGAGTTTATGTTATTGCTTTCACTTTGGATGGTTGCGTTCTTTTGCAGGATCATCATTGTATGAGCATTGGAACAGAGCTAGGATGGTGATGGTGAGAGGAAGTGACATTTAAAAGGTATGTCACCCATCCCTCTTTAGTTAGTAAATTAAATATCTAAAACTTAAGGAAAGTGTCATGTTCTATCCTGTTTTGTTCTAGATCCAGGTGGATCTAGGGATATCTGTTAGTGTCTGCACCTACCGATTAGTCTGATAACAAAATTGGTGACTCCACTGTGGAACGGATTGTTTCCTAGTTAGTCTAGTTTCCCTTGCTTTGATTGCTTGTTTTCTGGTCTCTGAGTCTGTGGGAGATCCATCCAAACTCTCTAGATTTGAAAGTTCACTAAGAATTTTTGTCCTTTTTCCAAATTTTGTGTTTACAGACATCCTCACACTGCACCCTTTAGTAGCCTGTGAGAATCATCAGAGTTCGCACCCTACTGTGTAACCCAGTGTGAGATGTTCGTACCCTACATGTGTCTAGCCTGTGAACTTCACTGATGTTCGCACTGCACCCTATAGCTAGGCTGCGAACCCATTTGAAATTTTTGTTTGGAAATAGGATTTCCTATCTTTTGATGCCCAGTTTTTCTTTGATCAGCTGGATTGAACTTTTGGAGCCTGTATTGATCTATTTACAGTCTTCTTGACATTCTTTGAGTTGCTTTTAGCCATCTTTGCTTCATTTGGTTTTGAAGGATTAGTCTCTTGCTTTGAGTGTCTTTCAATTACAAAGTTTTTCTTTAGAATTGTTTAGGGAAAGATGAGATTTCTTTTGAAGAGTTCGCTTTAAAAGAAAACTTTTAGTTTGGGTTTCTTTGTTTTAAGAAAGTTCATTATTGCTTTTAGTGAAATTTTTGAAACAAAAAGATTCAATTTCTTGCTTTATATTAGATTGGGGGCATCCTTGCATTTCAAGTAGCAAAATTGCATAATTCTTGGCATTTTTTGATCTTAAATTATGAGTAAATTTCCCCCTCATGGTCGGGGGGGGGCCATGAATCATTCATTGGTGTACAGTACCTTTTTCTCATTTCTTGAGAATCTTGATATTGATGAGTTTAATATATTTTGGGACATCGTTCATATGGGAATGATAAATGTTTTCTCCTTCTCGTAGCATAGCAAAGATTGCATCTTCATATCTTTGCATAATTTTCAAGTCAATTAAAACACCATATTGTCCACACCATTTTCCTTTTGAGTAACAACAACCATAAAATAAAGCGCTTATAAAAATTGATTAGACATTTTTATCTTTTCTGGTAGCAAACCTACATTAGATTAGTTGTAGGGATTTGGAATAGGTGTGAAAGATAAATTTCCAAAGTTGAAAACACACATAGAATCTTGAGTTAGGGAGCAGTTAAATCCACTTATTACATTTTTTCCTGGGAAGCCCTTCTAACACAAGGGTAAATCATGAGGTCGCATTGAGACTAACAGAGTTACTCACCCTGCTTTGTTGTTCTTGGTGTAGAGGTTGCACGTATTATGGGGGTCGCTTGAGAGGTATACCCACAATGATGAGTGGAAGCCTTTTCGAGTTGATTTCAGGCTAGATACCCTGCCCTTGCACATGGATCAGACTGTTGATTGTTTCCCCAGGCATAATTGTAGTAATTGGTAACCTTAGTGGCCTATCTCTCTAGGTTCTTTACACAAAGTGACTGTGGTGGGGCAAGTCTTCACGGTAACTGGAATCGACATTGGCCAAACTCACTCGGGCTCCTTGGAGGGTATACCCATGATTATGTGTGGGAGCTTGCACTAGGGTGTAAGTCTGTTAAGCAGGTCGTCAACGTAACTTTTCCACCCGCTCTATCTCAGCCCCTTCTTACATTGTTCCCGTGACGTTGGATTTCATCACCAACTAGTGTGTTCATTGTGAGAAGGTTTTGTTTGTTTTCTTGCTTCCTAGATTTTTAGCGTGTGTTGTTTGTTTTCCCTAGAAAACTCTAGATTGTATTTATTTAATGGCATCAGTTCCTGGAATGACCAATGAAGGAACCCCTGCTCCAGGGGAACCTTTTATTTTTTCTTCTTATGGAAACATTGGTCCTCCTCATATTGCTACTTTGAGCCTTCCAGGTCTCATGATTGGATTACCGGTATGGTTTTTTTCCACTCAGGTAATCCCGAATGCAGTTAGTGCGTCAGTCACAAGCACTTCCCCCCAAGAGCATCAACCTCATGTTGATCCTTCACCTTCTTTACCAGTAAGGTCTTCTTCGCCTTCTTTTCTTGCAAGATTGCCTTCCATTTCATCTTCTTCATCCATTGAAAGTTCTGAAGCTAGTAACCTGGTGAATAAGAAGAAGAAGAAAAGGAAGATTAAGAAGAAGAAAGATAAACAAGGGTCAAAACCTCCAACCACCATCACACATGTTGGAAAACAACCAGTTACTGTTAATCGTGTTGGGAGTGTTGATGATGTCAAGATTGCCCAAACAACTCATAAGCCCAAGTACCCTTGCAGGATTTGTAAGGGTAGCCATCTTCTTAAGGATTTCCCTAGTCTACCCAAGGTTATAGAAGTATGGTCTACACATCCTTGCCAACCCACGTCATTAGCCTCTGAACAACATGCTGACAACCCCCCATCAACCAGTCGTGATACGGTTGGGAAGAAGAAAAGTAGAGTCAAGTTCCCATGTATGTTATGCAAAGGGAGTCATCTCAGTCACCTTTTCCCTTGTATGGATGAAGCCTCTAAATTACTGGAAGACATGACTATTTCACAGCCTCCACTCCCAGCTGCTTATTGCAAGCTTTCTCTCAACCCACCTGTAGTTGATGGAATGATCACTCCGGTCCCTTCACTGGTCAATCCGGTTGATCATGTCGTCAATCTGGTCACGTCCTTAGTTGAACCAGTTGACAAAGTGATTGATCCGATACCATCCTCGGTCAATCCCACTCTCCCCTCGAGAGTGAAGCCCAAGCGGTCGATCCGTTTCCACCTGTCGACCCCATTCTCCCCCTGGAGAATAAAACCCAAGTGGTCGATCTGATCTCTCCATCGGTCGATCCTACTCTCCCGCTAGAGAGTAAACCCGATACTGCCCATGTTTTTCTCGTTGATACAGACTCTGTCGTGTTAGGGGGTATTCCTCCTTCTCCCATGGAACCCCCTCCAAGTAATGAGGCCATCCATTTTGATTGGGGTGTGCTAACTAGAACTCATCTTCCCTCTCACATTCCTTTCCATATTACAGTGCAGGTTTGTGGTCAGGACGTTCCTCAGACACTGATAGATGAAGGTTCGTTCGTTAGTAGTTTTTCCTCTTTTTCTTGGCAAGCTTTGGGTTTTCCTCCACTTGCACCAGTTACGCAGAATCTGTTAGCTTTTAACAGAAGAACTAGTCAACCTTTAGGGACCCTTCACCTTCCTGTAACTTTGGGAGGGAAAACTGTCTTTATTGACGTCATGTTAGTCCAAGACCCCTTGTATTTTTCTTTACTCCTTGGGTGATATTATGTCTATGCCATGAAAGCTATTGTATCCACTCTTTTTCGTGTGATATCTTTCCCTCGCGATGGAAGAATTGTGACTGTTTATCAACTTTCATTCATTAACCCCGCCTGCATTGCCTCCCTAAATGGTTCTTATATGCAAACGATATCACCCCAACCATAGGTCAATTATGTGGCATTTTCACCCATGGCTTCAAATTATGATGACTTAGATCCAGTAGTTGACATGGTTATCTCTTCGATAGGGTTGTTAGAGTTTGATCTCTTTGCTCCTGTTGTGACCCTTGACATGGTGTCCTTCCAGAGTGTGTTTCTTCCTTCCATTGAAGACCTCTTGGAAGCCATGACCAAGTTTTGTCCCTTGACATGGTGTCATTCTGGAGCATTATCCTCTTGGAATCCATGATCAAGAAGAGAGACCACTTGAGGATAGTTTTTGTGTATCTGAGGCAATCTCGTTAAAAAATGAAACAGAGGTCCTTGAGCATAGTTTTCTAATTTCAAGCTCGTTAAAAAATGAAACCACTTGAGGATAGTTTTTGCGTCGCTATAATAACCTCGTTAAAAAATGAAACATAGGTTACGAGCATAGTTCTTGTTTCTATGTCAAGCTCGTTAAATCATGAAATAGTTTACCCCCTCTCTATTTGAGTCAAGTCCTTCATCAGGTATTTGAAGCTTCATTTCATTCTCCTTTGCAGTTGGATGAAATGAAGCTTGGGGGGCATTTGCTTATAGCCTCTGGACTTCATGCTGAAGTTTGAGCCACTAGCTTCTTAAGCTGGGGGCTAAGTACCAACCATCCATGTGTTATGCATTGGGAAGTTGCAAGCATAGTTTTCTATGGTTCAAGCTTGTGTAAAAATGAAACCAGCTACCTCAAGCATAGTTTCCTTTGGTTCAAGCTTGTGTAAAAATGAAAACAGGTCCAAGCATAGTTTTCTTTAGTTTTTAAGCTTGTGTAAAAATTAAAATCTATCCCAAGCATAGTTTTGTTTTGTTTTTAAGCTTGCGTAAAAATGAAAACAATCTCGAGCTTAGTCTTTGTTCTTTCTCATGCTCGTAAATACACGAGAATAAGTTACCGAGCTTAGTATTTGTTCTTTCTCGTGCTCGTAAATAAATGAGAATGTAACCGAGTATACTTTTATCACTTTTTGGGACTCGTAAAGGTTATACGAAAAAGGAACCCCCTGGAGTTCCCTTTAATCTCTTTTCAGACTCTCTAAACATGAAAAGATTGCCGAGCGACCTTGTTCTTTTCACGCTCGTTAAAGTATTTGAAGAAAACATCGGTTGAGCAATAGTTTATCTCTTTTTTGGTATCATCAGACTAATTTACAAAAAAGGAACTGGGAGAGTTCTCTTTAAGTGTTTTTCAAACTCTCAAAACATGAAAAACCCCTGAGTTTTCTTTCTTTGGACTTATAAAACAAACATTGAAAGGCCCATATGGGACGAAACCACTCCTTCCTAGGGTTCGTTAAACATACTCTGAGGGACTCATCCGAAGGATGATCTTACATTACAAGCATATGTTATCCTCCTCAAGCTTGCGTAAAAATAAAGAGGTACTCGCCAGAAATGGTGGGGGAAAAATTGGGAAAGAAATGTATCTAAACCTGTATTCTATGGAAGAGTCACTTTTGAACATGACACCCTTTCACTCA
>ML788739.1:446621-491520 GCA_009831015.1 Picea engelmannii
GTGCAGTGCGAGAATGGTTGTAAACAAGCAAAATTTGGAAAAAAGACAAAATTTCTAAGAGAACTTTCAGATCCAGAGAGTCTTGATAGATCTCCCACAGACTCAGAGACCATAAAAAAAGCAATCAAAGCAAGGGAAACTAGTCTAACTAGGAAACAATCTGTCCCCAGTCGAGTCGCCAATTTTGTTATTGGAGAAATCCGTAAGTGTGGACACAAACCGATCTCCCTAGATCCACCTGGATCTAGAACAAAGCAAAACAGAATAGGACGCTTTCCTTAAGTTTTAAATATTGAATTTACTAAGAGGCAAGAATAAGTAGCATACCTTATAATCGCTTCCTATAGTCTTTATTGCTCCCACTTCGCTCCAGTGCTCTTGTGCAGTCAAGATCAAAAAAACACAAAGCAGCCAAAGTGATAGCGATAGCATAAACTCAATATAAACCTATGTATGTGATCAAGGAATCATACAATAAAACACAACAAGATTTATAGGAAAGAATCATATTACTGTATCATATTAAACATGAAAGAGAGATTACAACCATGGCCTTGATGTCGTAAGGTCCCTTCCAACTGTCCTTTGTTCCCACACACTTCTTGCTCCAAGGATTCTGAAACCATAGATCTGATAGCTACTCACAATCTATCTTGACAAAGCAAATCTCAAAGCCACTCCAACCAAGCCAAAGCTAACAAGCTCAAGAACCAAAAAAACTAACCCAAGCTCAAGCTAACTTTCTCCATGAGAAATCCTCTCCTTTTATAAGTTGAAGAGGATTAGGTGAGGAGGTTAGGATGATCCCACTAAATCATGAAAGTGAGTAAGATCCAAACCATTCAGATGCCACCTCAACATAGAAGTTTCTCCTTCTAGAAGATTCGAGAAAACGCTCTTTTTTCCCACGTGCTGGAATTCTTGCACCCTAGCTATAGAGCAACATGTGAACACCTCACACCCTAGCTATAGTGCAACCTGCGAGAATGGGTCATTCTCGCACCCTGCCTATATAGCAACCTGCGAACTTCATTTTTTTTTAAGGTTTTTACATAGGAAAATGCAACTTATTTTATCAGGAGAAGTTCTTCTCCCTTCTTTCTTTAGGAACTCAGGCCACTAACCCCTTTGAAGGCAATAGATAGGTTTACATCATTAACGATCATAGGGATGATGAAAATAATGTGTAAAAGAGAGACCCCCAAAGTATGAAGTTAGAACAAAGTGATAGCTGAAATACTTTGTCGAGTGTGTGTAGAGAACAAGGAACAGAAGAAAAACTGGGTATCAGAAGACTTAATCCAAAATTTTCACAAGTGAGTTCGCAAGCTAGCAGTGTATTACAGTGCAAGAATCAAGGATTCTCGCAGGCTGGACATAGGTTGACTGCGAGGTGTTCGCACTAGACTGAACACCAGGGTGCAAACTCAAGTAATTCTCATAGGTTACTAACGAGTGCAGTGCGAGAATGGTTGTAAACAAGCAAAATTTGGAAAAAAGACAAAATTTCTAAGAGAACTTTCAGATCCAGAGAGTCTTGATAGATCTCCCACAAACTCAAAGACCATAAAACAAGCAATCAAAGCAAGGGAAACTAGTCTAACTAGGAAACAATCCGTCCCCAGTCAAGTCACCAATTTTGTTATTGGATAAATCCGTAAGTGTGGACACAAACCGATCTCCCTAGATCCACCTGGATCTAGAACAAAGCAAAATAGAATAGGACACTTTCCTTAAGTTTTAAATATTGAATTTACTAAGAGGCAAGAATAAGTAACATACCTTATAATTGCTTCCTATTTTCTTTGTTGCTCTCGCTTCGCTCCAGTGCTCTTGTGCAGTCAAGATAAAAAAAACACAAACCAACCAAAGTGATAGCGATAGCATAAACTCAATATAAACCTATGTATGTGATCAAGGAATCATACAATAAAACACAACAAGATTTATAGGAAAGAATCATATTACTGTATCATATTAAACGTGAAAGAGAGATTACAACCATGGCCTTGATGTCGTAAGGTCCCTTCCAACTGTCCTTCGTTCCCACACACTTCTTTCTCCAAGGATTCTGAAACCATAGATCTGATAGCTACTCACAATCTATCTTGACAAAGCAAATCTCAAATCCACTCCAACCAAGCCAAAGCTAACAAGCTTAAGAACCAACAAAGCTAACCCAAGCTCAAGCTAACTTTCTCCATGAGAACTCCTCTCCTTTTATAAGTTGAAGAGGATAAGGTGAGGAGGTTAGGATGATCCCACTAAATCATGAAAGCGAGTAAGATCCAAACCATTCGGATGCCACCTCAACATAGAAGTTTCTCCTTCTAGAAGATTTGAGAAAACGCTCTTTTTTCCCACATGATGGAATTATCGCACCCTAGCTATAGAGAAACCTATGAACACCTCGCACCCTGGCTATAGTGCAACCTGTGAGAATGGGTAATTCTCGCACCCTGCCTATATAGCAACCTGCGAACTTCATTTTTTTTTTAAGGTTTTTACATAGGAAAATGCAACTTATTTTCTCAGGAGAAGTTCTTCTCCCTTCTCTCTTTAGGAGCTCAGGCCACTGACCCCTCTGAAGGAAACAGATAGGTTTACATCATTAACGATCATAGGGATGAAAAAAATAATGTGTAACAACTATGTTCAAATTTGATTATTTAACACATAGATCCACAATGTATTTTTGGTGGCTATGTTCAGATTTGACTCATATTGGCATGGATCCACAGTGTATGTTTGGTGGCCATGACCTGTCTTACTTGAAATGGATCTTTACATGTCAGCATTTATGCTTTGATTCATTTGTATTCTGAGTATGGGAATGTCTACCTCAGTGATGATATATTATTGTATTGTATTTCCTTGTTTGTTGGCAGGTTTTCGACCGACTGTTTCTTGTTCCCTACACACACTCGACAAAGTATTTCAACTATCACTCTGTTCTAACTTCATACTTTGGGGGGCTCTCTGTTACACATTTTTTTCATCATCCCTATGACCGTTAATGATGTAAACCTATCTTTTTCCTTCAGAGGGGTCAGTGTCTTGAGTTCTTGAAGAGAGAAGGGAGAAGAACTTTTCCTAAGAAAAGAAGTTGCATTTTCCCTTGTAAAAACCCTGTAAAAAAGGAAGTTCATAGGTTGATATATAGGCAAGGTGTGAGAATGTTTGATTCTCACAGGTTGCACCATATCTAGGGTGCGATATGTTCACAGGTTTCTCTATAGGTAGGGTGCGAGAATGCCTACACGTGGGAAAAACAAGTGTTTTCTTGAATCTTCTAGAAGGAGAAACTTCTATGGTGAGGTGGCATCTGAATGGTTTGGATCTTACTCACTTTCATGATTTAGTGGGATCATCCTAACATCCTCACCTTATCATCTTCAACTTATAAAAGGAGAGGAGTTCTCATGGAGAAAGTTAGCTTTGGTTAGCTTTTGAGCTTTGGTTAGCTTTGGAGCTTTTTGGGATTAGCTTGGATTGGATTAAGCCACTTTGTCAAGATAGATTGTGAATATTATCATATCTGTGCTCTCAGAATTATTGGAGTGAAAGTGTGTGGGGAACGAAGGACAGTTGGAAGGGACCTTACGACATCAAGGCTATGGTTGTAATCTCTCTTTCACATTCAATATGATACAGTAATATGATTCTTTCCTATAAAGCTTGTTGTGTTTTATTGTATGATTCCTTGATCACATACATATGTTTATATTGAGTTTATTCTATTGCTTTCACTTTGGATGGTTGCATTCTTTTGCAGTATCATCATTGTATGAGCGTTGGAACGGAGATAGGATGGCGATGGCGAGAGGAAGTGACATTTAAAAGGTATGTCACCCATCCCTCTTTAGTTAGTAAATTCAATATCTAAAACTTAAGGAAAGCATCATGTTCTGTCCTGTTTTGTTCTAGATATAGGTGGATCTAAGGAGATCTGTTAGTGTCTGCACCTACCGATTAGTTTGATAACACCAGAAATATAGATGTTGAATTTAAAAGAACACAAGAAGACCTAAAACACCTATCTATACAAGAGAGTAGAGCACCTACCCCAGGCAGAGAAGAAGTATTGGCCTTGAACCTTACGAAATACCATCAATAGAATGAAGTACTATGCCAAGAGGAGATAAGAATTAGAATGGGAAGAGGAACCCAGTAACGCAGATCACAGGGAAGAAGGCTAGAAAGCTCAGCAAGAAGAAAGAAAAGTTGGAGAAATTACAGGAAGTTCCAGAGAAGACTTTGTAGAAGGAAGGTCTCCATAATTCCAACTTCACGGGAATATAGGAGAAACTCATATTGGCACTTCACCATGGCGGAGTGATGTGACTGTTGGAGGCATTATAACCATTAGATTGACGTTCCCGAATGGTTAGAATAGTAGTTATGATCAGAAATCTCACCATCGGACCGTTGGGACCACGCCGTAATGGACATAACTGCATTGATGAAGGCTTATTCTCCATTGGAAGGATCTATTACATCATTCTCTACTTATCCCGTCAACTGTTGCACCAAGCACACTTTCACGAATTGTATCTGAGCCAACAAAAGAACTCATTGTTACTATGATGTGCTTATTGAGACCTAGCTATCCATTCTATTGCATTGAGAAATTGTTCATCGACCTGAGATATCTGATCTCGAGCGTGCATGTTGGATGAGATCAGTGCTGTGGAAAATTCAGTAGAGGAAAATTTAATCGATCTAATGGAAGAGAGAGTGATGCCCACAAGATTTCAAGCTTCGTCGATGTGAGGAGTGCAAGCCTCCTCGTCGACTACTCACGGATCCAGACCATCCCGAGTTGTAGATGAGAAAATAACCAACCATCGAGATGACTTTGCAAACACGTAGTTAATCCCTTCCATCCTAACCGACTACATCCCACCTTTGGTCGGTGCAATGAATCATGACAGTGTCCCCGGGGACTTTGACTACACCTTGGTTACTAGGTACCTCCTAAAGGGGATATGTACAGGCAAGCCTCCGTCGAATAATATCATGACACTAAAGATAAATGACTTTAAATTAGGAGATCGCAATAACTTTAGCATGCTTTCTCCTCATGGGTATTTGACTAGGATGAAGGGAAGGAAGTTGAGGATAATCCCCCAACCATGGACTATGGACCTCGCGCAATCCACCATCCTAAACGTAATGAAAATACCCCATTTTGGAAGGCACCAGGAGGTTAACGCGTGTGTTAAGCTCCTGTTGTCTAGATTCCATGGTGGTTATTTATGGCTATATAGATGCATCACCGTCGATCCGGCATGGATTGATTGGATCAACGAATTGAGCATGCAGGGACCAAACCCACAAGACTTCTACCCAGAGAAGGTTGCAGACCATGCCCTGGTGCAAAATATTAAATATACATATGGATATGTAGAGAAAGGGAAGCAAGGATACAAGGTATCCTCCATCAAGAATGGCGCAGTGCGCCTTTCTTTCCAGTTGATTGTTGGTAATATAGTCCAGAAGAACAAACCCACGCAGTTCATAGGGTTTGTTGTTGACCTCACAGGGAAATGCATGGAGGGGCTACATATGAACTAGGAAAAGTACTTAGTGAACCAGTTAGACCAAGACTGTTTTGAAGCCCAAAATTAGGGATATGAGTTCCATTTTAGTTGGTTGTTGATCCTCATCGCGTTCATAGATTAGGAGATGCTGGAAGGTGTGAACTTCCCTGAACTAGAACCATCTAAACCCTTAGTCGCAAAGTTCACTTCACTATGGTAGTCAAGAGATATGGGAAAGCAATGGAAATCAAATGTGGTGTTCCACACCTACTACCTGCAGTTAAAGAGGGATATTGAGGTTGTCCCTCGTATAACGTCAAACACCTTGCATAGGTTCAGTACATTTGTGAAGTTCCACGCAGACAAACATTTTATCTACATCACTACGTGCAGAGATGAACACAAAGAAGTACTACAGAGTTATTACAAAATCACAGAAGAGGACTTAGAAGAAATAACTAAGGAGTGGCCTATAGAGCTCCTTATCCCTATTGACCATGTAGAACTGTCTGATCCTAAACTAATCGGAAGCCTGGTGATCACTCATGAAGGGTATGATACACCTGGAACTAGTAGAAGGAAGAAGACAGAAGAAGTCCAGCAGTTGAACAGTACACCAGAATAAACTACTTCAGAATCACCTAGAGGAGGTGATGACGAAGTAGATAAAGAAGAGAACAATGGAAAGAAATATCAGTATAAGAAAGGCGAAGTAACACCACTACAAAATCCCCCTGAAGGTGCAGAGCCATCTCACAAAAGAAAGGTTTATCCCACGAAACCCATATCGCGGAAGAAGTCAAAAGTTAGTAAGACCAATTTGCAGACTATGCTCATGCTCGATCACAGCGATATCGAATGCCTCAGAATATCTTTTGCAAAGAAATGAAGGCTAATAAAGAGACCATGTATGAAACAATTGAAGCAGAACTGCAAGCAGTACAATAGGCCCTTCACTCCAGCTGCGCAGTGTCCACTATGCCCCCTCCATAAGAAGAAACAGAGTTGGGAGATGAGCCTTCCCAACTCTGTAGACTAGCCAATGTGACTGAAGCCCACCTTCATCGCACGCAGGAAGAAACAGAACATTCCATAGTGGCCCTAAAGCAAGCACAAGAGGAAGTAACAGAGCAACACAGGGTTGCGTAGCAGGAGAAGGTTTCCCTCCAAGCAAATTTTGAAGAGGAAAAGGTGCAGATCCATCATGAGAAAGAAAAGTTGCTCATAGAGCAGGTTGGAGTAAAAGAAGCAGTCAGTAGAGAACTTCACTATGTGACAGGCTTAGAGAAAAAGGAGGAAGACCCAGTGGAGCATCAAGTAGCACAGCTTGTTGAAGTCATCCAATAGCTTCAACAGAGAATAGAAAATCTAGAGCTACAAATAGTACCAAGTACTCTGTAGGATGTATGAGACCAAAGACAAGCCACTGCCTAGAGCGCAGTTGAGAGGATCAGAGCATTAGCTTTGGAATGCCAACAACTTAGCAGTAGAAGTGTGCAGACTTATGAGTGACTTACTGAGGACCCTGAATTGAAGACACTGGAGTCACAACTCCAGGAAGAAAAGAAGCAAAAAGTGATAGTACAGGCGTAGTTGAAGCTATTGTTAGTAGTTGAAAGAATGAAAATATCCTAGGAACAATGCACTTCTCAACAACAGGTCCATACCATACAGAGAAAAGTCATGGAAGTGACTTAGAGGTTCCATCCAGTCCAGAATGCATCTTTCCAACTATTCGAAGAGACTGAAGGACGAGGAGCGGAGCTGGAACAAGTAGTCACTTCAATTGAACAACACTTAGAGGGACATGTGAATGAGGCAGTTCTTCAGTAGTTCACTGAGAAGGAGGCCTTGGCGTAGCAATAGGTCGAAGCAGCTCGAGCCAAGCTCAAGGCTTTTGAAGTAGAGCTACTCAGATCAGAGTGACTCAGGACGAGTCACATGTGAGTGTTGGGGGTCTGTTGGCCCTTGACCAAGTCTTGGAGATCCTTAGTAAAGTTTAACCTATTTTGGGACTTCGAGGGTGTCGAAGGTGGAGTGCAAGTCAAAGCATAGATCCAGAATCTCGGCCCCTTTTTAGGGAGTTTTGGGCTTTTGTCTTATGTAACAGGTATGGGGATGTCAACCCATGGTTTTACCTATGTTTAGGTCCATTTTGTAATGTATAAATAGATGTCTAGGCGATGAAAGAGGAGACAATATAGGCATCTATGTGATGATGTGCTAAGTGCAAGTGATAGTTGTACATGCTTTTTGCATATTGTGTGAGACTTGCAAGGCTAAGTGAAAGTGACTGTAAGAGATTGTGTAAAGGTTTTTTGTTGTAACCTAGCTCGGGGAAGGAGGATCTGCTGAAGTGCACGTAGATCTCTTGTCCTATGCAGAGTGGGACCTTGTGGCTACGTGCATGTAGATGATTAACATAAGATAATAAAGAAGATGAAGAGTTTTTGGACGTATCCCCAGGCTGGGGGTGAACCACGTATATCCTGTGTTGTGTTTGCTTTGTGCATTATGGTTGTTTTATGGTTCATACAATCAATGCTTAGTACAATGATGTATATTTAGATGAATATGATAGCTTATTGCCTAATTATGTGAATGCGATGCTATATTTGATGTTGATGTGCTTAGTGATGGAATGTGTTGAATCATGTTGAATACTGTGTCGCATTGTAATTAGGGTTTATTTGTGTTGTAGACAAAGGTTAAGTACTAATGAATGACATATGTTAAGTGATTTGTTAGAGTATTGTAATCATAGATCTATGTCCCAACTAAGGCTATACACACTGGATTCCTACAACCACCCCTGCCTCTACCTCAGGTGAGACTTCATCTGCTTCACAAGTGTTGTCGAAAGGGTCGGTAGTTATGGTTTTGTTGGTGTGTTGTTGAAGCGTTGAACCCTGGGTCTGCCCTGTGCCAACAGGTGCCCCTATGATCAACATGTTATACACCATATGTGCTCATGTATAACTTTTTCCTTTTCAATATCTTTCATTTGCATCGTCAGGTTGGCCAACTGAGACTATACATGTGCCAAACTTGTTTATGTCTCTTCTCCTCCCAGTGTAGCCTCCATGTACATTGAAATATCTACTACTTATGATTGATTATTCACCTTATATTGGGTGAGTGGGACTCGAATATGGGGAAGTAATTTGGCAATGAAACATTCTCTATGTTGCTCATCTTGAATATGGAACGTTGTCATGTCCAATAAAATCTTGAACCGTTAGTCATAATCCCATACAATTTATCCTAGTTTCTGCTTAATATACTTAATATATGCAATGCATTGAGACTCTAACTTAGGATTTTGGAATTCCTTAATAACATCTCTCTTGATCTCTGTTAGGGACCTCGTATGTCCCGCTAACGTAGTGGCCTTGTACTTCATCTACCATGTCAAGGATTTATCCTTGAACGTGGTCTCCAATTGTGTGATCTTTGATGCCTCATATGAAATCCTATTCACAAACCATATCACTTCACATGTGAACCAATTCTACTATGCATCATCTCTACCCATCCCATGGAATACGAGTAATCTCAAGGTACGATCATGATTTTCCATCTTCAATCTCAAACTATGTCCTCCTAACTGACTATTGGGTGTTAGCGATCTCAATACCGATACTCTTCCTGGAGAAGTAGCGCAAACTTTTTCTTATTCTTCACTCATTGCTTCTCTTCTATATTCTCCTACTCTTACCTCTACTACAATTTCCTTGTTTTATGATGTTATTTCTTCTTTGCTACAAATGTTAAAAGGGGGTAGTTTATTAAGGGGGTAACTCCATCTTCTTCTAAAATTTCTCATGAGGTAACTCATAGAGTTCCCTACCTGAATCTGCCCAAGAAAATCCACTATTGTAACTTGTTTCCCACACCACTATTGGTTCCTTCATCTTCCTCTCCTTCCTATCCTTCCTATGAACCTCTACTTTGTGTCTCATCTTCCTTCGAATTTGTGGCACTCTACAACATCTAAGGGGTTCTAACTTCATCTTCTGGGACCCTAAAACCACTACTAGTTGTATCTTCAATGGATAACCTAATATGATCATGACACCTCTTCATCGGCCTATCCTCCTATATGCTCCTATCTGTCACAGCACACTCTCCCACACTTCCTCTTGGTGTGGTTTCCTTCCTCCCCATTCTGGGCCTGACCCCTCATCATGCACCCCTTGCTTCCTTCCTTCCACATTTTTGTTCTGCTCTCCTTCTTGACTCAACTCTTCTTGTGTATCTTTCATCTCTCTCTCTCTCTCTTCTTTTCTATTCTATATCCATCATATTCCTCACCTCATCTCAACAACTTTTGGATCCTCCTCAATGGATCCATCTCCTCTCTCATTTTTTCCCCATCCTCTCATCACCCCCCCCCAAGTGATAGGGGATTCTACTCAACCATCCTTTCAGGATCCATGTGCATCAGTACCTTCTCCATGAACATAATATTTATCTAGAGTGGGATTTCATCTAGCGACCTTTTCCTAGGACCTTCTATGAAATTTCTTTCAGCTTCTTTGAAAGAATCAATGTACTCAAAAAAAAAAAATCAATTATATACCCTTCCTTTTCCTGATCAAAATAGAGATCAATGGATCAAGTTCACTTTTTATCTAATGCCTTAAATCTCTCAATCATGATCTGATCCTAGACTACTAGTTCTTGGGACCTCAAATTAGTATTAGTAGCATCTGCCTCTTCAACCATTCATACAATATATAGGGAAATTCAACAAAGAAAATTTCATGAATAATAGTGTAGAGATACATTTCCTTCCATCACTTCACATTTGTTGGTTCGTTCACACTTCCATGTATCCTTATTAACGTTGGGGGGTTAATGACCTGGGGTTCATCTAGATTTGACCCAAAAAAAACCCAAGATGTCGACATATCAATACTTATCCAAGACTAAAGAAGGTCTCACCTGAGATGCCATGAGGATCACAGAGGCCATCTGGTCTTGTGTTAGTGATGAAGGGTTAATTACACAGTAATCTGGTTGAGTCGAAATTCATACTTTCCATTGAATTACACTTAAGCATTAATAGCATTCAACATTAACATAGACATTCATTTAACAGAAGAATAATACAACATAGGACATAAATCACTATAGATTCATTATCTTTATTCAACCATCACACACATACACTAAGAAATTCATCAATTGATAGCAACAGAGCCTTACTCTCTCATACATTTTCCCAGTATTACATTAAATAGTGTCATGTGTATTCTTCAGACACTAGATATATGACAGACTCAGACTTACAAATAGAGACATTACAAAACATCGGCTCAAAGTGAGATCAAGGACTAAAAACAACAACAATACCCACAACTATCAACAATTAGTACTCTTATTTTCGTCATTGTTTCTTCCTTTTATCTGCTTCTCTAGTCTAGTGATCTATCACTCTCAGTTCTACTCCACTTGCTCCTTGGATTTCCAGTCCTGCATGCTTTTTTCATTCACATGCATTCCACATAAATTCTTTGGAATCATGACAATATCAACTACCTTTCCATCTCATCTTCTTATTGTTCCACGATCCCTCATGCTATCTGAAGTAATCTTCTTACTATTCCAGTGTGCATGCAATGTCTTCTTCATTTCTTCCATGCATCACAAAACTTGAGCCGATGTGCATTGGCAGAAATAGAATTGGTGCAAATTAATAAAACTTGATCTAGTGTTTATTCCACATATCACCCCTCGTGCAATTTTTCAAGCACATGTAAAACTAAAATAGTCATGCAAAACTTCATTTGAGTGTGTGTGCGATATTTTAACCAAAAATTTGGGTGCCAACAATCATCGACCAAACTCATGTTCTTCCGCAGTCAACCAATCTTGAATTTCTTCCTGATATAGATACCACCTCATTCTTTTCCTTCATCATTCAAAAAAGAAACTTCAGGTCCCAGCAATGAAACTATTTTTTGGTTTTTTCTAGTTTACATCATTCTTAAACCTACGGGGTTAATAACCCAGGGTTTGTCCATATTTTACAAACAAAATCCCAATATGTCGACATATCAATCCTTGACCAAGATTGAATAATGTCTCAGTCGAGATGCCATGAGGATCACAAAGACCATCTGGTATTATGTCAGTCATGAAGGGTTATTTACACAGGAATCATATCGGATCAACATTTGTACTTTCCATTGAATTACACTTAAACATTAACATCATTCATTTAACCAATAACATAGGATATCTCTCTCATACATTTCCCCAGTATTAAATTACATAGCGCTATGTGCACTCTTCAAACCATATAGATATGATAGACTCAAACTTACAACCAGAGACATTACAATTACAATACCCATAACTATCAACAATCAATAGCCTTATTTCGGTCATTATTTCTTCCTTTTATCCACTTCTCTACTCTAACACTTTGTCACTCTCAGTTATGTCCTACTTGCTCCTTATATTTCTAGTGTCACATGCTTCTTTCACCCACATGCATTCCATGTAACCTCTTTAGAATTGTGGAAATCTTAACTACCTTTCTAGCTCATCTTCTTACTATTCCACGATCCATCATGCTATCCGAAGTAAGAATTCGAGAAGATTTACCGAAGATTTTTTTCTTCATTCTGGCATGCATCCAGTGCCTTCTTAATTTCTAGAACACATCAAAAATATCAGGCCAGTGCACATTAGAAGAACTGGAATTGGTGCACATTAACAAAACTTAATCTAGCATGTACACCGCCCATCACCCCTCACGCAATTGTTTAAGCATTCACACAAATAAAATAAGTATGCATAAATCTGTTTATGCACACATGTACACGATCTTTTACCCAAAACTTTGGGATCCAACACCTGTCGAGAAAACTCATGTTCCTTCATAGTCAACCAATATTTAATTTCTTCCCGAGATGGATACCACCTCATTATTTCCCTTCATCATTCAATACAAAACCTTTAGGTCTCGGCAACAGAACCATTTGTTGGTTTTCTCACGCTTGTGCATGTCCTTCTTGATGTTTGGGGGTTGATGAACCATGTTTTTTCTATATTTGACCAACAAAACACCAAGACGTCATCATATCAATATCCATCCAAGACTAAAGAAGGTATCACCCAAGACACCATGAGGATCACATATACCATTTGTTCTTTTGTCATTGATGAAGGGTTAATTACACAGGAATCTAGTTGGGTCAACGTTCATACTTTCCATTGAATTACACTTAACCATTAACAACATGAAACATCAACATAGATATTCATTTGAGAGAAGAATAATACAACATAGGATAGAAATCACTGCAGCTTTAATATCTTTATTCAACCATCATAGGCATAAATTAAGAAACTCATCAATTGATAGTAATAGAGCCTTGTTGTCTCGTACATTTTCCCAATATTACATTACATAGCATCATGTGCATTCTTCATACCCTATAGATATGACATGCTCAAACTTACAACCAGAAAAATTACAAAACACCAACTCAAAGTGAGCTCAGGGACTAACAACAATAACAATACCCACAACTATCAACAATCAACACCCTTATTTCGGCCATCATTGCTTCATTTTATATGCTTCTCTACTATGGTGACCTATCACTCTCAGTTCTTCTCCACTTGCTCCTCTAATAACCAACCCCACATGCTTATTTCAGCCACATGCATTCCATGTAACCTCTTTGGAATCAGAGCAATATCAACTACCTTTCCAACTCATCTTCTTACTGCTCCATGATCCATCGTGTTGTCTGAAGTACTCATTCAAGAATATTTCCAAAAGATTATTTTCTTGATTCAGGTGTGCATGTGTTGTCTTCTTAATTTTTTGTGCGCATCACAAAACTCAAGTTGGAATGCATGGAATAACTTGAATTGTCACGCATTAACAAAACTTGATCTAGCACGTGTGTTACATGTCACCCCTTGCACAATTGTTTAAGTGTGTAAAATTGAAATAAGCATGCCCAACTTCATTTGTAAGCTCGCGCAATATTACCCTAAACTTTGGGTTCCAACAACCGCTGAGAAAACTTATTTCATATTCAACCAATCTTGAATTTCTTCCCGAGATGGATACCACATCATTCTTTTCCTTCATCATTCAATATAAAACCTTTAGGTCCTCACAAAAGAACCATTTGTCGGTTCATTCACACTTATACGCATCCTTCTTAATCATGGGGGGTTAATGGCCCATGCTTTTTCTATATTTTATCAACAAAACCCCAAGACATTGACATATCAATCCTCAACCAAGACTGAAGAAGGTCAAACGCAACATTACATGAGGATCATTGATACCATATGGTCTTGTGTCAATGATGAAGGGTTAATTACACACAAATCCACTTGGGTCATCATTCGTACTTTCCATTGAATTAAACTTAATCGTTAACATCATGCAACATCAACACATACATTCATTCGACAGAATAAAAATACAACATAGGACAGAAATCACTGCATATTTATTATCATTATTTAATCGTCACATACATGCATTAAGCAAGTCATCAATTGATATCAACATAGCCTTGGTCTCTCATACATTTTCCCAGTATTATATTACATAGCACCAGTGCATTCTTCAAACCCTGCAAATATGACAGAATCAGACTTACAACCAGAGACATTACAAAACTTCATATCAAAGAGAGATCAAGGACTAAAAACAACAACAATACCCAAAACTATCACCAATCAACAACGTTCTTTTGGTCGTTGTTGCTTCCTTTTATCTGCTTCTATGCTCCGATGCTCTTTCACTCTCAATTATTCTCCACTCACTCCTTTCATTTACATTCTCGCACGCTTCTATCACCTACATGCATTGCACATAACCTCTTTGGAATCGTGGAAATCTCAACTACCTTTCCAACTCATCTTCTTAATGCTCCACAACCCCTCGTGCCATCTGAAGTAATCATTCATGAATATTTCCCAAAAAAAAAAATCTTGATTCCAACGTGCATTAAGTTTCTTCTTAATTTATGCCATGCATCACAAAATGCAGGTCGGCACACATTGGAAGAATTGGAACTAGCGTGCATTAATAAAACTTGATCTGGCACGCATGTTGCTTGTCACCCCTCGTGCAACTTTTTAAGAATCCACAAAACTGAAATAGGAACACACAACTTCATTTGTGCCCATGGAATATTTCACCCAAAAATTTGGGTGCCAACACCCATCGAGCAAACTCATGTTCCTTCACATTCAACCAGTATTTAATTTCTTCATGAAATGGATACCACCTCATTCTTTTTCTTCATCAATCAATACAAAACCTTTAGGTCCCTACAATGAAACCATTTGTTGGTTTGTTCACGCTTGTGTGTGACCTTGTTAACATTGGGGGGTTAATGACCCAGGATTCATCTAGATTTGACCAAAAAAACCCCAATACATAGACATATCAATCCTCAATCAAGGTTTAATAAGGTCTCACTAGAATCACCATGAGGATCATAGAGACCATCTGGTCTTGTGTCAGTGATAAAGGGTTAATTACACAAGAATCCACTCAGGTCATCATTTGTAATTTCCATTGAATTACACTTAACCATTAACATCATGCAATATAAACATATACATTTAGTTGAAAAAAGAATAATACAACATAGGAAATAAAACACTACATCTTTATTATCTTTATTCAACTACCATAGACATACATTAAAGAACTCATTGATTGACAGCAACAGAGCCTTGCTCTCTCATACATTTTCCTAGTATTACATTACATATAGCCATGCACATGTTGGAAATATTGTTGGCATTAATTTCAAATATAGGGGGAGACTAAATATGTCCATGTCCAAGATAAATATTAAAATCCTACAGATGTCCAAGACAAAGATTGCAAGATGGATATAGTTGAAAGTATTACTTTTAGATTTTTGATGGTCAGTTTGGATACCCAATATTTGAAGGAATTTTTACACTACATACCTATCTCAAATTGGAGCACAATTAATATGGTTAGAAATATTATTCCAGTACCTTTCCAACGGTATATGGAATTCCCTCTAGATCCCTAGGAATGAGGAGATATTTTTTTTTACGTTCAAAAACCCAGCCAGAAAATTGAGGTTGGACCAGAAAAGGGAGACACAATTACTATAAATATAGGATAGATGTGCACATTTGTATAGAAACCAAGAAAGATATCAATTTTTAAATGTGCAGAAGTGATATGAGGTACGCTTAAGGTGTTGGGGTGTCTTTTTGGGATCTAAAGGTGTGCAAATGAAGTCTTGGGGATTTTCTTGGGGATTTTCTTGGGGTCTTTCTTGTTCTCAAGGTGCACTATAGGAATGTGATGTTGTCGTATGTGTTATTTTTATGTTGTGATGTTGTTTTTACTTTGATGTTGTCGTGTGTGCTATTCTGATGTTGTGATGTTTCCATCAGTTTGATGTTGTCATATGCATTATTATAATGTTGTGATGTTTTCAGCATTGTGATGTTGTTGTGTGCACTATTTTGAAGTTCTAATGTTTTTGTCAGAGATCATATTCTAGAATGTTTGTTGTTGGCACAAGGGTAGACCCAAGGTTCATCTCCAAGAGCACACCAACAAGCCCCAACTATTGGCCCTTTCAGAAACACCTACAAAGCATATGCAGTCTCACCCGAAGTAGCTATTGGGGGGTTGCAGGACAGAGATGTCTACAACCAAAGGGAACAACAAGTGGATATAATACAAGAGAAATACAACATTTGTATATCACTTACCAGTTCAGATCTAATCCACAGAACTATCTATCAAATCTAACACAGTAATGAAATAACAATATACCAAATGACAAAGAAAAGAGAATCAATCACACACAACAAAAGATGTACATGGTTCACCCTCTCTCTAGGGATACTTCCACAGAACTGTGCTTATAATATATTAAGATGAAGCATACAGTTCTTTTATGTGCTCTCTACTAGAATATCTTCTTTCTTCTCTTCTTTATCTCTCCCCTTCCTACGCACCCAACTGCAAGATAGATATTTTCACCTAGTTGAAGATATTACAATACCAGAAGGCTCTACACTCAGCACTTCTCTCTCACACAATAGTACTCACTCGATTACACAATAGTAATGAATCCTCAATCAACTTAGTACCAACACTAATAACAACAACAACCCATCCCAGTTCCTTTAGACCTCTATTTATACATCGCAATAGCTCACTGACAGCCTTAGGTCGAGATGTAAGTTTCAAAACCCTAGATACCAAAAACCTAGGTGTCTAAAACCCTAGGTCAACTTGACCCACATTTTCAGGGCTTCATCAACCTGTCTTTCCTTCCTTCTCACGCGGTGCTCCAAAGCATCCAACAGTAGATTTTTCTGCTTACTGAGTTGTCCACGATCCATATTCCTTGTTGATCTATCATCCTCGATCTCTACGTCCAATGTCTTGATTTCTCTTACTTCACTCCACCTTTTCTTCTCTTTTGCTCACTTCGACCCAGTAACAGTCATTGTGTCTTCCGCGTAGTTTTCATTTTTCCTTTTCTTCCTTGATCTTCGCTTGATCCCATAACCAAGGGACAACAGGCCCCAAACACTCACCTATGACTCATCCCGAGGTGCTTTAGATCTCAATTTCATGTTTTACTTCGACTTCAGACTGCACAGGGCAGCATGTGCTTCCATCTCTAGTCCTCCCTTATTTCCTTGCACAGACTGAATTTTCTGTGTCTGGTACCCAGTTTCAACTACACCTGGTACCTAGACCCTTTTCCTCATGCTTTTGCTGAGAGCTACGAGGTAGTTGGTTGTCATAGTACAACTTCAATCGGCTCCCATTCACCAAACCTTCCTTCCATTCTCCATTCAAAGTATTCAACTGTGCAACTCATCCTTCTGTAACATAGGAAACCTCATATGGACCAAATCAATGCATTTTGAACTTCCTAGGATGCTTCATAAACTTGTTTTGATATACCAGTACCATATCACCTTGCTTAAATACCTTCTTCTTGATATTTCTGTCATGGTAGGCCTTCTCTCTTTCCTTCTCAACTTGCTGGTGAAATCCTGCAATGAATTGGTCTTCTTCCAGTTCGACCAATTGCACAAGCCTCTCTCGAACAACGCTAGTGTCATCCATATCTGTAAAGGCATAAATTCTTAAGTTGGGTACCAAATATTCCATTGGAACAACGGATTTGAGACCATACACCAACTTGAAGGGGGTTTTCATGGTCAGTTTCTTTCAAGTGGTTCTATAGGCCCATAATATTGTTGGTACTCTTAAATCCCAGTCATCCCTATTCACACTACAAATATTTTTTAGCGTTGTCTCCAAAATCTTGTTGAATTCTTCGACTATCCCATTTTCTTGTGGATGGTAAGGTGTGCTCTTCTGATGATGGACTGCAAATTCCTCAGTCAAGGCTTCAGTTGTTTTATTGATGAAATGTGTGCCTTGATCGCTAATAAGGATCTTTGGGCATCCAAACCTGGTTATGATGTCATCAAATATGAATCACGTAGTTGTAGTGGCACTACAATCCTTAACTTCTCTTGCTTCAGCCCATCTGGTCAAGTACTTTGTCATAGTGATTATGTACCTTTCTCATGTGCGCTTCCCTAGTGGGTTAATAGGTCCCACGAAGTCAATGGCCCATTTCTCAAATTCTTATAGGGTCATTTGTGGTGCTAACAACATTTCATCTCTTCTAGACGGTTTCCCAACTCTTTGGCATACATCGCAGGCTCTGTAATAATCCTTAGCATCTCTATGTAGGGTAGGCCACCAAAGGTCAGCTTGAAGAACCTTCTCCGCAGTTTCCTTCCCTACATAGTGTCCTCATGCAATTCCTTCATGAGCTTCAACGAGGATCAACATTCGCTCTGCTTCCATAACACACCTCCTTAGTATCTCATCAGGTCCTATCTTGTATAGTTGTCCAGCTATAAGTGAAAAGTCTGCAGCATGCACTACTAGATGTTTCTTCTAGGTGATTGTATATTCACTAGCCTCCATTCCTGTTGACAGGAACTGGACTATTTCTGCAAAGTGGTCATCAATCTTTCTAATGGCTAGCAACTGTTCATTTGGAAGTGTATCCTCCAAACTAGTAGGCTCTTCTCCATGTTCAAACCTTGACAAGTGGTCAGGACATGTGTTCATTCTTCTTGGATTAACCACAATCTCAAAATGATACTCCTGAAATAACATAAGCCATCAACATATTCTCCCCCCCAACACTGGCTTGTTGACTAGGTATTTTAGTGCAGAGTGATCAGTAAACATCTTAAAGTGTCCTCCTAGCAAGTAGTGGTGGAACTTATGTAGCGCATACACCATGGCTAACCCTTCTCTCTCAGTGGTGGTGTAATTAATCTCTATTGTTTATAGCTTCCTTCTAGAAAAGGCTAGTAGGTGGTCAATGTCTCCTATTCCCCATTGTGTTAACATAGCTCCTAATGCAATAGAAGAATGCATCGACATGCACATGAAATTCCTTTCTCCAATATGGGAAAACCAGAATAGGCACAGTAACCATTTTCTAGTTCAGCGTGTCAAAGCTTTGCTGGCATTCTTCAGTCCAGTGGAATTAACAGTATTTCTTCAAAATATTATCCATGGGTGTTGTAATCTGGGAATATCCTTTAATGAACTTCCTATAATATCCAGTGTGTCCCAGTGCAATGCGTATTTTTTTAACTGAAGTAGGAGGGGGTAGATCAACTATGATGGAAATTTTAGATGGATCTACCAACAATCCCTGCTTGCATACAATATGGCCTAACAACACTCTGAATGGTGAAAAGAAAATGCACTTATTTAGGTTTAAGGAAATCTGACACTACCTACACTTGTCCAACATTAGCCTTAAACATTCGATGTAACTTTTCAATAAAATAAAGATAGTCCAATCATCAAAGTATGATTCTAGAAACTTATGTAGAAGCTCCTTGAATTCTTCGACCACCACACTGGAAAAGATGGTTGGGGCATTATTCAATCCAAACGGCATTACTATATATTGGTAGGATCCCCATTCTGTGGAAAAGGTGGTCTTATGGCAATCTTCCTTGGCAATATGGATCTGATGGTATCCTGAAAATCCATCTGTAAAAGAATATACTTCATGGCCTCCTACATTATCTAACACTTCGTTAGTGAATGGTGTAGGGAAGGGGTCATGAAAAAAGGCATCGTTCATATTCCTAAGATCGACGCAGATCCTGATCTCTCCAGTCTTCTTGTCTTGTACCACCATAGGGATAATCCATTCTGATTCTTTGACAGTCTCTATAATCCATGCTTCCAGCATTCTGTCGAGCTCAATCTTCACTTTCTCCTTATATTTAGGAATCAATCTGTAGGGTATCTGTTTGACTGGTCTTGCATCTAGTTTCAAAGGGATCCTCATCTCTCCCATAGGCCCTTTAATTCCCTTCATATCAGTGAACTTGATTAGAAACAAGTCCTGATACTCATGTAGCAATTATGTGATCTTGTCAATAGGGGCAATGTCCCAATAATCTCCAACATTTTCAAGCTTTAGTGTTTGTTCTATTCCAATATTGATTTTCTTGATCTTGATCAGTTGTCCAATAAATGGTAGCTCAACTCATGGTCCTTCCACATCTCTCTGGCCCTCTTTTTCTACAATGTTCACCTTCCCAAGATCATCGTCTTCATCAGTATTGATGTTGTAACAGCCTTGCAGTTTCTAGAGAGGCGCAGTCCATTCATCCTCTTCTTGTTCCAAAGAGAGGCTAGGTGCCTCCTCGAACACTTTTCGTCTTACACCCTGTAATGCTTGATCTACTGTAGGATATTGGATTTCAAATAAAAAGGTAGTAACAAAGTTCTGAGTCATACCTTCCCAATATACAGTGATGAGGCGCAACTCTGCTTGAAGGTACCAGTTGATAGGGATTGTGTCCAGTGTGTTAACGAATTTGTGCACCCACTTCTCTTGAGGATTGTTTCTCCATGCTTGCTCACAACTTCGCACATGGTCCTTTGGACAGCTTCGACCTGTGTATCTAACTTCACAGCCTTCTAATTGCGCTGAGAACCGCACTGTCATCAGAGTACGATATTGTACCCATTCTGTAATGTTGTTTTTGTGTGTCCCCCACCATCTTGTTGGTGTGGCTTTCAAGGCCTCATCCATTGCCAAAAATCATTGTTGTGTTGGTACACTTTCTTCAAATCCGACAAGAAGGTTTCTAAAGGATTCAAACCATCAAAGGTGGGTAATTTACTTATTGTTGTGTCGATCTAGCATACTTCCCTAGTTAATCTAGCACATCTCCTTATAGATACTTCATACATTTTGTTCTTATAGTTATCCAGTGATTCTTTTGAATCTGAGGAACATGCATTGTCACTTCGCCAGATCAAATTTCCATCTGTCGTAGGATTAATGTAATCTTTTTGTCTAGTTGTTAATTTGTATATGTTTTCCAGTTCATATGCATGGTCTTCTTCTCTGATGGGCTCTGTGTATCACTGACCTTCATCGGGATATAAAGGTGCAATGAACCTAAGGCCATATCCTTGAAACGTCATTGGTCATTTCTTTAAATCAACCACAATGTAATTATTGAAAGCCCAATCAATTCCTAGCAGTGCAGGGTAAGGACAACTATCATCAACTATCTCAATTACCTCGAAGTATGAAAATGTCCTCACTTCGTCAATGTCCACATGGACATGTTCCAATCTTCTAAAGGGGCTTACATATTGTTTATTAGCCATCCTAAGTCTGATAGGGGAATAGATCAACTTATGTTTTCCCATCAGTGCCCAAGTTTGCTTCGCCATGACATTGACCTCCGACCCTAAATCGAGGACCACATAGTCTATATCATACTCTCCAATCTGAGCATTCATGTGTAGTTCCTTATTTTTCCTTCTCTTCTTGGATAGTTGATTTACTTATTTATTTAGTAAAGGATCTACCCTTCCCATATCATACTTTTTGACCAAATTGTTCAGTTCTTGTATGGCTTTCTCATCTTTAATCAACTCCATAAACATATACAAGAAATTGACAAGTTTACTTGCCTCTTTTCTATCCTCGGGAAAAGAAGAATGATCAAATAATAGAGGCATTCTACATTCTCTTACTTATGGTCATGTCTTTGATGAATAACCTTGGTCTCACCTAAATTCTTTCCTTGCCTTCTCAAACATTTGTTTTTCTTTCTTTGCATCAAAAGTTTGTGTCTTCTTTGCAGCTTTCCTGACTACTGATTCTTTTGTAGTCTTTCCTTGGATCATTCTGTCTTCTCTTCTAATAGTGCTTCCTCGAGTGATAACATCCACTCTAGGGTCTACTCTACAAGGTTCTTCTTTGATTAATTGTATTTGCAGGTTTTGCTAAGGTCCTCGTCTCTCCTGAAGTTTAGCCAGCAATGTTGGACATTCCTCAATAACATGCTCGAAGGAGTTGCAATAGTTGCAACTGGTACAAGGGTTCTGAAAGTCCCTTTCCAAGTGTCTTGGTTGTGTTAAGTTATAATAGATTATCTTTCCTTGACCTCAACTCATACCTCCTCCTCTTCCTCTTCCTCGGAATCCACCACGAGGGTTGAAGGTTCCTCTCCCAAGGGAGTTATACTGCATAGTGTTTCCTTTTTTATGTACTTCACCTTGAATTTTGTATATATCCCTTGACCTTTCATGCATGAGGTCATAAGACCTACAATTCCTATCATCATGCCCCATGGACTTACATAATGTGCAATACAAATTTTTGGGTGTCTGAGCATATTTTTGCATGTAATAGCACTCACCAGGGAGATGTCTATTTCTACATACCTCGCACTAGGGTAGGGTAAATTTCTTCAAGGGGATCAGGGAACTAGAGGCCAAGTGTCCATGGAATATGGGACAGTGTTCCTTGTCATGGCCTTCTGATTTTCATCTGACACACTAGATATCTTATCTTTTGTATTTTCCCTTGTCTTTCTTCATATCTTCGACCTGCAGAGACAAACTAGTTAGTTGACTCAAGATTTGACTCATACCTGAGTTGGATTCTCCCATAGGGGTTGATTCTAGCTTCATGGTGATCTCCAGTGCCTCATCCTGCGAAGCAATCTTCTGTTGCATCAGAGGAACTCTAATGTGTGGTAAGAGAGAAGCAATGAATCATTCCTTTTTCTACTCATCTGTGATCTGGAAACTCAAGTGGCCCGTCAAGGTTTTAAACCTCTGATCGAACTCCCATACCGGTTCATCTATTCTCTACTTGATTTATTTTAGTTCTGTAATGCACTGTGACTCCGACTTGGGTTTCTTGAACTCGGAAATCAGAGCGTTCTTGATCTCATTCAACAGTTTAGGCTGGGTAATTCCCTTAACAAACTTCATGTACCAGCTCAGTGTGCGGCCTCTTAGGGTATTAATAAACTGATCTCATTTGACATCTTCATTGATGATGTTCTTAATACTCCATACAGATTCGCAAAGAAACCAGTGTTGATCAGGATATTCAGATCCATCTCCTTTGAAGGTGGGTAACCTCATCTCATCTACCATAGATCTTCCTGGGTTTCCTGACTGAGTAGGTTTTGGGCTACTAGTGATAGTACTCTAAATTCTTGAGTGACTCTGATTACTTTGATTGCTTAATGTTGTTGAATCAATAAGAGTAGTAATAGTACTTACTTCAACAATCTGCACAATTCTTGAATCTTCTAGCTCTTCTCGATGAGGTTCTTCAGCTTTCCATTCCTCTGGCCTAGTGGACTCTGAATTCTCTTCGTCCATCAGATCTTCCTCTTCTCCACTATATAAACCCTCATCACTATAGTTCTACTTAAACAAGTTCACAAGAGGAACTTCTCTGAACATACTCCCATTGTGCGTATGTCAAGTCTATGTGTCATTGTCACTGTCTTAGTTTTTGAACATTATCTCTTCAATCTAGAAAACTAATGTATCTTCAATATGTTCTTCTCGTGCAATAGCATCTTGATCTTCAGCTTCAAAAAATGTAAATAAATTCCTCTAGGTCCCTTAAAGAAATATCTCTCCTCTTGGCTATACGATTCTACTCTGTCAACAAAAAACTCAGTGATATACCCTCCAATGATACTATCAAAACAATGATCTACTACTCTTGACACGTCGTTATCAACTCTCTTGACCTTCTTGATCAGAGATGACATCCAAACCACAGGTGGCCTATATCTAATCTCAAATTGGGTATTTGCTAACCTAGCTAGCCACTTGTATAACTCTCTATGGATTCCTCCAAAGAAAATCTTGCGTATAACCATAAAGATATATCTTTCCAGCCACTCCTTTGTACTAAGATTAGTGTTCTTGTTATGGGCTTCAACGAAGTCCTTTTCTTGATCTTCTATCCACTTATGAATCTTTGTCCTTGATGTAAACCACCTTGACATTACCTCAAGAAGATTCCTATCCTGACAACGGAACCATTTGTTGGCACAGGGGAAAACCTAGGGTTTAGCTCCAAGAGCGCACCAACAAGCCCCAACTACTAGCCCTTTCAGCAACACCTGCGAAGCAGATGCAATCTCACTCGAAGTAGCTATGGGGGGGTTGCAGGATAGAGATGTCTACAACCAAAGGGAACACCAAGTGGATCTAATAAAAGAGAAATACAACATTTATATATCACTTACCAGTTCAGATCTAGTCCTCAGAACTATCTATCAGATCCAACACAGTAATGCAATAAAATTATACCAAATGACAAAGAACAGAGCATCAATCACACACACAACAAAATATATATGTGGTTTACCCTATCTCTAGGGATACTTCCACATAAATTTCCTTATAACATATTAAGATGAAGCATACAGTTCTTGTATGTGCTCTCAGATAGAAGATCTTCTTTCTTCTCTTCTCCATCTCTCCCCTTCCTACGCACCTAGCTGCAGGACTGATCTTCGCACCTAATTGAAGATCTTACAATACGAGAAGTCTCTACACTCAAAACTTCTCTCTCACACAATAGTACTCACTCGATTACACAATAGTAATGAATCCTCAATCAACTTAGTACCAACACTAATAACAACCAAAACCCATCCCAGGACCTTTAAACCTCTATTTATACATTACAATAGCTCACTGACAGCCTTAGGTCCATACCTAAGTGTCAAAACCTTAGGTGTCTAAAACCCTAGGTCAACTTGACCCACATTTTTAGGGCTTCGCCATCCTATCTTTCCTTCCTTCTCACGTAGTGCTCCAAAGAATCCAATAGGTTGGTGTCTATAATATTTGTAACAGTAGGTTGGTTCCTACATGAATTTATAAAGATAAGTTCGATGGTTTTCTCCTGAGTGGGTTTCCATGTTAAACTATATGCATTGTGATTTGAGTTTGTATGTGATTATATTTTCTCAGTTAATGAAAGATTGATAAATAAATTAAAAATTATTTTATATTGATTCACCCCCCACCCTCTCAGTACAAGTAGAAGTTCAACATTTTGTATTAGAGAGGGTTCCTTCAAAGATAGTTTAACCACTAGAAGGAATATCTTGATCACATATGGATTGTAAGGAAGGTCTCACTACAAATAGAGATCATTTTTTCAATGGAACAAACTATGCAACATGGAGTATAATAATGAAGGTATATTTCCAAGCCCTTGGGTTTGGTATTTGGGAATTTGTCACAACAAGTTATACATATCAATATGGTGAGTCAAGTGAAAAAAATAGCGTCATCTTGAGTGGCCTACCAAATTCTGAGAATGTCAAGGTAATGAAGTGTACAATAGCTAAACAGGTTTGGGACAAGTTATAAATCATTTATGAAGAGAGATAATGTGAAGAGGGATATGATGATTGTTCCTTGTGTGAGTTAGAGACAGAAGAAGAAAACTTTGTGAGAAATATAAAAGGAATACTTGGAAAATTCAAAGAAATGGAAGATAGTGATGATAAAGAAGAATCTCTCTCCATGGAAACAAAACCCACCGATGAAGAAAATGAAGATATCAAAAAGAAATTATAGATTCAGAATAAGAAGACATTGTGTTGGCCCTCAACCAATTTTTGAGGATTCTTGGTCATGTTTGACCTAATTTTGGGACTTCGATAGGTTGTCGAAGGAAAAGCGCAAGGAGAAGCGAAGATCACGGGATATCGACCCCTTTTTGGGATTTGGGATTATGTAATGGGTATGGGAATGTTGACCCATGGGTTCACCCATGCTTAGGCCTATTTTGTATGTACAAATAGATGCTAAGGAAATGTAGTGAGAATGAATGGTTGAGTGCTAGAGTTGGATCTATGTGATCAAGAGTTTTAAGTGCTTTGGTGCATACTATGTGAGACTTGCAGAGATAAGTGAAAGTCATTGTAAGAGACTATAGAAGGTTGTGTGCTTAGATCTACTCAGGAAGGAGGATCTAGCGAGCTGTGAAAATATCCTATCCTCTATAGAGTAGGGCTTTTGAGGCTCTATGCATGTAACCTATTGAAGAAGCTAATAAAGAGGACAAATAGTTGGTGGACGTAGCCCCAGGGTGGGGGTGAACCACGTACATGTTGTGTTGCTCTTCTTTGTGAAATGTGTTGATGTGCTTATATGTTAATGTGCTTAGTGATTTAATATAGATGAATGATCTATTGATGCTTAGTGCTTAATAATATGGATTGATGTTAGATCAAAATTATATACATGTTCTTAGTGTTGAATCTGTTAATATCTAATCTATTTCATCATGATAAGTGTTGTTAGATGATAGATCTAGTTGAATATTGTGATGTTATGTAATTAGGGTTTAACTGTGTTGTAACTAAGAATTGAATATCGATGAATGTTAATCATTGAGTGCCTTGATTAGAATCATATATCTTTGTCCCAACTAAGGTTGTCGACACTAGATTCCTACAACCACCCCTACCTCTACCTCGGGTGAGACTTCATCTTCTTCACAGGCGTTGAGGAAATGGTCGGTAGTTAGGGATTTTTTGGTGTGATGTTATAGCATTGAACCCTGGGTCTGCCCCTCTGCCAAAAAATGGTTCCGTTGTCCGGACCTAAAAATGTGATTGTTGCGAACTGGGGAAAAATAAGCTTTGTGCAAAGACCTGACTTGAAATTGTGAAAGCTCTATGCATAGATATATCGCTCTAGTGCATAGTATTCTACTTGATTTATGAAGATATGTTCTAAAGAAAGAAGTATGATCTGAAGAAAAGAGGTAAGATCTGAACACTTTGTTCTCTAACAAAGGTAAGAATAGTGAAAAGTGTTAAGATCTGGAAGCTTTGTGCTCTATTGAAGATAAGATTAGTGGAAATTTTTGTTTCTAAAGTATGGATCTAGGTATGTTTGATAAGATTTATCCTAGCTTGAAAACTAGGGCACTGATAGAAGAAAGAAGATTTGATATGAGTAGATCTAATAAGAATATTGAAAAATATGTTATACCTATGCATAAAGAGAATGTTTGGACTAACAAATGGATGCAGGATACTAGAAAGAATTTTTTGGAGGTTAGCTACCATGATCCTAGTGCGCAGGACAGGAAAGGTTGGGGACAATTTAAGAGAAAGAGAGGATTAACCCTTTGTTACAGTTGCAAAAGACCAGGACATCTAGCTAAGGAATGCCCTCATAGAAGACCTAGTTGCCTTTGTTGTAAATATTTGGACCATGAAGTATTGGATTGCCCTAAAATGATTGCTAAGGTTGAAAGGATGAAAATGAGACAAGAATACCATGAGAAATATCCAGCAACTGAGATTATGACAGAACCATAGAAAGAATCAGAGAAATTATTTCTATAGGTTAAAGAAACCCTAAATGATCACTGACTTGTCAGTTTATCAGAGATATTTAAAGAAAAAGAGTACCATGAAGCAAGAATAGGAGACTTCGATGTTGACTGTGTTCTGGATGAGGAAACACAGGTGAATATCATGACTAAAAGAACTTGGGAAATTCTAGGAAATCCTACTATGATTCCTTCATTGGGAGGAATAGGATTATTCAGAGGAAAGTTGATAACCCTATGTGGAAGACTTACCAGGATATCTATGAGTGTTGATGTAACTTCAACAGAGAAAGAATTTGAAGTTGTTAAATTTATTGAGAACAATGCTCCATTTTCTATGTTATTAGGGAAACCTTGGATTGAAGGAGATCAGGCCAGAAGAAAAGAAGAGGAAATCTTAGAGAAAAAGAAGCAAAAGTTAAAATATTTCATGACTAGGAGGATTTCACACTTGATTGAAGAACAGGAGAACCAGGCGAAGCTATTTCAAACCATAGAGTTGGATGTTGAAGTTGGAAGAACATTAGAAGAGCCACAAAAGAATGAAGTACCTATTCTAGGTACAGATAAAGTATTACCCTTGATTTATAGGAAGGAACCTCAATAGCGCGAAGTTACTCTGTTGAAAGAAGATAAGAATCAGAATGGAAAAAGGAACTTCGAGACGAAGCTCACTAGAAAGAAGGCTAGAACAATAAGTAAGAAGAGATCTAAGCTTGAAAAGTTATAGAAGGTTCCCGAGGGAACTTCGCAGAAGGAAAATTTGCAAAATTGGATCTTCATCGGAATATCAGAATAGTGTCACATGGCACTTCACCATGGAGAAGAAATATAGTTGCTGGAACAATATAACCATTCGACCAACAACTCGAATGGGTAGAAAGGAATTTATGGCCAAAAATTCACCACTAGACTGTTGGGACCATGCCACAATGGACATAACTGATTTAATGAAGGCTTCACACCTGTTGCAAGAGATTTGTTGCTGAATTATCTATTTATCCCATCATGCCACCCAAAGAGAACACTTTTGAAAATCGTGACTATCAGAGCTCGGAGCATGGTTGATTTCTCACAGTGACCACTATGTTAGTGCCATCTATCACATTGCATTGAGAAGTTACTCTTCGAACCCAAGACATTCAACCACGAGCGTGCATGTCGGACGAGCTTAGTGCTACAGAGAAAATTGTCAAAGAAGTTCTTATTGACCTAATGACTGAAAGAGTAATGTCTGAAAGAGCGATGTCTACAAATATTCAAGAATCATCGATGAGAGGACTCCAAGCCTCTTCGTCAACTTATCGTGGAGCCGAATCATCCTGACCATCAACAGAAAAGAGAACCAAACATAGAGATGACCTAGAAAATGAGAAGTTGATCCCATCAATATTGCCCAATTACATCCCACCTCTGGTTGGGGCAGTGAGTTGAGATAGCTTACCAAGAGAATTTGAGTACACCATGATTACTGCATACCTCCCGAAGATGATACGCGTAGTTCATGCACAGCACAATAAGATCACAGCATTGAAGTTCAGTGACTTCAACCTCGGAGATCACAAAAAATATAGTATGCTTTCCCCGTATAAGTACCTGACCAAGACGAAGGGGAATAACTCAAAGATAATCCCTCAGTCATGGACGATGAACCTCATGAAGTCCACTATGTTAAATGTCATGAAGATCCCACACTTCGGATGACACCAGGAAGTCAATGCATGTGTCAAGTTATTACTTTCATGTTACCATGGAGGCTACTTATGGCTAGACCGTCATATCACAGTCAACCCGACATTGATCCATAGGATCACATGCTTGAGTATGCAAGGACCCAATCCACAGAAGTTCTATCCAGGAAAATCCATAGATCATGCACTAGCATAGAATATCAAGGATACATATGGCGATGGCGAAAAGGGAACATAAGGCTACAAGGTAGCCTCCATCCAGAATGACGCAGTGTTCCTCGCCTATTAATTAATTGTAGGAAAGTTAGTAAGGAAGAACAAACCTACGTAGGTCACAGGATTTGTTGTTGACCTCGTGGGAAAGTGCGTATAAGGTTTACATATGAACTAGGAAAAGTACCTAGTGAATCAGTTGGAGCTAGGCTGTCACGAAGAACGGGATCAGGGCTATGAGTTCCACTTCAGCTAGCTCTTGATCCTTATCGCCTTTGTTATCTGGGAGATGCCGGAAGGTATGACCTTCCTGGATATTGAACCGTTTGAGTTGCTTGCTATGAATTTCACTACCCTTTGGTACTCGAGTGATATGAACAAACAGTGGCATCCGAACGTTGTTTTTCATACGTACTACCTTCATCTTAAGAGATCCATAGAAGAAGAACCTCGCATGACTCCAAACACCTTACAAAGATTCCGACCTCTGATGAAGTTTTGTGCATATCAAAACTTTATCTACCTTACAGTGTAAGCCAATGAACATAAGGATCATTTGAAGTCGTACTACAAGCTCATGGAAGAGGATCCTGAGGAGACCACTAAGGACTGGTCGGCATACCTCATTATTCCAGCAAACCCTCCAGAGATGTTCGACCCTAACAACCCAGAAACTCTGCATGATACACCCAGACCCAGCAAAATGAAGAAGACCGAAGAGGTCCAATAACTAAGCAGCTCCTTAGGAATGATTGCTTCAGTATCACTTGATCGAGGGGGTGAGGAGGAAGAAATAAATGGCACAGGAGCTTAACATAAGCAAGGTGAAGTAACACAACCGAGAGATGAGACTGATCCCCTGAAGAAGAGGAAGGTTTCTCCCCTGAAACCTTCTTCCCAGAATAAATAGAGAGCCACCATGACCAAGATGAATACCATTCTTACTACTGATGACTTTGACTTCATCATAGCAGCCCTCAACGATGCTTCACTAGAAATCATGAAGAAACAAGAAGCTAAGTATAAGTAAATGTATGACAGACTTAAGGTCGAGTTTTGAGGGGTACAGCAGGCCCTTCGGTCCATCCGCGTAGTCTCCACTGCACCCCTATCATCAGGAGAACCAGAGTTGGGGGATGAGCCATCCCAACTCCATCGATTAGTTGATGCGGTCAAGGCTCGTCTTCATCATGCACAAGAAGAAGTAGAAAAAGCTACCCAGACCTTGAAGAAAGTACAAGGCGACATTGTAGAACAACATTGAATTTCATAATAGGAGAAGGTTTCTCTCTAGGACAAGTTTGAAGCGGAGAAATCACAGATGCAACAAGAGAAAGAACAGTTGTTCGCAGAGTAGCTCGAAGTAAAAGAAGCAGTAAATAGAGCCCTCCGCTCTATGACAGACTTAGATCTATAGACTAAAGACCGAGTCACACATCAAGTAGAGAAGCTCACAGAAGTTGTCTAGTAGCTACAACAATGGATAATAGATTTAGAGCTCTACATTGAACCTGACACCCCACAGGATGTAAGGGACCAAAGGTAAGAAACTGCTCGAAGACCAGTTGAAAGAATAAAAGTACTTGCCCTGGAATGCAAGCAATTAAGTGATTGTAGTGCCCAAACATATGAAAAACTCACTGAGGATCCATAATTGAAGGCATTGGAGTCACAACTCTGGGAAGCAAAGTATCAAGCAGAGACAATACAGGCACAGTTGAAGCCCCTGTCAGTTGTGGAAAGAATGAAGCGATCCCAAGAGAAATGCACTGCCTAGCAGTAGGTCCATACTATTCAGAGCTAAGTTATGGAAGTAACTCAGAGGCTCCAACCTGTACAGGATGAGGCTTACCAACTGTTCATATAAATCAAAGGCCGAGGAGCGGAACTGGAGCAAGTTGTCACTGCAGCTGAACAGTGCCTCAAAGGACTTGTCAGTGAAGCAATCATACAAGATTTCACTGAACAGGAGGTTGTAGCATAGCAACAAGTCGAATCATCTTGAGATAAGCTTGAGGGTTTTGAAGTAGAACTAGTCAGATTAGAGTGACTCGGGACGAGTCACAGGTGAGTGTTGGGGGCATCTTGGCCCTTGACCAAGTTTTGAGGATTCTTGGTCATGTTTGACCTAATTTTGGGACTTCGACAGGTTGTCAAAGGTGGAGTTCAAGGCGAAGCGAAGATCGCGGGATGTCATCCCCTTTTTGGGATTTGGGATTATGTAACAGGTATGGGAATGTTGGCCCGTGGGTTCACCCATGATTAGGCCTATTTTGTATGTATAAATAGATGTTAAGGAAATGTAGTGAGCACGAATGGTTGAGTGCTAGAGTTGGATCTGTGTGATCAAGAGTTGTAAGTTCTTTGGTGCATACTATGTGATACTTGCAGAGATAAGTGCAAGTCATTGTAAGAGACTGTAGAAGGATGTGTTCTTAGATCTACTCAGGAAGGAGGATCTAGCGAGATGCACAAATATCATGTCCTCTATAGAGTAGGGCTTTTGAGGATCTATTCATGTAACCTATTGAAGAATCTAATAAAAAAGACAAAGAGTTGGTGGACGTAGCCCCAGGGTGGGGGTGAACCATGTACATGGTGTGTTGCTCTTGTTTGTGCAATGTGTTGATGTTCTTATATGTTAATGTGCTTAGTTATTTAATATATATGAATGATCTGTCAATGCTTAGTGCTTAATAATATGGATGGATGTTAGATCTGACTTATATACATGTGCTTAGTGTTGAATCTGTTAATATCTAATTTGTTTCATCATGCTAAGTGTTGTTAGATGATAGATCTGGTCCAATACATCGATGCTCTGTAATTAGGGTTTAACTGCATTGTAACTAAAAACTGAATATTGATGAATGTTAACTATTGAGTGCCTTGATTAGAATCACAGATCTGTGTCTCGGCTAAGGTTGAAGACACTAGAGTCCTGCAACCACCCCTACCTCTAGCTTGGGTGAGACTTCATCTGCTTCGCAGGTGTTGCCGAAAGGGTCGGTATTTAGGGTTTTTTTGGTGCAATGTTGTAGCGTTGTACCCTGGGTCTTCCCCTGTTCCAACACATTGATGGGTAAGTGAATCTTGAAGCATAACTCATTAGTTCCTTAGAAGAAATAGATAGACTCAGGGAAGAGAATATAAATAACAAGGATCAATTGAAAAAACATGAAAAGAAAGATTGTGATCTTCAATAAACTAAGAAGACATTAATATCCTGAAGACTCAACTAGAAGAGGCAAAGAGGATAGAAGAAGTGGTGAGAAGCCACCTAAAATGAAAAGGAAGAATATTCTGAGAAGGCAGAAGTTGAAATAGTTTTATTAAGAAAGGAACTAGAGAAAACAATTGATCAGTTGAATAGAAGCTTGAATCCTGGAAAGAGTATTGAAATATTAGATAATATTATCAATTGCTAAAGGTCATCGTTCATCAAGATAGGTATTGGCTACAATGATTAAAAAATAAATATTGAGGGAGATGCAAGAATTAAATTCATAAATCCCTTAGAAAAATAAAATGAAGAATATCCTAAAATCTATGTTAATAATTTAAAAGGCTCCACCAACAATGAAAGAAGCAATAGGAAAGGAAATGATGACTAGAAGAAACCCGATTCTTCTCACAAGAACAATAAGAATGAGTTCAAAAGAGTTGTTCCAGCACAAAGACCTTTCACAAATTGGTACCAAAATCTCTTTCTTGGCTATTGTTTTTCTTGCAATAATTTTGGTCATAAATCAATAGATTGTAGATCTTATGAAAGAAGTGATCATGTGAGAGATACAAATAAAGGTTCTTACAAAACCTCAAAGGATGATTATGTGAGAAACAAAACCAGAAGTTCTCATGGGTTTTCTAACAGAAACTATAATTCATTTTCTCCTCTACTATATACTAAATGTTATAAGTACAATAACTGCAGGAACATGGCATGTGACTATATAAGAATCATGATAATTATCCTAAATAAAACAGGGAAGAAGATGTCCTTACCAATCATAGACAAGAATACATCAAGGTGTGGAAAAGGAAGAAAGAAGAATTGAAGAATGAAGAATGTGAACTTGCACTTTATGCTCGAAATGAAGGGAAACAATGGTACATTGACAGTGGATGTTCAAAACACATGACAGGGGACCAGACCAAGTTTCTCACCTTGAAGGAAGAAAAAGGAAGCAGCGTTACTTTTGGAGATAAGGCTTCTGCAAGGATAGTTGGAAAATGTATCGTTAGTCTTGATAATAAAAATAATAAAACTCGGAATTTATTGTATGTTGAAGGGTTAAAGAATAATTTTCTAAGTGTTATCCAAATGTGTGACCAAGGTTACAACCTCACATTTCATTCTAAAGGGTGTGAGATGAGAAAAGCAACTTCAGGAATATTAGTGGAAAATGAAAACAGAACCTCAAGAGATGTATACATACTCGATAAAGTCAAAGGAGAAAAAATGTGTATGGGAATGATATATCTCTCATATTTTTATTAAAGGGAAGTACAAGCTCAGGGGGGAAGCCCTTTTCCATTGATGTCAAAGGGGGAGAATGTGTAGACATAGGAAGAATTGTAGACACAATGAAAGTTGCAGACTGGGCGACTGTCATAATTGACTAAGGGTTTCCATCAATGACAAAGGGGGAGATTGTTGGAAATATTTTTTTCTTTGATATCAAAGACAGGGGGAGACTACATATGTCCAAGATAAATATTACAAGCCTACAGATGTCCAAGACAAATATTGCAATATGGAGATTGTTGAAAGTATTACTTTTGGATTTTTTATGGTTATTTTGGATACCCTATATTTGAAGGAATTTTTACCCTACATACCTAGATCAAATGGGAGAATAAGTTATATGGTTGGAAAACTTATTCCAAGGCATTTCCAACAGTATATGGCATTCCCACTAATTCCCTAGGAATGAGGAGATATGAAATTTTCCATCCAACAACCCAGCTACAAAATTGAAGTCAGCTCAACCAGTCTTTACAGGTCGGTCGAGAAATTGGGGATAAAATTACTATAAATACATGATCGATGTGCGCATTTTTAGATAACCCAAGAAAGAGAGAAATTCTAAGGTGCAAAAAAGTGATCTGAGGTGTGCTAAAGGTGCTAGGGTGTATTTTTGGTACCTAAAGGTGTGAAAGAGAAATATAAGGGATTTTCTTGGGGTCTTTCTTGTTTTCAAGGTGCATTATAGGATTGTGATGTTTTCATATGTGTTATTCTTATGTTTTCATGTTGTCATGTGCGCTATTCTAAGGTTGTGATGTTTTCGTCATTGTGATGTTGTTGTATGCACTATTATAATGTTGTGATGTTGTCATCATTGTGATTTTGTCTTCATTGTGATGTTACCATGTGTGTTATTCTGAGGTTGTGATGTTGTCGTCATTGTGATGTTACCATATGTGTTATTTTGAGGTTGTGATGTTGTCATTGGGGATTATATTCTGGAATGATGCTATGAGACTTCTAGGGCATGAAGGCTACATGTGACTAGGCTTTGAAGGATTTTCTATGGATTGAAGCATGCAGGTGAATTCATAAGTACTTTATATATGAATATATTGGATTGGTGTCTACACATATCTTGTTGAGTTGGTGCTTAGGTGAGGGGATCAATGTCTCCAGTGGGTAGATGCCTACAGGTGTTGTTGGGTTGGTGCTCAGTTGAGGATATTGGTTCCTCCGGTAGATTGGTGCCTATATATTACTGATTTTGTTCTCATTTAAGGTGATTGGTGTATCTAGTTGGTTGGTTCCTACATTCTTTGTAACAACAGGTTGGTGCCTACATGAATTTATAATGATAAGTTTTATGGTTTTCTCCCGATTGGGTTTCCATGTTAAACTTGGTGAATTTTTATTTGATTTTACATGTGATTATTGTTTCATATTTAAGGAATGATTGATTAATGGATAAATAAAGTAAAAAGTATCTTCTACTAATTCACCCCCCCTATGAGTATAAGCATAAGTTCAACAGCTCATTCTTCAGACCCTCCAGATATAAAAAAATCATAATTAAAACCAGATACATTGTAAAACACTGGCTAAGAGCAAGCTCAAGGACTAATCGTACAACAAAAATACTCACAACTATCAATAATCAACAACATTATTCTAGTCGTCCTTGCATCCTTTTATCTAATTCTCTACTATGGTGCTTTGTCAATCTCAGTTCTACTTCACTCGCTCTTTTGATTGCCAGTCTTGCACGCTTTTGTCACCATCATGCATTACATGTAACCACTTTAGAATCATGGAAATATCAACTACCTTTCCAACTGATCTTCTTACTTCTCCACAATCCCTTGTGTTGTCTAAAGTAATCATTCAAGAATATTTCCTAAAGATTCTTTACTTGATTCTAGTGTCCATGTGGTGTCTTCTTAATTTCTATTGTGCATCACAAAACTCGAGTCGGCACACATTGGTAGAATTGGAATTGGTGCACATTAAAAAAAATTGATATGGAGTGAGTGTCTCCTATCACTCCTTGTGTAATTGTTTAAGTGTATGAAAAACTAAAATAGGCACGCACAACTTCATTTGTGTGCACACACAATCTTTTACCCAAAATTTTGGGTGCCAAGATATAAACACTATTTTTTAAGAGGGTTCATGTCGCTCGTCGAGTATTACTCCACTTTCCTGCTAATCTTATTTTTTATGTGTGTATGAGCATGTGGGGGTAATTTATGCCCAAGAGGGGATAATATGATTTTTCCATTTCTCTGGTCGGTATAGAGGTATGTGATTTATTTAATAGTGAGGAAAAACCTTTCCTTGATATTGCAGAGTGCCCATATGCAGGGATGGATTGGAGAGGATGTCTAAACATATGATTTATAGCAGACAAGTTGCGAAATGATAAAGGTGATATTATCATTATGTTTTGATAAATATGTTTCCATATTTTTATGTCTTATTTAATGCACATGTAATTTATTGTAACATTTTGTTTCAATTATCTTATTATTATTATATATTATTTTGCATATATTGGCACATATGTTGGGGATGAGCCTCCTCAACATGAGGATGAGGTGATGGAGGAGGAATAGGACCATCCTCTAGTACAGATACCCCACATGCCATGCAGGCCAGATCAAAGAGTTTGGCTAAAGGTGACAAATGAGTTATGTCATGTCATTACTAGTCACAGAGTGATCCGGATTATTTTGTGAACGACATGAAGGAAGAAATATAACTGAGATATAACAACGAAATACACAAAAATATAGAAGAGAGCACAGAAATACAGTGAAACCCAACTTCGATTACTGAATAAGATAGAAAAACATTTAGAACACAAACTAGAAAAATGGGGTAGCTTATCTCTAAAAAGAAAGAGATGTTGGCTATGCTTCATTCACAAGAAGATTTACATAACACTCCATTGCATGCTTAAAGGGCCTCCTTCACCTCAATTATATATGAGAGAGTGAGAGAAGAACAGTTCCCATGATGCATGTGGGATAAATTAGACTAAGTTTATAAAATCCTTCATTCACAAGAAGCTTTAAATCACACTCCATTGCATTCTTAAAGGGCTTCCTTCACCTCAATTATATATGAGAGAGTGAGAGGAGAAAAATTCCCATGATGCATGTGGGATAAATTAGACTAAGTTTATAAAATTCCATAGGCATGTAAAAAATTAGGACTTCCTGGGAGGTCACCCATCCCAATAATACTCTAGCTTGAGCAGGCTTAATTGCAGAGTTCTAATGGGATTTGGTGCATTAACACTATGTTGTAGGCATGTACATAATACCACTAGGAAATTATTAAATGATGTATGTAATTAACAAATGAAGATGACATTACATTCCATTCCCCATCAAAAGAGGGAATATCATGGTTTATCAAAACCACAGGCTCACAATGGTGATTCAGTGGAAGAGGTGGATGGACACTGAGATCCATTTGGATCATTCCACCCCCCTTACAAAGAAATGGTCCCCATTGTGTCAAGTTACCTTGGGAGACGAGGAGACTTATACTAAATATGAAGTTTGGTGTTGGCATAGGGGTATACCTAGGGTTCAACGCTACAACAATGCACCAACAAAACCCTAACTATTGGCCCTTTCGGCAACACTTGCGAAGCAGATGAAGTCTCACCCGAGGTAGAAGTAGGGGTGGTTGCATGACTCAGGTGTCTGTAACCTTAGCTGGGACACAGATATGTGATTATAACACTTAATATCACACTTAGCACCATTAGTTCATCATTATCTAACCAATATCTACTCCACAAAGAAAATAGAGCATCGAAGCATTCACTCTGATCTAAGGTATATAAGCACTTAGCAAAGGAATTAGATCACGTCTAGAAGATTCAAGCACTAAGCAAGTTCACAGATGTCAGATCTAGCATCCAGATTCATTATAAGAACAAAGCATACACAGATCCATCTATCTATATAAAAGCACTTAGCACATAACACATAAACACATCAGAACATCGCATAGAGCAGAATAACACAGTATTTACATGGTTCACCCCCACCCTGGGGATACATCCAACAACTCTTCTTATTTATTAGCCTCTTCAATGGGTTACATGCATAGAGCCTCAAAACCTTACTCTGCATAGGATAGAAGATATGCACATCTTGCTAGATCCTTCTTCCTTGCATTACAGCATAAAGCCCTCTGCAATCTCTTACAATGACTTGCACTTGGCTCTGCAAGTCTAACACAGTATGCATGAAACCTTACACTTCTTGATCACACAAATCCCACTCTTAGCACTTATCCAACTTGCACAACACTGCGCACTATTCAACTACTTCTTACATTGGCTAGCCTTCTATTTATACATACAAAATAGGCCTAAACATAGGTAAATCCATGGGCCGACATCCCATTCCTGTTACATATTCCCAAACCCCAAAAAGGACCCAAAAGGGGTCGAGATCCCATGATCTTTAATTCATCTTGCTCTCCGTCTTTGACAGGATGTCAAAGTCCCAAAATAGGTCAACTTGACCAAGGATCTCCCAAAACTTGGTCAAGGGCCAACAAGCCCCCAACACTCACCTATGACTCGTCCTGAGTCACTCTAGTCTGACTATTTCAGCTTCGAATGCCTCGATCTTGGCTCAAGATGCTTCGACCTGTTGTTGTGCTATGACCTCCTTTTCAGCGAACTCGTGGATGAATACATCATTAATAGGTCCCTCTAGACATTGTTTTGTTGTAGTGACAACCTGCTCTAGTTCTTCTCCTTGGCCTTATACCTCTGTAAACAACTGATAGGCCTTATCTTGCAGAGGTTGGATTTTCTGAGTTATCTCCATAAATCTACTCTGGATAGTATGGATTTGATGTTGTGCTGTGTGTTTCTCTTGGGAGCACTTCATTCTTTCCATAGATGACAGGGACTTCAGATGCACCTGTATATTTTCAACTTGATACTTTTCCTCTTGAAGTTGTGACTCTAGTGCTCTTAATTCTGGACTCTCAGTGAGTCGTTCATATGTCAGGTCACTGCAATTAGTGATCTTCTTACATTCCAAGGTAAGAGCCTTGAGCATTTCAACTATTCTCCTGGTGGTTTCTTCCCTTTAGTCTCTTACATCTTGAGGGGTCTTGGGTACTGCGCATAGCTCCAAATCTACTATGCGTTGTTGTAGCTACTGGATCACTTCTTCAAGTTGTGCTACTTGTTGTGGAAATCTCTCTTTAGCCTTTACTTTTATGACTATCACAGAGTGAAGTGATCTGTTGACCATTTCCTTTACTTCGAGTTACTCCGCGAGCAACTATTCCTTTTCTTGTTGTAGCTAGGATTTTTCTTCATCAAAATTCATTTGGAGAGCAAGATTTTCCCATTTTGCAGCACTATGTTTCTCTACAAGGAATCCCTGTACTTGTGTCAAAGCCTGGGTGACTTGCGTTATTTCTTCTTTTGCTTATCGAAGATGAGCTTCGACTATATCAGCTAGGCGATGGAGTTGAGCTGGCTCAACTCCCAATTCTGGTCCCCCTGGCACAGTGGAGACTGCGCGGCTAGATTGTAGGGCCTATTGTACCCCTCGGAGTTTAGTCTCGATTCGATCATACATCTCCTCTTTCTTTTCCTTTTGTTTTTATGCTATTTCCAGTGAAGCATCATTCAGGAATGCTATGAGGAAGTTGAAGTCATTAGAGGTGAGGACGGTCTACATCTTGGTCATGGTGGCCATCAAATTCTTCCAGGAGGAAGGGTTCGGAGGTGAACCTTTCCTCTTCTTCAGGGGATCAGCCTCGTCACCCTGTTGTTGTTCAACCTCTTTTTCATTCAACTCTTCACCATCATCTCCTTGCTCTGGTGACATGGAAGAAGTCTTCACGGATGCACTGTCTAAATCCTAAACCTCTTCAGTTTCCTTTCTCCTGCTAGGTTCGGGTGTATCCTGAGTAGTTTCTGGGCTATCGATGTCAAATATCTACGCAGGGTATGCTGGAATGAGGAGGTTTGTCGACCAATCCATGGTGATCTCCTCCAATTCCTCCTTCGTTATCTTATAGTAGGATTGTATTTGTTTCTTGTGTTCGTCAGCGCGTGTTGTGATGTAAATAAAATGTCGATCTATGCTAAACTTCATCAAGGGCCTGAAACGGTGTAGAGTGTTTGGAGTGATGTGAGGCTCGGACTGGATGGTTGTCTTCAGTTGGTTGTAATAGGTATGAAAAATAGCATTGGACTACCACTATTTATTCATATCGCTTGAGTACCATAGTGTACTGAACTTCGTGGCCAATGGTTCGAAAGGCTCGATGTCCGGGAAGGTTGAACCTTCTGGCATATCCCAGGCAATAAAAGTGATCAGGATAAATATCCAGCTAAAATGAAATTTGTACCCTTGATCCTGGGCTTCTCTGCAGTCGAGTTCTAATTGGTTCACCAGGTACTTCACCCAGTTCATCTGAAGTCCTTCTGCGCACTTCCCTGTGAGGTCGACTACAAAACCAGTGACTTGGGTGGGTCAGTTTTTTCGTATTAAATTCCCTGCAATCAATTGACAAGCGAGGCACACTACACTTCTCTAGATAGAATCTACCTTGTAGCCTCATGTGCCCTTCTTGACATCGCCATAAGTTTCCTTGATCCGTTGTGCTAGAGCGCGATCCATAGCTTTCTCGGGGTAAAAATCTTCTGGATCAGGTCCTTGCATACTTAACCCCATGATTCGATTGATCAGTGTCGGATCAACTTTTATACAATGGTTTAGCCACAAATAACCTCCATGGTAACAAGAAAATAGTAGCTTAACACATGCATTCACCTCCCAATGTCATCCGAAGTGAGGAATCTTCATTACATTGAGAAAGGTGGATTGCGTGAGGTTATGGGTCCACGACTGGGGGATTATCTTCTAATTATTCCCCTTAGTCTGAGTCAGGTACTTATGTGGGGCGAGCATGTTATAGACTTTGCGATCTCCAAGGTTGAAGTCGCTAAACTTCAACGATGCAATTTTATCTTGGTCTGTGTGAACTACGCTTATCCCCTTCGGGAGGTATGCCATAACCAAGGTGTAGTCAAAATCTTTGGGTACGTTGTCTCAATTTATTGCATCGCTCAGAGGTGGTAGATAGGTGGGTAAGATGGTCAGGATCAATTTAGAATTCACTAGATCATCCCTATGCTTGGTTCTCTTTTCATCAGATGGTCGGGATGGTCTAGCTCTGCGAGCAGTGGATAGAGAGGTTGGTAGTCCTCTTTTCAACGATGCTTGTACACCTATAGACATCGACATGAATCTCTCAGTCTTGAGGTCGATCAGAACTTCTTCAACAATTTTCTCAGCAACACTCAACTCGTCTGACATACACACTCAAGGTTAACAATCTCGGGTTCGGGGGGTAACTCAGACACAGTAATGAGATAGAGAGAAAGAGCACGATGATCACTATATAAACTTGACTTATTCTGGGAGCTCAAATTATCAATTGGAAAAATTTTCCTCAGTGCGTGGAGTGATGGGATAAATAAGTAACTCGACAACGGGTCGCTTGCAATGGGTATGAATCCTTCATTAACTATGTTATGTCTGTTATGGCATAGTCCCAATGGTCGGATGGTGAGCTAGTTGTCCATAAATAGATTTCTATCCATTCAGAGCATTGATATAATGGTTATAATGGCCCCAACAACTATATTTCTTCACTATGGTGAAGTACCATGTGTCATTGTTCTGATATCCCAACGAAGCTCCAATTTTGTAATTTTTTCTTCTGTGATGCTTCCTCTGGAACCTTCTGCAACTTGTTGATCTTAGCTCGATTCTTATATATCTTTCTATCCTTCTTCCTAGTGAGTTTCATCTTGGTGTGCATTTTTCCATTCTGATCCTTAGCTTCTTTTGGCATAGTTACTTCGCGTTGTTGAGATTCTTTCCTAAGATTCAAGGGTAACCCTTCTTCTTCATCTGGAATAGGTACTTCAATCTTCAATGGTTCTTCTAGTATTATTGCAACTTCGACATCTAGGTATCTGGTGTTAAATGGATTTGATCTGTTCTTCTTTTCTTCAATCAAATGTGTGATCCTTCTAGTCATGAATTCTTTTAACTCTTGCTTCTTTTGTTCTTAAATTCCTCTTCTTCTTGCCTTCTGGCCTAATCTTTTTAAATCCAAGGTTTTCCTAGTAGCATGGTAAATGGGGCACTATTCTTGATAAATTTAATAATATCAAAATCTTCCTCTGTCGAAGTTCCATTGGCATTAATAGGTGTCTGGGTGAGCTTTCCACATAGGTTTATCAACTTTCCTTTGAATATTCATATTCCTCCTAGTGAAGGAATCATAGCAGGCTTCCCTATAGCTTTCCACATTCTCTTTGTCATGATATTCACATGTGTTTCCTCATCCAGAACACATTCAATGTCGAAGTCTCATATTATTGCTTCAAGGCATTGTTTTTCTGTGAATATCTCTGATAAGTTGACATGTCAGTGGTCATTCATGGTTTCTTTTATTTGCAGTAATATAGTCTGTGATTCTTTCTGTGATTCTGTCATAATCTTAGTTTTTGGATCTGCCTTAGGGTTTTCTTGTCGCATGTTTATTTCTTCAATCTTAGCAATCATTCTAGGACAATCCAATACTTCACGGTCCATAGATTTACAACAAATACAACTAGGTATTCTCCTAGGGAATTCCTTAGCAATATGCTTGGGTTTTCTGCAACTGTAACAAAGGGTTAATCCTCTATTTCGATTAAATGATCCCCAGCCTTTCCTATACTGTGAACTAGGATCATGGTAGCTAACCTGCAAAAAATTCTTTCTAGGATCCTACATACACTTATTACTCCAAACAGTCCTTCTATTCATAGGTATACCATATTTTTCACTATTCTTATCAGATCTACTCATAGAAAATCTTCTTTCATATATTAATACCATAGTTTTCAAGCTAGGACAGAATCTATCAAACATACCTAGATTCATACTTTTGAAACAAAAAATTCCACTAATCTTACTTCTACAGAGCACAAAGCTTTCAGATATGGAAATTTTTCACTATTCTTACCTTTATCGGAGCACAGAGATTTCACATCTTACCTATTTTAATCAATAATTATCACTTTTACCTTTCTTAGGGAATAAAGCTTCTGGATCTTACCTCTTTTCTTCAGATCAGACTTCTTTTCCTTAGCACAAAACTTTCCAAACTAGTAGAGTATTGCGCACTAGAGAAATAGATCTACGCACAGAGCTTTCACAATTTCATATCCATTCTTTGCACAAAGCTTATTCTTCCTCAGTTCCCAACAATCACAGTTTCAGGTCCCAACAATGGAACCATTTTTTGGCATAGGGACATACCCAAGGTTCAATGCTACAACAACGCACCAACAAAACCCTAACTACCAACCCTTTCGGCAACACCTGCAAAGCAAATGAAGTTTCACCCAAGGTAGAGGCAGGGGTGTGTTGATGGGTATTAAACCCCTTAACTCAACAGTAGGAACCAAACCCGCCACTGAGCCCCAATTAGACTCTGCAGCATTTGTGATTGGAATGGTTCTCCAGATCTCATGATCCGACCAATTTAATCGATGGGCTTTGTGTTTTCTTGTGGAGGCCTCTCCTTCAGTCGGGATTTTCTCTTTTGCTATTTTCTCTTTAGTTAGGATAAATGTGAGAAAAATCCGTTATAAACCAACTTGACCACACAGCAATAAGGAAGTCTAAAGACTGGGAAAGGTCGAGCTCAGAATAACCCTCACTCCAGCATGCAGACAATGATCTCTTACCACAGGCCTAGTGTTATCACTGAAATTTCGTCCGCACATGGCGACAAGAACTCAGCATCGTCAAACAACAATGAATTCATTCATGGCCCTGGATTAATCTTACAACATTCAAAAAAGGTCAAAAACTATACAAAGTATTGAAAAATTGAAGAGCGCTTTACAGAAGTTGGGCGTGCGCGCACATGCACGGAACAGAAACGTTGCATGCGCGCATATGCGCACGATGCGCGGTTGTTAGCACAAAAAGCCGCGCACCTGCTAAACGGCGCATTTATTGAAGTGGTCGGCCTCCCAACCACTTATGGATCATCTCCCAAGCTGATTTGACCCTCAAATCTGAGCTGAATTTGAATGGTAGGCTAGTCAAAGACCTAATAATGCCCTAAAGAGCCTCTTTTCACACTACAAAGGAGTTACACAATAACCCAATGCAATGCTATAAAAATCCATGAATGCACCTCATTTTTTCAAGGAATTTCATGTAATGTTATGCTTCCTATATTGTTTTAAGGACTCCATCCTTGACAAGAGCACTTTGGCACCATTTCATTGACCAATCCACATCTCCATTGAGTGGATTTGCAAGGAGTTCTTTCACCACCATTTTCATTTTTCTTGTTGTAAGGAGAGCAAGCTTGTGAGGGTCCAAGAGACTTCCCTTGGAGGAAGAAGGGACTCATAGTCCCCTTTCTTCTTGGTGATTTGATTTCATCAATAGACCAGCCTTTGATATTGGTGACATTGGTCTTTTTTGTTCTTTGTTTCTTATTTTCATGGTTTTAATTCTTATTGCATATATTAGTTTAATTCTTGCTTATAGTTTTCTTTTTCTTTCTCTAACTCTTTCCTCTACAGTTGTCATGCTCAGCAGGACCCAACTGGGCATGTAAGCACCTCTTATTTGCTCACCAAGGTGACGAAAAGGGTGCAATAGATTGGTGACTCCACTGGGGAAAGGTATCAAATTCCTACCTCATTTGGGTTTATTTTTCTCTTCTTTTAGTTTGTTTAACTTGCAGGTGCACAAACCGGCCTCAGTTGACCTGCTAACCAGTCAATTCACAGGAGAATTGAGAGAAATCCATCCGTATTTTCTTTCTCGGCCATTTGTTACAGGTGCACGGGTATTCTACCCCACAGACGTGCATCGTGCGCGCATGCTCTTAAGTAGCAACCTTTCTCTGCGCGCATGCGCTTTCTGACTCATTTATGTTCATGCACCTGCGCTCTGTGCGCCTCTGTCTACACTAGGGGCCACACATTTGAACAAAATTTCACATTGTAAGTTCTTGGGATGTGGGGAAGGCCATTTTCCTTCTTAAAAATGATGTCAAAAATGTTGTAAAGCCACATTACACTTAGGCCCCTCATCATATAAAGGGGTTAGTCTAAAAACACAC
>ML788739.1:491891-554748 GCA_009831015.1 Picea engelmannii
TTTTGAATTCCGCAAGGTTGTACCAAAGACATCTAGCTAATTAGGTAATCACACTCTTGTAAGGACCAAGCGAAGTCCACATGCAACAAGGTGACATCTAATTAACTAAAAATTGGCACACTTTCACTCACACAAAAAATTCACTCATCACCCACATAGCTTCTTCTTGAAACGTGGAGGTCTAAGTAAGTTTCCTCCCAAGGGATTCCGAAAATACCCCATCTTTTCTTGACAGGACTATCCACTCCCATTTTTAATCAAACGAGGTTGGTTTTCACCCCCAACCTCACAAAACAACTTCATCTAAAAATCTTTCTAAAAAMTCACTAAATTTTCCTCCACAGGAGGTGCCAAAAGAAATTTTTAGTCTAGGTAGGATTTCGGGGATAGGCATCCAAATAACTCCCTGTTATCTGGTTCTCACATTGTCAAAACATAGAGGTTGTCAAATAGGGAACTTAAAATCCTCCAAGTCAAGTGTTCCAATCACCATAAGGTAGGGATATACCCGTGAAGGGTTGAAGGCTGAGGTCTGGTTGTTCTATGCGTCCCCCCTTGAGGCACCCACCTCTTGGACGAGATCCAACTCGTGACCCATTTCTTAGGCTAAAAATCTAAATGCCACACTTTGACCAAGGTACCTAGTGACCAACTTTAGGACATCTACCCAGGTGGAAATTGTGGGCTGCAATTGCACCTTGATTGGATTTTGTGTGGCTATTGGGAAATATCGCCAGCTCTTTCGGGATATGCCCCCTTTACCCCTCATTATAACCAATTATTTCATTCTTCACTAGTATCTCTTCCGGTGACTTCAGACCCCACTATTGAGTACTATTGGAAGGTCCAGTGCTATTTGAGAGGGAGGACGTTACGTCTTCTAGGACACGAGCATTTTCTTTCTTTTGATTCCCCCATGCGGACAAAACCCTCTTACCCACATATATGCTTCTTTCTCATTTTATGTATGATGCACATTTGATTACAATTTTATTTGGATATATATATTGTGTAAACATTCAAAGCAAAAGTCTCTTGTTTCTATATTTCTCTAACCACTTTTTGCACACATTCACACAACTAGTCTGACATCATAGGGGAACCACAGAACCCCCGTCGTTCACGACGCTTGCTCAACCTCCCTCCTATCTTAGGGGGAGTATCTGGTCATACTCGCTCATCGGTACCTCCTTCACACACTCATGTGAGTGCTACTATCTTAGGATCAGCTCTTCTTGGTTCTACATTACTTGGGTCTACTTCCCAAGGTCATCCATTCACTCTCTCTCCTTTACACGGGAGCGGGGGACCCACTTCCTCTCAAGGAGAGAGAACCAACCCACCTAGTCCCCATCAAGGGTCAGGTTCACAACACACTATGTACGGAGCTAACCCTCCCCCCCCACTACAGATCCTATATTGCATGACGCCACATGGCCTGCAATGCCAACCAAACTTCCTTCAGACATACTAAAGTTTGAAGGGAAGGCAGGGGATGACCCTGCCAACCATGTCATGACCTTTCATATATGGTGTTCTTCCAATATCATTATGGATGATTCCATCAGACTACGATTATTTCAACGCACACTCACTGGCCCATCGGCTAAATGGTATGTCAAAGAAAAATCAGGGTCCCATGCGACCTTTGAGTCATTGGCCAAAGCATTCTTGACCTTCTTCCAATTACCCATCCGCCATGACAATGGTCTAGAACTACTATCTAACTTCAAACAAACATCAGCCACACACATCGCTGACCACATTCATGAGTGGCGTAGGCGACGTAGTTTGTGTAAAGCAGAAACCACCAAGCAACAATGTCTTGACTGGTTTCTTAGATCACGTGTATCTCTCCTTGGAAAGGATGTATCTTCCACCTTCCCGCAATCTGAAGAGGAAGCCATCAGTAAGGCCCAACAGTATGACCTCATCTACGCACAGTCAGTGTACTTATACACGGTACTTCCTGATCTTCCAAAACCTGTTCCATTTGGCCAAGACAAACCTGGGATGTCTCACTTAGCAGACGGACTAATAGGCGCCACCACACACCATGGTCCACAACCCCAACCACCACTGATGTATGGAACACCTCAATACCCACCGGCATATGGGGGCACTTCTTATTACCCCCCACCCCCTTATGAACAACCATACCCTGTTGCTATACCTCCACCCATCAGTGGACCACCACCGGCACCTCCCATACATCCACCTATTCCCACAAATAGTGGTACTCCCTCAACATCATCTTATAGTACTAGTGAAAGCACTACGCCTTCCTATATAAMTTATAGATCGGTACCACCACAAAATCCATACTTCCCATTTCCTGGTCCTCCACAACCCATGGCTCCCCCACATCCACATGCGGGGGTAAATTTTGTTCAACCTTCTGCTGCTCAACAATACCAAAATTTTGAACAGTTGAACACATCCAATCCGACCCATCCATCGAACAATGCTAAGAATAAAGGAAGGAACAGGAATAACAACAACACAGGTCAAGGCGGGAATCAACCCCCACAAAACCAACCAACTGGGGGCAACCAGAACCAAGGGAGCCAACACCCCCAAGGGGGTAATAATAACAACAAACGAGAAGGGCGGAATAATGTTAAAACCATCTTCCCTTGTTCCCTTTGTGGTGAGTTCGGTCATTACACTCACCATTTCCCCCAAATCGTTGATTTCAAATGGTTAAAAGACTCAGGTAGTCTTCCCCATTCTCCTGCACAAACTGCCCCTCAGCAGGCACCACAACAATACGTGCAACAACCCCCTCCCGACGTGCTACAAAATCCTATTCCACATCAAGGTGTGATAAACACCCAATAGGACACACAGCATCCCCCACCTCAGGCAGGAAAATACCACAACCCTAACAATCCAGCAGAGCGAACCATTCTCCTCACCAGTGAGGAAGAAATCCTTTTGCAAACCCGTAATCGTCAGTATCATTCACCCGCTGAGTCTACCCCCATATCTCCAGAGACAAACCCTACACTGACGGGACCCCTGTTGGTGATCCCTCTCCCTTCTGCCGAACCACCACTACGCATCCCTCGTATCCCTTTGCGCAGAAATGTCCACAACCCACAGGCTAGGGCAGCTCATAACTATAGCTTGGTGGATGACTTAGCGCAATCCCTAGCTTCCATGTCAGTCTTGGAAGTCCTCCATACTTTCCCTATGTAGTGGAAATCACTACTTTCCACCTTAGGGGCAGTCGACCCTGTCGATACTCGACTCATCACCTTTGATCTTGACAGCGGAGAACCTTGTCTTCCCGCCTTGATCGCTTTTCAAATACCAGTAAAAATACGAAACATCACAGTTCATCGATGTATCATCGATGAAGGTGCATCTACATGCATTATGTCCAAAATAGTATGGCAGAAACTTGGTTCCCCGGAACTCATACCCTCTGTCATCACATTATGAGATTATGACGGACGACCATCCTCTCCTGAAGGGATCTTTCAAAATGTTCTCGTTGAACTCGGGGGCAAGACTATTCTCATTGACATCGAAGTTATCGACGCACCGCTGGATTATAATATCCTATTCGGTCATAGCTACATGTACGATATGAAGGCATTGGCATCTTCCATCTTTCGTACAATGATGTTCCCCCACAATTGGAAGATCGTTACCATTGACCAAGTCTCACATTATGAGCCTAACCCATCTGCCAACCTCGATAACATTCTTCCTCTCATCCACACAAACCAGGATGCCTATCCACTCATCAAGATGGGTCCTAGGATTTTTAAAGATCCATCCTTGTTAGGGACGTACCATGGAGCACCACCACTCCTTCATCCTGCTAATCAAGTATGTGTCATCTCATCTAACGGAACTCACACAGAGGATGCTAGTCCTCCTCAGGAGGCTTCAGTCATTTTTGACGTCTCAATAGTCGCAAACCAACTCCCGCCAGAGCCTCCTGCACCCTCGTCAACCCCAACAGTCCACGAATCCACATCCCCTCAGGGGCATACTCCCATTTGGGAGACAGTTCCCCAACCCCTCACTCAAATTCCCTTCTTTTACCCTCCACCCGGTATAGAAGAATTTCAGGTAGCCGCAATGCTCACACTACCCAATATGGTGTTAGCAATCCCAGTATGGTATTTACACCCACCTGGGATGGTCCTTCAACCATCCCTTCCCCCACAGGAAGGCCTCCCCATGACGATTCTCGTCCTTACCCCCACTACCCCCATACTCACTACCCCCCCTGCTACAGCTGGGGGCAGGAGAAAGAAGAAGGAGCCCATCGCTCCCCTTCCTCCATGCATCCCACCACCTTGTGCACTATGTGAGAAAGAGGGCCACCAAACCAACAATTGTCCATCACTACCTGAATTACGGAATTTAATACCCCCCAATCAAACTCCCACAACACCCGTCACTACTGCTAGTCCCACTACTACCACCAACCCTTCCAGTAGTAAAGGGTTGATGACCAAATATGCTTGTGCTATCTATTCTGAGTACGGCCATTATACCCATCATTTCCCAGCACTTCCACGCTTCCGGCAGATGTTAGCCGATGTATGCCAGAATTTCCAGAACAACCCATGCCCTGCTACGTCCTCTCCAACAAATATCACTGACATCCGCTATGTCACCACTTCAGTCAATGAACGCATGAGATGCCCTTTCTCTCTCTGTGATTCATTAGCCCATTTTACATACCAGTGTCCTATGATCCTTGAATATAGGCAACATCAATTGGTCTTGCTTCACCAACCTGCAGAAGCGATCATTGACATTACCTCGTCACTAGAGGATCTTCATGTCATTTCTCCTGAGCCCGAGGCACTCCCAACACCTCCATGGTTCTTAAATGATGTCTTTGAGGATTTACCCCGCAACCCCCCCAACTCTCCTTCTTATTCCCCTACGGATACTCTCCACCCAACCACCATGGGTACCCCTCAGTACTTCAATATATGGTTTATGTCGAGTGAACCCTCACCCTCTCCTAGCATTTCTCCCTCTACTTCTCCATCAGGGGGAAACCACACTCTCACCGAGATCACTCCTCACAATCCCTTATATTCGCACCATTTCCAATGCGATGAGGAAATACTGGAAGAGATACACCACCCAGAATCTCCCTGGGACGCACTACATCACCATGCACTCTTCTCTCCACAGGAAGCCCGCATTCCTCCTAATCAAAACCCCATTTACGCGGTCGAAACCAAATATTTTATCCCATCAGGGCCTATCAATTGGTTCAACAATCCCATTCCTTCCCCCGACGCTTTTGAATAAGGTAATATGGCCAACATTTCCCCCACCATCAAAATCGACATTTCCATTAAAAATGGCATCGTCGAAGAAATCATCATTGGAGCTGCGTGCACTCCTCAGGAAATCGCCGCATATAAAGCCCTCTTCCAGGAATATAGGGATATTTTCACCTGGTCATACACAGAAATGCCTGGCCTCGATCCCTCTATTGTCGAGCATCGCATCGACACCTAGCCTGACATCACACCGGTTCGCCAGAAACAGCGACTGCTACACCCATCTAAAGTCGCGGCTATCAAAGCCGAAATTGACAAATTACGTACGGCTGGGTTTATTTACCCCATCGCTTACACTTCATGGGTTTCCAACCCTATACCCATCGACAAAAAACAGGGCACTATCCGCATTTGCACCGACTTTTGCGATCTCAATAACGCATGTCCCAAAGACAACTTTCCAACGCCTTTCATAGATCAAATTATCGACGACTGCGCCGGCCACGAGGCTCTCTCCTTTATGGACGGATTCTCTGGCTATAACCAAATTCAAATCCACCCATCCGATCAGTATAAAACTGCATTCATTACCCCGTGGGGTACTTTTTCATATCGTGTCATGCCTTTCGGCTTAAAAAATGTCAGCGCAACTTTCCAGCGGGCGATGACATGTATCTTTCACGATCTGGTTGAAATCATCCTCGCCTACTTGGAAGACCTCACAACTCGATCCAAGAAACGCACCCAGCATCTCGATGATTTACGAATCATCTTTCAACGGTGTCTACAGTACAACATCCACTTGAATCCTCTCAATTTTGTGTTCTGAGTCACCGCAGGGTGTCTCCTCAGTTTTATTGTTTCCCAAAGTGGTATTACCGTGGACCCCCTCAAAGTCAAAGCCATCACCAAAATTCCACCTCCCCGGAATTTACGACAAATTCAGAGTCTACAGGGAAAAGCTAACTTTCTCATATGCTTTGTCCCAGATTATGCCATATGCGCACATGGTTTCCTTCGCTTACTACGTCACGACATCCCTTTTCACTGGGACAACCATGCCCAATAGTCATTTGATGATCTTAAAACAACGCTTTCAAATGCACCTCTAATTAGTGCACCTGACTATAATCACAACTACATTCTCTATGTATCAGCATCAGCTGTATCAGTAGCCGACGTCCTCTTCCAGCTTGGAGATGACAATCATGAACACGTTATTTGCAACGTTAGTAAGAACCTCTCAGGACCACCCTTGAAGTATAAACACCAAGAGAAACTTTCTCTGACAGTTGTCCTCGCAGTCCAGAAACTGCGCCATTACATTCTGCTTCGCACCACAAAGGTCCTCGCAGATTCCAACCCTATGCAATACTTGCTCAATCGTCGACAATTTAACGGCAAATTCGCTCTATGGATCGTTATCCTTCAGGAGTATGACCTCAAGTTCTCAACACCTAAGAGTAAGAAGGCCCTCGTTCTCACCGAACTTGTCACGACCCTCCCCTCTGACACCACCAGTGCCCCCATCAACACCGACTTTCCTGACGAACATCTCTTTTACATCGCTTCAGATGATCCTTGGTATGGCGACCTTCTCGTCTACCTACGAACTCAAAATTTCAGTACCCATCTATCACGAGATGATCGTCGGCGTATTCTCCATCATGCCCCCCACTATCTCCTCATCGGAGACATCCTATATCGGCGGGGTGTTGACACCATTCTTCGTCGATGCCTGACTATTGACGAGGCTGAAAGAGTCTTAAACGACTACCACAGCGGCGCATGTGGGGGACATCTTTCAGGTATATCCACTCCTTAAAATATTATCTGAACCAGTTACTTTTGGCCTACCCTGTTTCATGATTGCATTCATGCCGTGAAACGATGTGAGCAATGTCATCTCTATGCCAACAAAGCCCGAGCTCCCCCCGCTCTTATTCACCCTGTCATTACTGCGGGCCCTTTTTGTAAATGGGGAATCGACTTTATGACTTGTAATCCCCCCTCCAGCAACAGTCACAAATACATTGTTGTCGTCGTTGATTACTTCACCAAATGGGCCGAATCTATGCCCACTTTCAACAACACCTTTGACACTACAGCGCACTTTTTCTTTACCCACGTCATATCCCGTTTTGGAGTACCACTCCAACTCATTTCCGACCATGGGAAACACTTCGAGAATGAGATCTTTGTCGAACTCTCATCTCGGTTAGGCTTATCTCACGAGTTTGCCTCACCATATTACCCTCAGTCAAACAGACAGGTCGAGGCAGTTAACAAAGTCTTCAAGACCATGTTACAGTGCACGGTTAATAAACATAAAACCAATTGGCATCATATGTTATTTTCTACACTATGGGCTTATCGAACGACAGTAAAGACCGCTACTGGTTTCACGCCATTCCATTTAGTCCATGGGGTCGAGGCAACTCTTCCCATCAAGTGTGAAATCCCCACCTTACGCACCACAATTGAGCTATTACTTGACACTACTCCAATGGAGCAGCGCTTGCTGAACTTGGAGTCTCTGGACGAAGATCGTCGATCTCCCTTACAGAAAAATGACGCAACTAAAAAATGATCCAAGGCTACCTTTGATCGCCATGTCAACCTTCGATCATTCCGCGAAGGCGACCTCATCCTGGCTTATGATATCGCTCATGATACCTTTGGCCATGGAAAATTCGAATCACTTTGGCATGGCCCTTACATTATCCAACATTGCCTCACCAAAGGCGCATACATCCTGGCCTCTCCTGAAGGCCTCTCCCTCAAAGAACCCGTCAACGGGTTGTATCTCAAGAAATTTTATGCTTAAAAGTAGTCATTCTACTTTAGGTTATTTCTTTTCTAGTGTTTTTAATCTTTTTTTCCTCCCCTCTCGTCTAAACTATCCTTTGTGCTATTGACAGATGCTTCCTCCACCAACTTACCACATCGGTTACGCCGATGGCGCCAGCCGTTGGACACAAAATCTCGCTTCGGCTGCTTGGGCTCTCTACACCCCCTCACATGAAATGCTACATTCAAGTGGCATATGTTTGGGGCCAGCAACCAACAACCAAGATGAATACACTGCGGTCATTGGCCTCCTGGCCGACGCCTAGCGTCATCATATTCGTCACCTTAGCGTCTTCCTCGACTCTCAACTAGTCGTTCTCCAGCTCAACAATGTTTACCATGTATGCGATCCGTGCCTCTTTCGCAAATACCTGCAGGTTAGGCTTTTATCTCGACATTTTCATTCCATTACATTTACACATATTCCAAGACAATTGAATCAAACAACAGATCAAATAGCTAACATGGTGTTAGATTGGCATATATCACATCAAGCTACACATACATAAACATCTCATAAATCCTGTCACAGCATATATACAACATAGACATCATCAAAGTCATCCGCAAAAAACACATGTAGACAACATCAGGATCTAAAAACATGTATACTCATATATATATAAAGGCCCATCAGGCCATCTGAATGTTTACATACAAAAATACATGTATCCGCAGGCCAATGCAGCACCTCGGTACAAAAAATGGGCTCACCAGCCTATATACAGCAAAAACAAAGATGTACATCATCCACCACTCAGGGTGCCTCTATCGCAACACCACCTGCTCCTCCCTTAGGAGGAGGTGGTGGCCCACCACCACCTGCCCCAGGCGGTGGTGGACCACCTACAGGACCCTCCTGCCCCAACGGCAGGCGTCCACTCGTCATCGCCGCAAGCACTGCTGCTCGCCACACTATGGCCCGCCATGGTGGCGGCACCCCCACACACTTCTCCAGGAATCTCTCATCCTAGATACGCGTCCACATGCCCTCAGGCACATCCTGCAACACCGTCTCCAGACGACGACGTATGTCATCAAAATCCACTCCGGCCGCCGCCGAAGGAGCGTGTGATGGCCCCGCACCAGGGTCATCGAACCGATGCCTCCTCGCCGCCCTATCGGGCTCTCCTGGTCACCCTGTGGAATCCTCTCACTGACGTCTCTCTCCATGTGACAGTCTCTCTGGCTCTCGACGAGCCAGTGCTCTCTGCATCTCCACCTCACGCCCGCGAGGTGCCACATCTGCACATGCAAAAAACAAACAACAAACGATAGTATCAACATCTATATCATGTGGATTGCTATCTCACAAAACAATATACATCAAAACAGACAACCAATACTAAACATACCTCGATGGTCAAAAGCCTCCCCTAGAGGTAACACCATGTCCGGATCCCCCCAAAAGTCCACCCCAGCATAGGGGTACCGAAGTATAACCTGTGGCATCTGCCGCCATATCCCTTCCACCTCCACTGAAAAGAATTGGCCACCTTCGCCACCACCGTGACGAAGAAAAATGGTCGACCACTGCCTCAATCGTGGCTCTCACGCCCTCGGCATCTCCAGTAACACCCTCAGGCGAAACATCAACACCCTCTCTAAGAACCATGCCACTAGGATTGACCCAAATGCAAACTCTCCTGCACCTGTGGACCGACAGCAATCCAACTCTCTCCAACACCAAAAGCTGGCCACCACTAATCCACTAGGTCGCAAGTGACCCATATATACAAACAATCATCGCCGCTATACAACGATGTGCTAGGGAGTCTATAGCGCTGATTCTCACCACAGTCCTAGACATAAAGTCCCGACCTGAGCAGTATCGCTGGCCAGTCGTGACAAGGGTTGTATCCCTAGGCAGCACCGACTCTGCCGGTAGGGGCGTTCCATGAAAGGGGAGCCGAGTCAGAAAATAAATATCCTCCACCGTAGTGAAGGGGATCTTCTCTCCTCGCACGAGGAAGCAGTGCAGCTCCGGACTCCACATCTAGATCAGGAACTGCAATAAATACTCATGTGCCCATATCAATGGGCACTCAAAAAACTTTAGCAACCCACAGGTTGCCAAAGTTGCACGCACGCCAGGCCCCTCAATGGCCACGGCGTCTCGTAATTAGGCCCAGTCTCACTCTCGCCACTGCACTGGCATCGTAACCATGGTCCACCTGCAGACAATACAGAGTCCTATATCAGCTCATGCAACCATCAACAACATCAAAAAGACTCATTTTTTACCCTTCAACCTTGCCTCCTAGGTGCGGTTTTTTTACCCACAGGCGCGCACACATGCGCGCCTGTTCATTACACAAGCGCGCATATATGCGCACCTGTACACTACACAGGTGTGCATCAGTGCGCCCTTGTTTTCTTCACAGGGGCGCTCTTACGCGCGCCTGTTCACTCTACAGATGCGCACAAGTGCGCACATGTCAAACCCACAGGCGCGCACTGATGCGTGCCTGTTCAACTCACAGGCGTGCCCTTAGGGAGCGCCTTAAATTCTTCCTCTCGCACACCCATGCACATATATTTGGTGTACAGGCGCGCACTCATGCGCGCCTCTCACCGAGTTGCCCACGCATGGGGGGCCCACTCTCCCTAAATACCATTGTACGGACCCCCATACAAACCCTGCCCAAAAATTGAAAACCTATTTCTATGCAGGATGATCAAACCACTAACCTGATACTCGCAAAACGTCGATTGGATGCCTCGTCCTCCCCGAATCTCCAAATCTCCTCTGAAAACAGCTCGTCCAGTCACTATTGCAGCAGGTACAAATGAGGTGGCAATGTGGGCCCTATAGCTATATATAGGCCTTTTACCAAACTTCCACTCACCATTCCGGGAGCCCAAGGTGTCCATTCTTCAAACCGTCTTCAGCCACGGGATCAACATCCTGTCACCTACATCACAGCCGTTCCTGGGTCACTTTTCATCCTGAGCCCCCGGGGCACTTTTTTTCATATCATGGTCAGGTATGCACGCGCATTGTCACATTTATCTAATACATGCTCATATCTTTGATTCTCTTCAGGTATTGTTCACTTTGGGTATTTGTTTCTCATATGTCCAGGTACTTTCTCCTCATCCCTCGACATCACCCCTTCAGGTATATACTCATCACTGGCATGTAGTCTTTCCCGCTATATCTCACTTTCATTTCCAGTCACACCCTCTGATATTTACCTCTAGGATCTCCATTCTCGGCTCTGCAGTACCCACGCCTCCATTTGCATCATCGGTACTATTACCCGATAGCATTCTAACCCACATGAGTTGTCCCATTCATAGCACCCTTTGCCACTTTTTTGACACTCATGTTGTTCTTCATTACCCTTTAGGGATGGGAGTCCTGATAGTCTTTCATCATGTCGCGAATCAACCACATACTTCTTCTCCTCATTTTGCTATCTTTCCATATGGACTCCCAGATTATCTCTTTACGGTTCTATTTTTCACCTGCACCTCCGCAGTATCATGAACCCTTCATTTCATCCACCATCATTTTGCCCATATGTGAACCTATCTTCATTTCACCTACCTCATACAGAAACTCACCAATGGGGCCCCCACCCTTCATCAGTTTTCCAAGAACATTATGCCCTACATGGGCCACCCATATCACACTGGGGCACCCGTTTCTGTATTTGTACATTTCTCCCCAATTATTCATTATTTATTGTACAAACGCCTTTATTTCCAGTCATTACATTTTCTTTTTTCGTCACCGTTGGTGACTTGCTTCCTTTTGGCCACACACAACCCATGTCACCCTTGGTTGGAGCATTACTTATCATTTACCCTTGCCGACATCGTCCATATCTTCAGAGTACTCCACAGGTCACTTACCTCTACCCTCTGAATTTGTTCACCTTGTCCCGCCTCTGGCACAACTTATCACTGGTCTTGTCATCCCCCTGACACTCGACCTTGTCACACGGTTGCGGCCACTATTTATATATCATACCTTCTTCAACCAAAGGTAGTCTTGAGTCTTCCCACTTTTTGACTTCATCTGTGTTGTTCCATTGGGGCCGCACATATCCCTTTGATGTCTGCTGCATGCGCTCGATATTTTATCAAGGTGGAATTCAACTGTTGCAACATGGTTTAAGCTCTGATCGGGTGTTCTGTGAATTGTCACACCTGTCTCGGCCTCACGTCGGCTACCTTCGCGCACTCTTCGGCCTATAGGGAGTCTTGTTCGACATACATATTGAGCAAGTTTCTTATGTCGATAAACTCACTGGGGTTGTCGAACTCGAGGAGCTTGATATCTTTCATTACTTTATTAATTTTATCCCAGTGCTTCTAGCACTTGACATATTTTTCTTGGATCTCTCGATGTGGATCCCGATACATCTTAGTCCAGTATTCTATGGATATCTTTATGCGGTTGAGGCTATTTTTGTTTAACATTCAAATGCCATGTTCTTCCTTTTCTCGACCCTGTTGGACTACCTCAATGTATTCGAGCCTTTCGATCGCTTGTTGTGCTCTTTCATGCCATTGTTCTATCTCCTTGCATGCTATGAGAGCCATGAGAGTGTCTTCCTAGAATTCAATTATATTTTCAGTTAACAGGGTTCTTTCTTTCTTGTAATCATTGTAAACTCTTGAAAAATCACTCTTCAAATATGTCGCAGTCTGTGTGGCGCCTTTATAATACTCAACAATATGGCGCAGGTGTTCCAGTTCCTTCAGAGTATCCGCTAGTTCTCTTTCATCCCTCCTGGCCCTATCTTGGGAAGCATCAGAGAGGGCTCTTACCATGCCTATTAGTTCATATGTGAGAACATCTTCTGTGTTGATCAAGATTTCCTCTGTGGTAACCAAAATAGAATGGTCCACAGTAATCTTCCTCTTCTTAGCATTCCTTTGCACAATGGCCTTCCTCTTTTGATCATAGGAGATCGCATAGATGTCTGCCACTTCATCTACCGTCTCTCGTATCTATTGGTTTCCCCATGTAAGCATGTTTCCCAGGATATCGGTGGTATATATTTGTTCAATATCAGACTCTTGAACCTCCTTGTATTGTTCTGAAGGCCCAGCCTCTTCCCAATGTTTATTGGGGACCTGAGTATCACGTGGAATGGATGCGTTGGGAGAGATCTCAATACTTGCTTGTATTCTAGCCATGGCATCACCAACGTCCTTCTATGGGGATATTTCTATTGACATGTCTAATTCTGACTTATCCTTGGGACTACCTTCTCGGATCTCCAGTGCATCGGGGGTTTCTGTATCTAAACCGCTTTTAGCTCCTTTTTCTTCTTCTACATGCACAAAAGTTTTCTGAGATGCCTCCGGACTCTCATCATCACTGTATATATCTCTGAACTTGGACAGAGGATTAGGTGCACTAGTTTTGACCGACACCCAGCCCGGATTCGATTGAGTCACCGCGCCTATCGGTGAATCGGTTGGCGGTAGTGCGGATTCAGGGTCATCTAACCCGTTGATGTTACTAGGGTCTGTGAGCTCAGAGCCGCCTACCCCTCTCGGGCTCTCTTCAAGGTTACTCATTGGAACACTTGATAAGAGGGATGGATCCATTATTTGTTGAGCATGTTGGATAAATAGTGTCCCTCTTTCCCTTTCACCTGGAGTTCCGAGAAAATTCCAGTTCTGTATAGGGGCTTCCTGGGGAGCTTCCATCGTTTTGGTCGATTCGAATGTTACCCTTTCTTCCCTAGTCCTGATAATTTCTTCTTCTCTTTGCGCTCTTTCATCCAAGGATGCCACTTTCTCTTCCAAACTCATGGCCTTGAACTTGGTTAGTCTAGGGTCATCCATTCTTGCCACCACCTCATCCAAATCTTGAGCATTTTCAGTGAATATTTCATCCTCAAACCGATCGTGGGCATAAGGCCAACAGGATGATACTTGTGATGCATGTTTCGAGACCAGACCCTTGGGATCATTCTTTCAAAAACATCATGTATGGACCTGAAATTCCAATTGACTTAATCCCTCTTGTTTGGCCTACGCAGTGTCTTTAACCTGGTAGAAGACGATATGAAACCCATAGGGTATGAATGCCCATTTCTTATCCTTCACCAATGTCTCGTTGCAACCCTGCAAGATAGTTTGGTAACATATTTCCCATAGTACCAGTCGATCGGGGGCATATATAGGTAGCAAATGTGGTGCTCCTGTGACACCAAAAACCCTAATGTAGGTTTTGCACTCATCCAGGTACCAGTGACCGACTTTTGATATAACCTTTTTGGCCACATCAGACAGCCTTGGGCACTCTTTCTTGAATAGTAAGAAATGAATAGGTGTAATAAATTGGTCGCAGATAAGAGAGTAGGATCTTTTATACTTGTTCTCCCACAAGATGCTAAAATAGACATGGACTGGGAGCTCAAAGCGTGCCGGCTCAGGTTGATTCCTACGAATATATTTCTTGCACAGATGACATCCAATAGATAAGATGCCATGTAGAAGGTAGGAGTTTCTCCTTCCTTTGGTTGTTGATCCTGTAGAATGTAGGTGCTAAGTTGTTTGGATATGATCATGCCCCAGTTGAAGCTTGTTCCAGAGACAGTGACAGTATAATCCAAAGGCATCCATGCCTCCAAAAACCTGGAGCAATCTTTGTCTCCATGCAACTGGCAAAGGAGAGCCATTAGATAGATATAAGGTTGTCCGAGGTTGGTCGTTGGGTACCAGCCGGAGTTTCGGTTAGTGAATTTTTTTTCTTCTCTCCACCAGGACACCATTATTTTTCTAGTGTCGAGCTTCTAATAAAATTTCACAACAAAATCCTTGTTCAAACGTTCATCTGGATCCCTGATCTTGTAATACCTTTGGACTTCTACTGGGAGGAAAAACCTAGCAATTTGACCATTATCATCATTAATTACACACTTATGTGCATCGTTGTGATCAATAATCCATTTCAAAAGTTCGATGCAAGGGAATACCGGAGTCTTTCTCACCACCATGTGTAGGTAATCCTTGTGGATGTTGATGAAAACCTCATCATCTAGCTTCCTCATGTGAGGATCGTTATGTGGGGCATATTCAATAAATTCTTCATGCTTGATTTCCTTGAACAGATCTTCCCATCGTGGGAATGTTGTCTTGGTCCCAATGTTTTCCTCTGTGTCCCCAAAGGTCGGGGGCTGAGCGAAGGCTTATTTAGTGATCATATTGATGATGGGCACTGGCTTGGAAGTGAATTCCAATTTTCATGCAACGGCTGGGGAGGAGCCTTCTCCTGCTTCTGATTCTTGCGGCTTTGGGATTCTAGGATATTTCTTGGTGGTAGGTTTCTTTGGAGGCATCGTTCCTGCAACCGAAGATGCTCAATTAGGTTCGACACATAGAATAATATTAGATCTTAATTTATATGTGAAATGAAATCAAAACTAGACCGGTACATACCTGTATGCTTACTAAACTTTGTTGCTTAATACTCACTATACCTTGGAAGCCTTCTACGAGTCATTTGATGCAGGCGTGAGCACACCTCTACTCACCCACTCTTAGGATTGATCAATTCCTCATGCGAGACGAAGCATCTCTTTAGACTCCCAATGGAATCTCTGCTAAAAACCCGATCCACAGATCCTTATTTCACCCGCACGGCCTTCTGCACTCAACCGTGATCTTCCCCGACTCAATATCGGGTTTTGGGGTTTCATATTTTCTAATGTCAAGAGTTCCTATCCTCTTGAATCCCCAATCTCCAATGAGCTCCTTCGGCCTTAGCCCCTCCTGGCTATGCCTTGGTCCACGTGACCACTTTCCATAAGACCGCAGCCTTATATCATCCTATCGGGGTTTTGGGTTTCAAATTCCCGATGCACCCCAATTTCCGTTAGCCCTCCAGGCTAGACTCGTGGTCCACGTGACCTCCTCTATATGACCGCAAACATACCTCCTCATCGGGTATTCAATCTTTTTGATGTCCAAATACACATGTCCTCAGGATTCGCGATTCCTCGAATCCCGACGTGCTCTTTACGCAGTAGCTCTCCTGGCTAGTCTCCTGGCCAATATGAACGTTAACTCACAAGACCGCAGCCTTGTCTCCCATCAGGGTTTCAATATTTTCAACGTCAAAATACATTGGCTCATGAGATTCCCGATTCCTCAAATCCCGATTTCCCGCTATGCTGACAGCTAGAAACTCATGTCCGCCTTTAGCTTGATCAACGACTGTGATTGCCTATGAAACCAACCGCTCCAGATCTCCCTCGGGACTTCAGGGTTTCAAATGTTGAAAAACATTTTCCCACGGGACTACCGATCTTTCAAATCCCGATTCTCCGCTATGCTGAAAACTGGCTCCCACAATGGCGCTTCCCTCCTTATCGGGGATTCAGACTTTGCGATTCCGAAATGCATAAACACCTTGTGACCAGGATTCCCGATATCTCGATGACCCAAATGTCGATAGACGACTTCCCATTGGGACTTTCCCCGATGACTCCGATTGTTGCCACACGTCCCCTCAAGATGGACGGTTCAAATTTCTCCTCGTGTTTTCGAGACTTCTGATGTCCCAACTTTCACGACCTCAGGAACTCCGATTTCCCGAGTGCCAATATACCGACTCTCTTCGGATTTCTGACACCTTTCTCCCCAAACGGACGACTCAGATTATATCGGGGTTTTCACTATGGACTTCCCCAATCTCCTGTCCACATGAATGTTGATATTCCGACTCCTGACGCTTCGATCTCCACCACGTGTCTCCACTAACGGACGGTCCAAATTATTTTCGGGTAATTTCCCATGGAAATTCCTGATCTCATGTCATCGAGACTTCCGATTTCCCGATGTGTGAAACCCCGATGAGCCAATACTCCTGTAGGGATTTCACCTTGGATTTTCCCGATGGTAAAACTCGTGCAGCTCCTATCCGATCCGACAGCTGACGGGTATCTGCTCAAGATCTGATGGCCCAGATTCATTCTCCTGCGCGCTCCTCCAAAGGCTAAACTCTGCGCGCCTTCATCCGATCCAAAAACTGATGGGTATCTATGGGAACATCCGACGGTCCCCAATCTCCTGGACTTGCACCTTGGAAACCCAGTCGTAACCTCCTCGCTTCTCGCCAAATCTGACGGCTGATGGGATTTGTCTCTAGATCTGACAGTGCATATCGTTTCTTCCCGTGCACTCCCTCTGATTCTCTCTGGATGTGAAATATTCAACAGTCTAGGTTTATTCTCCTACCGATCTAACGACTGTTGTTCTCCCTCCTGATCTTGTGCACTTTCTTCCTATGCTTGGAAGAATTCCAAGTCTCCCAAAGGCCTCAACCTTTGTCTTCTTTCTCCTCTGCGAGCTCTCAACTTCGAGTTCACCGCGCGTATGAAAATGTTGTTCCTCCTAAGATTTTACTCTTTTTGAATCCTTGAAGGATTCTTTGACTCCTGCGCTCCTTGCAGATTCCTCACACGCACACGCAGGTGTTGTCTCTCCTGAGCTTTTCCAAGTACTCAGACCCCTATGGGATTTTATCTTTCTTCTCCCACAGATGGAGAATATGGACGCCCTCCTGGCTATCCTTCACTCAAGCAACCTTTTGCTGAGTGTTGCAGGGTGTTCAACAACCCTTTGAACATCCCTCAGTGGATTCTTCTTCAAATCACAGAACTCAAAGAGTTCTCTTCTCTTCTTTGTGCCTGTTTGCACACTTACTCAATGCCCACCTGGCAGAGTATATTCTCACGGAACATTCAGCAGTTCTGTCCTCCTGTGCACCTATGCACCCACTCAATTCCCTCCTGGCAGAGCTCCCAGAATCCTTGGTGATTCTATTTCTTCCCTGAGCTTCTCAACAGAAGTATTCCTTTGCGCACCCCTTGCACCTGCTCAATGCCCACGTGGAAGAGCTTCACAGAATCCTCAGTGATTCTGTCTCTTCTTCCTGAACTCACAACATATTTTCTTCCTCTGTGCACTCCTTGCACTGGCTCAATGCCCACCTGGAAGAGCTTCAAAGAATCCTCAATGTTTCTGTTTCTTTCTGTTTGAACTCACAACAGAGTTCTTCCTCTAGGCACCATTGTGCATATGCTCAATGCCCACTTGGCAGAGCTCTACAGAATCCACAGTGATTATGTCTGCAACTGTGTCTCTTATACACAACCTTGCCTCCAAGGTATCCAACAACCTCAAAGGTCTTCTTCCTGAGTTGTTGAATTCCAGTTCTTGTGCCACAACACGTCTTTGTCTGAACCCACAGTGTTCAGAAATGCATCCTCTATGCGTGACTATCAGAACCCATAGAGTTATGTCACACCCTCCTGGTGTGAAGCCTCAAATAACTTCACCTGAAATCAAACACACTCCTGCAAATGCATGATAATAGCATACATCTATAGCATACATAAAGAACACTCACAGACATCCATTCAACACAGAATAATGCAGGAAAAATTGCTCTTTGTATTAAATATGGAAAATGCCTGTATTTACAATGTGTTCCTGAGCACGGCCTGTAACAAGGTCTTGGCTCTTTCTCTTCTCCTATCTACACGCAGACTCTATCACACAACTCTACTCTTCCTACCAAAATGAGATCTGAAATCTCATTTACCTGAGGGGGCTCTTCGAGCTCTTCCCTCCAATCTACCTACCCTATTCAATTACATTGAATGGGTTGTCTAGTCCAGCATCTGGATCTAGATATCAGCCTTACAAACATTAAAGGATGATCTACCTAATGCCTGCACAAAGGCACAGCTTCTATGGCTCACCAACCTACAACATTTAATTACATTCAATTCAGATTTAAATGAGGACTGCACCTCTCTCTTCATCTTGAATGCACGCGCTCGACACGGCTGGTTGACGTGGAGAGATGCTCCTGCATCAAAATCCTCAGTTGAAAAATCATGAGCTCTTGCTCATGAGATTCCCCTCTCAGTTGTTGGAAATCCTCCTGGATCCCAAATCATCCTCTGGAGTTGTTCATTCGCTCCATTCTGTTGTTTCTGCTGCTTATGCGTTGTTGTTGCTGCTGCTTCCTTCTTCATGCTCAGTTGTTCCTCGCTGGTAGTCTCTGCTGACCTCGACATCAGCCTTCTGATCTCCTTGATCACTGCATCCAGCTACTCCCATGGCTGGCTATGCTCATGCAGTCTCCTCAGCTGCAAAAATTTTCTGCACATGGGCAGATCACTGTGATCTCCCATGCCTTCTTCTTCATATTCATCTGTGGCCTCAAGTTGCCACTTTGTTGCAGACCTTTGTTTTGTAGTCTCCCTTTGACTGACTAGCTGTTCATTCACCTTCCCTGATAGCTCAACTTCTGTCATTTCTCTTTCTGGTTTTGGATTGTTCAGCCAATCCTCCGGCATCTCTAGCTCCATCTCCCATGGAGTGAGAAATCTGCCTGCTCACTCTTTGGCTTCCTTTGCTGCTAGCTTCAGTGCTACTTCTTTCTTTTCAGCTCCCTGGCCGAAATCATTGAGCCATTCCTCAGAACGCTCATTCTCCTCATATTCTTCTTCTGTTGTTAGCTTCAATGCTACAACTTCAGCTTCCTGGCTGAATATGTTGAGACACTCCTCAAAATGCTCATTTTCTTCTTCGTCTTCTTGGGTGGTTTCAAACACCTGCTCCAATTCCTCCTTGACAATCTCAGCTGACTGTTATGCTGTTGTTGTTGCACCATCCACAACACAGGCTTATGCCTCCTCTTGGGCAAGTGGTAGGAATACTCCAATTCCCCCAATCATCAGAAGATCTCTCAGATCCTCCTCCTCTGTCAGCTGCACCTGTTGATCTAAACTCACCTGCTCTGTCAACTCCTTAAGCTGGTTCCAACTCACTTCTGAGTTCATGAGACCCACAGATAGTCTCATATGCTCATCCCTTCCCACCTGGTAGTATGGGATGCTTTCGCTGCTCTGCTGGCAGACTATGAGATCAACCGATCCCATCTTCATCAGCAACCCTTACTGAATTAAAATCACCTCCGAGTCCATGAGACTTTCAGATAGTCTTGAATTTTCATCCCTGCCCACCTGGTAATATGAGATGCTTCCACTGCCCTCCTTGTAGTCTTCGAGATCCCACATCGACCTCATATCATTGCCCAGCTGGCAATGTGAAATTCCCCGACTGTCCTCTTGACAGTCTGTGAGATCCCGCAGTGATCTCAACTCATTGCCCACCTCGCAAACTGGGATTTCCTCTCTGCCCTCCTGGCAGTTCTTGAGATCTTCAAATGATCCCATCTCACTGAGATCTCTCCCAGTCTCTGGTTCACATACCTGAATCATCTCCTCTTCTGGTCCATCAAGGTTTTCAGCATACCTCAACCATCCTTTTAACCGCCTCCACTGTCCTCTGACCATCAACTCCTTGACTGGCCATTTTGTTTTCATCTTCCTCATGGATCATTCATGCATCCATCTCGACCTCTTATCCTGCCACATCTGCAGTTCGAGCTTCTCTATGTCTTCCTTTAATTCATAGAGATCTTTATACATCTCTTTATCCATTTCTGCAAGCTTTTCTGCCTTGCTCTTCTTCCCATCATTCCTATGGTCTTCAGTAACCATGGTGTTGTCTCTGTCTACATTCCTAGAAAACTTGTTGTTGTCACTCCGCACTAAGATTTCTACCAGCTTCATCCTACAGTTTCCCTGACTGCCTTCTTGATTGCTGCCTACCTGTAAACAATCGCCACAGAGTCTCCAATACTCTGTCTTCTCCCTCTACTTGAAATATACAAATAGAGTTCTATCTCTGATACCACTTGATGCATGCATGACCACACCTCTACTCACCCGCTCTTAGGATCGATCAATTCCTCATGCGAGCCGAAGTGTCTCTTTGGACTCCCAATGGAATCTCTGCTAAAAACCCGATCCATGGGTCCTTATTTCACCCGCACGACCTTCTGCACTCAACCGTGATCTTCCCCGACTCAATATCGGGTTTCGGGGTTTCATCTTTTCTGATGTCAAGAGTTCTTGTCCTCTTGAATCCCCGATCTCCGATGAACTCCTTCGGCCTTAGCCCCTCCTGGCTATGCCTTGGTCCATGTGACCACTTTCCATAAGACCGCAACCTTATATCATCCTATCGGGGTTTTGGGTTTCAAATTCCCGATGCGCCCCAATTTCCATTAGCCCTCCAGGCTAGACGCGTGGTCCATGTGACCTCCTCTATATGACCGCAGCCATACCTCCTCATCGGGGTTTCAATCTTTTCAATGTCCAAATACACATGTCCTCAGGATTCGCGATTCCTCGATTCCCGATGTGCTCTTTACGCACTATCTCTCCTGGCTAGGCTCCTGGCCAATATGACCGTTAACTCACAAGACTGAAGCCTTGTCTCCCATCGAGGTTTCGAGATTTTCAACATCAAAATACATTGGCTCACGGGATTCCCATATCCTCGAATCCCGATTTCCCGCTATGCTGACAACTAGCAACTCCTGTCCACCTTTAGCCTAATCAACGACCATGATTTCCTATGAAACCAATGTCTCCAGATCTCCCTCGGGACTTCGATATTTCAAATGTCGAAAAACATTTGCCCACGGGACTACTGATCTTTTGAATCCTGGTTCTCCGTGATGCTGACAACTGGCTCCCACAATGGCGCTTCCCTCGTTATCGGGGTTTCGGACTTCGCGATTCCGAAATGCATAAACACCTTGTCACCAGGATTCCCGATATCCCGATGACCCAAATGCCGATAGACGACTTCACGTCAGGACTTTCCCCAATGAATCTGATTGCTGCCATGCGTCCCCTCAAGATGGAAGGTTCAGATTTATCCTTGCATTTTCGAGACTTCTAATGTCTCGACTTTCACGACCTGAGGAACTCTGATTTCTCAAGTGCCAATATACCGACTCTCTTCGGATTTCTGACACATGTCTCCCCAAACAGATGGCTCAGATTATATCGAGGTTTTCACTATGGACCTCCCCGATCTCCTATCCACAGGAATGTCAATATTCCGACTCCCGACGCTTCGATCTCTGCCATGTGTCTCCACTAACGGACAGTCCAGATCGTTTCTGGATAATTTCCCATGGAAATTCCCGATCTCATGTCATCGATACTTCCGATTTCCCAATGTGTGAAACCCCGATGAGCCAACCCTCCTGTCAGTATTTCACCTTGGATTTTCCCGATGGTAAACCTCGTGCAGCTCCTGTCTGATCTGACGGCTGATGGGTATCTACTCAAGATCTAATGGCCCAGATCCATTCTCCTACGTGCTCCTCCATATGCTAAACTCTGCGTGCCTTCATCCGATCCAATGACTAACGAGTATCTATGGGAACATCTGACGGTCCCAAATCTCCTGGGCTTGCACCTTGGAAACCCAGTTGTAACCTCCTCGCTTCTCGCCAAATCTGACGACTGACGATATTTGTCTCTAGATCTAATGGTGCAGATCGTTTCTTCCTGTGCGATCCCTCTGATTCTCTCTGGATGTGAAATCTTCAATGGTCCAGGTTTCTTCTCCTGTCGATCCGACGACTGCTGTGCTCCCTCCTGAGCTTGCGCACTTTCTTCCTATGCTTGGAAGAATTACAAGTCTCCCAAAGGCCTCAACCTTTATCTTCTTTCTCCTCTGGGAGCTCTCGACTTTGAGTTCACCACGCATATGAAAACATTGTTCCTCCTGAGCTTTTACTCTTTTCGAATCCTTGAAGGATTCTTTGACTCATATGCTCCTTGCAGAGTCCTCACACGCACACGCAGGTGTTGTCTCTCCTAATATTTTCCAAGTACTCAGACCCCTACAGGATTTTATCTTTCTTCTCCCACATATGGAGAATATGGATGCCCTCCTGGCTATCCTTCACTTAAGCAACCTCTTGCTGAGTGCTGCAGGGTGTTCAACAACCCTGTGAAGATCCCTCAATGGATTCTTCTTCAAATCACAGAACTCAAATAGTTATCTTCTCTTCTCTGTGCTTGTCTACACACTTACTCAATGCCCACCTGGTAGAGTATCTTCTCACGGAACGTTCAACAGTTTTGTCCTCCTGTGCACCTACGCACCCACTCAATGCCCTCCTGGTAGAGCTCCTAGAATCCTCAGTGATTATGTTTCTTCCCTAAGCTTCTCAACAGAAGTCTTCCTTTGTGCACCCCTTGCACCTGCTCAATTCCCACCTGGCAGAGCTTCACAGAATCCTCAATGATTCTATCTCTTCTTCCTGAACTCATAGCAGATTTCCTTCCTCTGTGCACTCCTTGCACTGGCTCAATGCCCACCTGGCAGAGCTTCACAGAATCCTCAATGATTCTGGTTCTTTCTGTTTGAACTCACAGTGGATTTCTTCCTCTAGGCACCACTGTGCATATGCTCAATGCCCACTTGGCAGAGCTCTACAGAATCCTCAATGATTTTGTCTACAACTATGTCTCTTCTACACAGCCTTGCCTCCAAGGTATCCAACAACCTCAAAGGTCTTCTTCCTGAGTTGTTGAATTCCAGTTCTTGTGCCGCAGCACATCTTTGTCTAAAATCGTAGTGTTCAGAAATGCATCCTCTGTGCACGGCTATCAGAACCCCCAACGTTCTGTCACACCCTCCTGGTATGAAGCCTCAAAGACCTTCACCTTAAATCAAACACACTCCTGCAAATGCATGATAACAACATACATCTACAACATACATAAAGAACACTTACAAACATCCATTCAACACAGAATAATGCAGGAAAAAATGCTCTTTGTATTAAATATGGCAAATGCCTGTATTTAAAATGTGTTCCTGAGCATAGCCTGTAACAAGGTCTCGGCTCTTTCTCTTCTTCTCTCTACACACAGACTCTATCACACAACTCTACTCTTCCTACCAAAATGAGATCCGAAATCTCCTTTACCTAAGGGGGCTCTTCGAGCTCTTCCCTCCAATCTACCTACCCTATTCAATTACATTGAATGGGCTATCTAGTCCAGCATCTGGATCTAGATCTCAGCCTTACAAACATTAAGGGCCGATCTACCTAATGCCTGCACAAAGGCACGACTTCTATGGCTCACCAGCCTACAACATTTAATTACATTCAATTCAAATTTAAATGAGGACTTCACCTCTCTCTTCATCTTGAATGCACGTGCTTGACACGACTGGCTGGCTGGCTGGTTGATGTGGAGAGATGCTCCTACATAATCGTTCATCTCACTCCTCTAGATGTTCTGGACCTCTTTGCATGCAGAATGCTCTGGCTCATAATAATTTAGGGTAATATAACGAGAGAGAACTTACCAGTTACATCAAGTTATTAATATAAGTAATGGGACGAAATTTAAACTACTTACCGCCAATTCCCTGTAATCAATTTTACTTAGGTTGACGGTGAAGGCGTGGAGGGAGATGCATTGTATCTACAGGTTAAAATAGTCATTGAACTCTACACATGAACTAGAGACTGATGCGCCATCTTGGAATTAATCAATCAATTAAATGCATTATATCTAGCGTATCTTAGAGCTAAAACATCTCATCGTGTCATTTTCTGAAATGGGAAGTCGGGGATCGGTGTCGAGCTATAGGATTCTTTGTTGATACTCCTTACAGAAGAAAAACCCAGCGACGCTGAAATTTTTTTACGGGATCGGCCGTCGGCGATTTCTCCTTTTCTCCACAAACGACTATTTCCTTTCACATTTTGTCGATGCTGAATGAAGTCAGTCATCGACAAATTTCTTGTGCAATGCTTATCACAAAATAACAACTCCTCGTTTACCGATGCCGATGAAAACCGACGATCTGCATCCTTAGTTTTCTAGGATGATTTTCTTTCACCTCTAATTCTTTTGGGTGTCGAAATTTGGACGCGTCGGGTGAAACAACTTAGTGGTTGATTCTTTAGTCAAATTTTACTCCCTTTAAGTTGTGATATTTTCAACATGTTCAGGGAAACATTTAAATAATCAAGGAGAAAATGTAGAAAACAAAGATAAGTGGAAACAACATTGTTCCGAAATAAACAATAAGTAGTACCCAAAAAGTAGAGTTTGGCAGAGACTTTTTTAGGGTGTGTTGAGAGATCAACAAATGGAGATTCGCTGGGTGAACACAGAATCTCTATTCTTCCTTCAATAACCTTGACTCATGTCCTCCTTTTTTTATATATTTATTTATTATTATTATTATTATTAATATTAATATTTTTATTGGAAATATTGTTTTAGGGCCTGACCATTTAATGGGAGGGCGTCAGGTTCTCCTTCCAAGTTCTGCAATCGATAAGTACCTACCCCTATATTCTCAACGACCTGGAAAGGTCCAAGCCACAGGTTCTAAAACTTAGAATGATTCCCTTTTGGTTCATTCACTCTGTGCCATTTTAGTACCAAGTCTCCTACCTCAAAAATATTTTCTCTGGCCTTATGCTTATCAAACCATCATTTCACTATCTATTGGTGAGCTAGGAATTTTGACTTAGCCTTCTCTCTCTCTTCTTCCAGCATGAGTAGAGTATTGATTCTTTTTTTCATGGACGATGAGGGTTTATCGTTGGAATCTTGGGCCAATTGAAGAGATGGCAGATAGAGTCGATTTGGGAGGATGGCTTCTTGCCCGTAGACCAGAAAGTATGGGGAGTTTCCTATAGCTTCTTTGGGTGTGACCCTATAGGCCCTTAAGGCATTATGAAGTTGATTATGCCAATTTCTTTGGTTATTTGTAACTGTCTTCTTTAATATACTTACCATATTTTTGTTAGTCGACTTCGCCACACCGTTTCTCTGAGGGTAATAATTTGCAGAGTACTTGATTATGATTCCTTTGTCCAGAGAAAATTCTGTCAATAGTGTAGAGGAGAAGTAAGCTGCATTATCAAATACCAGAACTGAGTGCAGACCAAACCTTGTGATTAGTTGTTGTTCTATGAATTGGATCACTACCTTCTCATTTACATGAGTCAGAGGGATGGTCTTCACCCACTTTGTGAAATAGTCGGTGGCAGTAAGAATGTACTTTTGCAGTTTAGAAGAGATGGGCATAATTTATCATATGATATCTAACCTCCACTACTCAAAGGGCCTCGAAACAATCACAGGCTAAAGAGGGATTGTTTCCCTTCTCTCCTTTCCAGCGCTTATTTGACAAGTCTTACAGTTTCTAGCGTAAGTATGCGCGTCTTTGAACAAGGTGGGCCAATAGTAGTTGGCCCTCAGAATCTTATGAGCGGTGGTATTTCCATTAACATGTCCTTCGGTGGGGCCATCATGAAGTTCTTTTATCACATTATTGGCGTCTTCACGTTCGAGGCACCTCAACAACACCCCATCATAGTTGATCTAGAAAAGCACCGAATTTATGAGATGATATTGTGCAGACTTTAACCTGAGGGATCTTCTCTCTCTTGGGTTGAGGATTTCGGGACAAGTTTCGTGATGTAGTAGGTAAGCCAAGTCCTTGTACTAGGAATATCGTCCTGGGGGAATGTATGCTAATTCTCCACACCATAGATCTATTTCATTCTCCCATCCGGAGTCTTCATTTACTTTATTCTGGGAATTGGCTGTGAGCTTGCACAGACCTTGTCCTTTTACCATCTTGGAAAGTTTTATGTCTAGATCAAATTCTTGGACTACTTCCATCCAGTTCCCTCTTCTTTCTCCCATTTCTTGTTGGGTGAACAGAGATCGGACTGCAGGGTGTGGCACAATCACCTTAGTGTGGTTCTTGAGGATGTAGGACCTAAAATGATTTACTACCTTATAGACCGCGTAGGCCTGCTAGTCTATGGAAGGGTAGTTGAGATCATATCATTGAAGGTTAGTGCTCATAAATCATGCTAGGGATTCACTGTTGTCATCTTCCTTCTGAGTTAAAATCGCAGCCAGCGACTGGTCATAAGCGAAGGTATATAAATTAAATCCTCTATTGAATTTGGGACTTTGCAACACCAGAGCCTGGGATATGGTAGCTTTGATTTTGTTGAAAACATTTTTTCGTTCATCATCCCACTTAAATTTGACATCTTTCTGAATCATCTTTTGTAAGGGTTTGATAATTTCGGCGAAGAAGGGAGTGAACTTCCTCACGAAATTGATTTGCCTGAAGAAAGACTGCATGGATTTCTTGTTATGAGGTAACGGAAGTTGTGATATGGCCTTAATACTTTCAGGGTCTATACGAATCCCTTCTTGAGATATAATATGACCCAACAACTTCCCTTATTCAACCCCGAAGATAGTTTTCTTAAGATTTAATGATATATCGTACTTCATGTATCTTTCAAAAATCTGAGTTAAGTGATGGATGTGCTCCCTCCTATCCTTCGAATACGCCATCACATCATTTAAATATACTACTACACACTTGTTTATAAGCCATCAGAATTCCACGTCCATGGCCCTCTGGAAGGTTGCTCCTACGTTAATTAAGCCGAAAGGCATGCGTTTATAAGAGAAGGTTCCCCACTTGGTTCAGAAGGTGGTTTTCAATTAGTCTTCCTCTGAAACCAACACTTGATTGTATCCTGAGAAACCATCAAGAAAAGAAAAAATCTCCAAGCCCAACACGGTCTGCACGAGTTGTTCCATCAGCGGGATGGGATAATTGTCCTTCTCCAAAGCTTTATTGAGGTTCCGGAAGTTTACGCACAATCGGATTTCTCTCGTTTTTTTCCTCACCGGAACGAGATTTTCTACCCAGGCAAAGTGCCTAACCTAGAAAATTATCTTCGCATCCAGGAGTTTCCTTAATTCCCAGTACATGAGAGGTTCTAATGAACGGTGATATTTTGTGAGATTCTATTGGAAAGGCTTGACTTCAGGTTTCAACGAAATGGTGTGCTGAATAATACGAGTATCATATGTTTTCAACTCCTTATAGGACCATGCAAAAACATCCTGGTATTTTCTAAACAGCTTGAGGTAGGCCTTTATTTCTTCCTTAGATATAGTTTTGTCGAGGTTTACATTCCTTGGGTTCTTTGGGGTCCCAATATTCACAGTCTCATGGAGGGGACAAGAGCTTCCAGTCTTTGCACTTTTAGGACCTTTGAATCGTTCATTTAGATCAAATAGATCTTCTAGATTAACTACCCCTTTCGGGATCGTATGGGCCTTTGATATATCTGTATGCCTATATTCCATAGGACCCTTTTCCGTTGAGTGCTCTTGGAAATATTCATCATCAATAGAAATATCTTTGAAATTGTCCTGATTGGTCAAAAAACTTATGATCTGTTCATCTCCTTCGAAGACTTTCCAATTAGAAATGTTATTAGGTATCGATGGATTATAGAGAAGTTCTACAGTGAATCAGGAGGCTTCATAATCTTCTAAGGGTGATAGCCTAGAAGCGGCTATGGCTAGGGAATTGGCAAGGGTATTCTTTTCCCTAGGGATTGCGGTAATGTTGAAAACTCCGAAGTGTTCTATTAACCTGTGCACCTCCTGCTGGTAATTCTTAAGGTGAGGTGAATTGCAATGTATCATGTTTCTTACTTGTCTAATTATGATTTTTGAGTCTCCGAAAACCTTTAATTCTTTGACATTAAGATATATGGATTTCTTTAACCCTTGCACCAGGGCTTCATACTCGACAGTGTTGTTGGTTCACTCGAATTCTAGCCTACAAGACAAGAAATGTCGCCTACACCTTGGGTCAATTAGAATAAACCCTGCTCTAGATCCTTCTTCTGACTTGGATCCATCAAAATAGAGAGTCCAAATACATGAATGACAATCATTCTTTCCTTAACCATTGTCGATGTTATGTTTTCCACCCCTTCCTTCCAGCCGACCTGGCGCGGGGTTTTGACAAAAGAGTGAATCTTATGTCAGCATCAATGATTTATCCTAGAAAGGAAGCTCGGAGTTTTGGGTAAGTGGAACATTGTATATGAGGGGAGGGAAGTTCCAAGAAGTAGGAGTCACAAGAATAATTACCCAATATGGGAAAATCTGTGGAGGTTGGTTCATTAGGGGCTTCCAGATTGGTGATCGTATGCTTCAGGTACCTATCCCTAACAACTCAGATCATGTTCTTGTATCCTTTTAGTGGTATCCAAAGGTGTGCCCAGTCAGTACTAAAGTATCCATTCAGCTTTTTGGACCAATATTGGCTCAATAATAGCCCATATGCCTCAGGGATATCTACTATAATGATATCAATCACTTGCACGAAACTAGGGTGTGTCGCTATCATGATCATCACATCTTTGAGTTCCTCCATAACCTTGACATGGGTTATGTCTAGTTGTATAACATGCTTATCACTCTTGAAGGGGACAACACCTAGTTTATTACAAATGGCCAAGGGCATGACATTAGATGATGCTCCGGAATCTACCAGACAATTGTGAAGATTCCTATTGAATATTTCGAACATTAAAAGGAAAGGAGGCATGAAAGGTCTCTCCTTCCTGCCTTCTGAGTAGGTGTTTATCGTTGGTTTTCTTTCCAAATCTGTGGGGGGTATATTCTTCTCTCGACCGTCATCGGTGGCCGGGTTTTCTACCGAAATTAAAGCCTGCAACAAAAGGTCTTTCTATTGAGGGATTCTACATACGTCCATAACTAATATATTAGCTTTCATCTTCTTCAAATCTTCAACTACGTTATAATCTAGCTTAAAAGATTCCCACGTATGGATTCTTAGAGGTTGTTTACTGGGAGCGGCAGGCATTCTTGGGTGATCGGGAGTTAATTTACATTGTGAGACACGAGTGGTATCGGTATATTTTGGGTTGGGTTGAACCTTACTACGTGTTTGTACCATAGATATCTTTGTGGGTGGTGGTTGAGGTTTAAACAGATCGTTTGAAGATGTGATCACATCAAGGTCCCATATCAGCATGGTCGTGTCTTGTGGTGGGTCAGCCTCTTCCTGATCGGCAATGTTAAAGGATAAACAATTGAGTGGTTCGGTCAAAGAGACGTTGCCCAGAAAATGATTGGCCATTAAATTCATGGTGTTGACCCATTGAGGACATTCCCTTTCTGAGTGGTTCTCTTGGTGGTAAGTACAGAAAGAATCAAATGCGACATTCCCTAAGTCAATGTTTAGGTTGGCTGGGGCAGAATCAATTACTTTGAAAGGCTGGTTTCCTTTAAAGAAAGGCTTATAGGGTCTCTGGCCTTGGTTTCCCTCACCCGCAATTCTTTTCATATATATAATCTCATTTGATAGTTTCTTGACCATGCGTTGCGGGTCTTCTATATCCCCATTACCCTTATCAGGAGTTGGTTTAGCCGGCTTCCCGGGCGGTCTAGTCAAGAGGAGTCCTCTCCTAGGAGGGGGTTGTCTTTCTTTTCTTGCTAGATATGCCTGGCCTTCTTTACACCCTTTCATCTAGAACTCTATCATCTTCGCCTCTTCGAAATTCTCCGTGAGCGTTTGCTTAGCGGCTCTTTTAACGAACATGTAAATACAGGCCAAAAGAGCGTTAGCATAGACCTCGATTTTCAAATCTTGAGCCAGATTTTCCACAGGTTGAAACTTGTTTAGGATGGTCATGAATCTTTGATTCAAATATTTGACCCTTTCTTTTGGGGTCATGGTGGCTGCAAACAATTTGGCCATAAGGGCTCCCATGGTAGTTTCTTCGGCGAATTTGTCTAGGAAGTCCTTTTGGAACTTAGTCCAGCTGGTTATGGATCCTACTGGAAAGTTAAAATACCAAGTGGAAGCCAAGTTCTCAAATGTGTAGGGGAAAATTATGCATACTATGTCTTCATGTTGAACATTCATAAGCCTAATCGTGAGTATGAACTTCTTGATATGATCTTCGGGAAATCCTGAGGTCTCAGGATCATACTTGGGGAGCAAATTTTCTGGGTGCGTAGGGAGATTGTGTATTCGTTCAGGGATGGCCACGGCATCCCCAACCAACCAAGGTTGGTCTCCTTGAAGTGAAACCTCTCTCTCCTCCTCATGACCATTGTTCTCTTCCATATCTTTAGATTCGGAGTTAGGTTCTTCATCTTTCGAAATATCGTTAGGTTCGGAGATGTCGTCGGCTGGCATCTTGGGTATGAACTCAAGAGGTTCTTGGATTTCGGTGATCGCAAAGTCTATTAAGTATTTGACGGAGTGTACGAAAACTTCATCGAGAGTGTTGAACACTGGTCTACCTTGTTGTTTTCTTTGAGGGAGGATGGGGGTGAATGGAAATGCTCCAATTTACCAGGCGTAAGCTCTGGTAATCCTTATAAATTGATTCACTTCCTGGTGAGGGAGGGCATAAGGTATTTCGGGGTGAAAATATCCTTCCTCAAAGTTGGGCGAGTTATCCACTTTGGGAGTACTCGGTTAAGGTGGGTTTTCTATTGGATGACTATCCATGCATGTGGGCCATTATGAATCTATAGGTTGTTGGAATATCATATAACTTACATATTCATCCATTCATTCGCAGGCCCTCCTTCTAGCTCCAATTATGTTGATGGGTCTTAAACCCCTTAACTCAATAGTAGGAACCAAACCCGCCATCAAGGCCCAATTAGACTCTGTAGCATTTGTGATTGGAATGGTTCTCCATATCTCGCGATCTAACCAATTTAATTAATGGCCTTTGTGTTTTCTTGTGGAGGCATCTCCTTCAGTCGGGATTTTCTCTTTTGGTATTTTCTCTTTAGTTAGGATAAATGTAATAAAAAGCCAGTATAAACCAACTTGACCACACAGCGATAAGGAAGTCTAAAGACTGGGAAAGGTCGAGCTCGGGATAACCCTCACTCCATCATGCAGACAACGATCTCTTACCACAGGCCTAGTAATAATACTTCAACCATGTGAGCACTCGATCACTAGCTGAGATTTTAACCTAAACTATCCAGGAAAACAAGATGAGAGCAAATTTAACTACTGCAGAAGAGGCTGAGCTTGGGATAACCCGTTGCTCAAACATGCAAATGATAATCCTATACCATAGGCATAGTAATAATACGTTAACCATGTGAGCATCCAATTACTTTTTGAGAATACTAATTAGAAGAAAACAGTTATATGATAAGATCAATAGCAAGAAAAATAATGTATCTACCATAATCCTTCATCATACATCCACACAACGATTCATCATTTCTATCATTAGAGAAAAGAACAACAAAACAATTACACCAGATAACTTGACAATATATTCCCTAGCTCTTACTTGTTACATCTGCTCATGAACTGAATAGAAAATAGTTCTTCTCCAGGCTCAATTACACATGCATATGATGAAATCAACTTCGTCTCTAGTCCAGAAGGACTTCTTCATTCATAGCAGCTCCAAAATAATTCTTAAAAACTAGAAAGAAAAGAGTTCTTGCAACAAACCATTGACCTTTAGACCATCGGTTGATGTTCCTATTTATAATATAAAGTATTAACAGTAATTAATGGTAAACTACAATTTGAGATAATCAAAAATCGCCACGTGGCGCCATTATCTGACAGTCTTTCAACAGTCCACCCGAGTTGTTTCTTAAAAAGGGTGGATTCTTTCATAATCAGACCATCTGATAAATATTTCTTCACAAGTATGGGCCCATGGGAATTTGTGATGTTTCATTGGGGCCTCATATATCCCTTTGATGTCCATTGCATGCGCTCAATATTTTATCAAGGTAGAATTCAACTGCTGCAACATGGTTTTATCTCTGATCGAGTGTTCTGTGAATTGTTGCACCTGTCCTGGCCTCGCATCGGCTACCTTCACGGACTCTTCAGCCCATAGGGAGTCTTGTTCGGCATACATCTTGATCATGTTTCTTATGTCGATAAAGTCACTAGGGTTGCCGAACTCAGGGAKATTGATATCTTTCATTACTTTATTAATTTTATCCCAATGCTTCTACCACTTGGCATATTGTTCTTGGATCTCTCGATGTGGATCCCAGGACATCTTAGTCTAGTATTATATGGATCTCTTTATGTGGTCGAGGCTATTTTTGTWTAATAGCTGAATTCCATGTTCTGCCTTTTCTCGAGCCTGTTGGACTGCCTCAATGTATTTGAGCCTTTCCACCTTTTGTTGTGCTCTTTCATGCCATCGTTCCATCTCCTTGCATGTTGCAAGAGCCATGAGAGTGTCCTCCTGGAATTCAATTATATTTTCAGTTAACAGGGTCCTTTATTTCTTGTACTCATTGTAAACTCCTGAAAGCTCACTCTTCAAATATGTCGCAGTCTGTGTGGCACCTTTATAATACTCAAAAATATGGCACAAGTGTTCAAGTTCCTTCAGGGTATCCACTAGTTCTCTTTCATCCCTCATGGCCCTATCCTGGGAAACATCAGAGAGGTTCTTCCCATGCCTATTAGTTCAGACGTGTGAGCATATGTTGTGTTGATCAAGCTTTCCTCTGTGGTAACAAAAATAGAATGGTCCACAGTAATCTTCCTCTTCTAAGCAGTCCTTTGCACGATGGCCTTCCTCCTTTGATCATAGGAGATCACATATATGTTTGTCACTTCATCTACCAACTCTAGTATCTATTGGTCACCCAATGTAAGCATGTTTCCCAGGCTACCGGTGGTATATATTTTCTCAATATAAGACTCTTGAACCTCCTTGTTTTGTTCCGAAGGCTCGGCCTCTTCTTGATGTTTATTGGTGACCTGAGTATTAAGTGGAATGGATGTGTTGGGAGCGAGCTCAATACTTTCCTGTATTCTAGCCATGGTATCGTCGACGTCCTTCTATGGGGATATTTCTGTTGACACGTCTAATTCTGACTTGTCCTTGGGACTACCTGCTCGGGTCTCTGGTGCATCGGGCATTTCTGTATCTAAGCCGCTTTCAGCTCCTTTTTCTTCTTCTACGTGCACAGAGGTTTTTTGAGATGCCTCCGGACTCTCATCATCACTGTATATATCTATGAACTCAGATAGAGGGTTAGGTGCACTAGTTTTGAATGACACCTGGCCCTGCTTCTATTGAGTCGTCACGCCTGCTGGTGAATCGATTGGTGGCAGTGTTGATTCAGGGTCATCTGACCCATTGATGTTACCGGGGTCTATGAGCTCAAAGCCGCCTACCCCTACCGGGCTCTTTTCCAGGTTATTGGTCGGAACGCTTGATAAGAGGGCCGGATCCTTTATTTGATGAGCATTTTGGAGCAATAGTGTCCCTCTTTTCCTTTCACCTGGAGTCTCGAGAAAATTCCAGTTCTATACATGGGCTTCCTGGGGAGCTTCCATCATTTCGGTTGATTTGAATGTTACCCTTTCTTCCCTAGTCCTGAGAATTTCTTCCACTCTTTGCACTCTTTTATCCAAGGACACCATTTTCTCTTCCCAACTCATGGCCTTGAACTTGTTTATTCTGGGGTTATCCATTCTTTCCACCACCTCATCCCAATCTTGAGCATTTTCAGTGAATATTTCATCCTCAAACCAGTTGTGGGCATAAGGTCAATAGGACGATACTTGTGATGCATGTTTCAAGACCAGACCCTTGGGATCATGCTTGTGAAAACGTCCTGTCAAGAACCAAAATTCCAATTGACGTAATCCCTCTTGTTTGGCCTGCGCAGTGTCTTTAACCTGGTAGAGGCCGATATGAAAGCCATAGGGTATGAATGCCCTTTTCTTATCCTTCACCAACATGGCGTTGTAACCCTGCAAGATAGTTTGGTAACATATTTCCCCTAGTACCAGTCGGTCGGGGACATATATAGGTAGCAAATGTGGTTCTCTTGTGACGTCAAAAACCCTAATGTAGGTTTCGCGCTTGTCCAGGTACCAGTGACCGAATTTCGATATAACCTTTTTGGCCGCATCACACAGCCTTGGGCACTCTTTCTTGAATAGTAAGAAATGAATAGGTCCAATACATTGGTCGCAAATGAGAGAGTATGATATTTTATACCTATTCATCCACAAGATGCTAAAATAGACATGGACCAGTAGCTCGGAAGCGTGCTAGCTCAGGTTCATTCCTGCGAAGACATTTATTGCACAAATGACGTCCAATAGATAAGACGCCATGTAGAAGGCAGGAGTTTCTCCTTCCTTTGGCTGTTGATCCTGTAGAATGTAGGTGCTAAGCTATTTGGAGATGATCGTGCACCAGTTGAATCTTGTTCCAGAGACGGTGACAGTATAAGCCAAAGGCATCCATGCCTCCAAAAACCTGGAGCAATCTTTTTCTCCATGCAACCAGAAAAGGAGAGCCATTAGATAGATATAAGGTTGTCTGAGGTTGGCTGAGGTTGGCCATTAGGTACCAGCTGGAGTTTCATTTAGTGAATTTTTGTCTTCTCTCCACCAGGATGCCATGATTTTTCTAGTGTTGTGCTTCTGATAAAATTTCACAAGAAAATCCTTGTTCAAATGTTCATCTAGCTCCCTGAGCTTGTAATGCCTTTGGACTTCTATTGGGAGTCAAACCCCGGTGATTTGACCATTATCATCATTACTTACACACTTATGTGCATCGTTGTGATCAATAATCCACTTCAAAAGTTCGATGCAAGGGAATATCAGAGTCCTATCACCACCATGTGTAGGTAAAACTTGTGGATGTTGACGAAAACCTCATCATCCAGCTTCCTCGTCTGAGGATCGTTATGCGGGGCATATTCAGGAAATTCTTCGTGCTTGATTTCCTTGAATATATTTTCCCATCGCAAGAATGTTGTCTTGGTCCCAATGTTCACCTCTGTGTCCCCAAAGGTTGGGGGTTGAGCGAAGGATTCTTTGGTGATCGTCTTGATGATGGGCGTTGGCTTGGAAGTGAATTCCAATTTTCTTGCAACAGTTGGGGAGGAGCCTTCTCCTGCTTCTGATTCTTGTGGCTTTGGGATTCTGTTAGCGATATTTCTTGTATAGGGGGGTAGAACACAAAAGAAGGGGTAAAAACCCACTTGTCCAAAGTTTCGGGCGACAACGCGCCCGTGGTAAGCAGCAAGCAAGACCAGGCGGTCCAGATTTGCGCGCCCAGATCGACGACGCATATTGGATTCCGGACCCCCCTTGCCTTTCTACCTTTAAGCGGGAGGGGGGGGTCCAGAATCGGGGGTGCACCTCTCCAATGGCTCAGATCGACACGCCTCGATCAACGACGATGAAGACCATTCCGGAACCCCCCCCCGCCTTTCTACCTTTAAGCGGAGGAGGGGGGTCCGAAATACGATATGCAGTTTCCGATGGCTACGATCGAGGAGCCCAGATCAACGGCTCAGGAACGGCCCCAACTTTCTCAGTTGCCCCATCTTTAACCCGCATGGGCCCGCCTCCTATCATGTCATCTCTCTGCCCGCCTTTCCCTTTCCGCCATGTGTTACCGTTCGCCTCCCTCTCACACTTCCAGATGGCCTTTCCCTCATCTCATAATCCATTTATCACTCGCCACGTATCCTTTCCCTCCATGTCAGCCTTTCACCGCATTAAATTTTCCTCGTCCATCCACCCGCTGTCTCTGTGTATATCCCTAGTGACTCATGTCAATCCCCCGCCACCTCTCTCACCTCTCATCGTCCTTTTCTCTGTCCTTACAGTTGAGGCCCCGTCATTCCATAGCTATACCTCACTTCCCACATTGGTCTCCACAATCGTCCTACGAACCCATCAGTTATTCTAGATGGCAACACGAGAGGTCTCCCATATCCCAAAATGCTGAGTTGGCCCGGTCGTCTTCAATCCCAAGAAGCAGTTATTGAAGCAGTTGGTGGTAGTTAGATATCGCGTCCGCCTTAATGGGAGAGCACAGTCGTGGATTTAAGGCACGTCGATTCGCCGTTGGAACTGTCAAGCAATTAAGGTTGCGTCTGACATAAGTTGCACGATCTTTCAGATGTTGACTGTCAGAAGCCATGCAGATGCAAAGCTTTCAATGCATTTTCTTGGTTCCGCTGCTATTGTTGTTTTGAGTATATGTAGGCATTTTTTCCATTTTGGTATCTATCGATGGTAGAGCTAAGATCCCGACTGTAAAGTTTCAGCAAATACTTTGGTTCCCCGGTTATGCCTCTGTGTTTGAGACTTCTTGGTTTATGACAAACAGTTCTTCTTTTTCCATCTTTGTTTCATCTCATGCCGGAGTGTTCACAGTCGAATGATTCGCGTGGATTGCTGCATTTGTGTTGTGATAAAGGATTTGTCGTGACATTTATGTATTCTCTGGTTCTCTGCGTTCGAATATAAAGTGACTTTGTGTTTGAATGCCTTCTCCTCTTGTCTGTTATGAACATGATGTTGATTATAGACCATTGCACCCTTCTTGCATAAGTCTTGCACYTACTCACCCTTTTACTACGACTCATTGTTTGGAGTTTATTAAGAACTCACTCGTTCATGCATGCATGGTCTGGTTTCTGAGTTGACGCAATGTTGTTTTGAGTTTTCCTCCATTCGATAACCCTTCAAACAAATCGTGACATTAAACTGATGGGCGTCGGGCTCTGCTCCTGCAAGCAATCCAGGAGTGATTTCTTTCGCCAACAGATTCTAGGAGATTTCCCGGTGGTAGGTTTCTTTGGAGGCATCGTTCCTGCAACCAAGGACACTCAAATATGGCCGGCACATAGAATAATAATAGATCTTAATTTATATGTGAAATGAAATCAAAACCAGACTGGTACATACCTGTATGTTTTCTAAACTTTGTTGCTTAATACTCACTATACCTTGGAAGCCTTCTACGGGTCATTCGTCTCACTCCTCTGGATGTTTCGGACCTCTTTGCACGCAGAATGCTCTGGCTCATAATAATTCAGGGTAATATAATGAGAGAGAACTTACTAGTCACATCAATTTATTAATACATGTAATGGGATGAAATTTAAACTACTTACGACCAATTCTTTGTAATCAATTTTACGTAGGTTGACGACGGAGGCGTGGAGGGAGATGCATTGTATCTACAGGTTAAAATGATCATTGGGCTCTGTGCATGAACTAGAGACTAATGTGTGATATTGGAATTAATCAATCAATTAAATGCATCGTATCTAGTGTATCTTAGAGCTAAAACATCCCATCGTGTCATTTTCTGAAACAGGAAGTCAGGGATCGATGCCAAGCTATGGGATTTTTCATTGATACTCCTTACAAAAGAAAAACCCGTCGACACCGAAATGTTTCCTTTCGTGTTTCACCGATGTTGAATGAAGTTGGTCATCGATAACTTTCTCGTGCAATGCTTATCATGAAAGAACAACTCCCTGTTTACCGATGCCGAAGAAAATCGGCGATCGACGTCCTTAGTTTTCTAGGATGATTTTCTTTCACCTCTGATTCTTCCGGGTGCCGAAATTTGGACGCGTTAGGTGAAACGACTTAGTGTTTGATTCTTTAGTCAAATGTTACTCCCTTTAAGCTATGATGGTTTTGACATGTTCAAGGAAAATTTTAAAGAATCAAGGAGAAATTGTAGAAAACAAAGATACGTGGAAACAACATTGTTCTGAAATAAACAATAAGTGGTACCCAAAAAGTAGAGTTTGGCAAAGAATTTTTTAGGGTGTGTTGAGAGCTCAATAGGGTGGTTGCAGGACTCATGTGTTTGCAGCCTTAGCTAGGACACGGATCTATGATTATAACACTTAATAGAGCACTCAACACCATTAGTTCATCATTATCTAACTAATATATACTCCACAAAGAAAACAAAGCATCGGAGCATTCACCCTGAATCTAGCAGATAACACATAAACACATCAGAACATCGTACAGAGAAAAATAACACAGTATTTATGTGGTTCACCCCCACCCTAGGGCTACATCTTCCAACTCTTCTTATTTATTAGCTTCTTCAATGGGTTACATGCACAGAGCCTCAAAACCTTACTCTACATAGGATAGAAGATCTACGCAACTTGATAGATCCTTATTCCTTGCGTTACAGCACAAATCCCTCTGCAGTCTCTTGCAATGACTTGCACTTGGCTCTACAAGTCTCACATAGTATGCATGAAGCCTTACACTTCTTGATCACACAGATCCCACTCTTAGCACTTAGCCAACTTGCACAACACTTGCACACTATTCAACTACTTCTTACATTGCCTAGCCTTCTATTTATACATAAAAAATAGGCCTAAACATGGATAAACCCATGGGCCGACATCCCATTCTCGTTACATATTCCCAAATCCCAAAAAGGGGCCAATATCCCTTGATCTCTGCTTCATTTTGCACTCCATCTTCGACAGGATGTTGAATTCCCAAAATAGGTCAAGTTGACCAAGGATCTCCCAAAACTTGATCAAGGGTCAACACTTGGTGCATTGCTTTCCTTGCTGAAGAAGTTGTCAAGCTTAGATTTTTGAAGGATGTCATGAACGTATTGTGGGAGGGGTTGTATTCGTTCAACCAATCTAGCTGCATGATCTACCTAAATGTGGGAGGAATCTGTTGGTAAATATGTAGCATGAAGAGTATGCAAGGTTATGTTATAACCTTGCTTGACTGGGCAGTGTGGAGGCACCCCCGTAGGTGCAGCAAGAACATCTTGGTACTCATCTACAATGTTGTTGATCTTCTTCTACTGGATAGAAAGGTATTGGATTGAGGCTGCAGTGGTTGCAATGTCCTTCTATTCACCTTCTGATCATAATGTGAAGAGGCTAAACTTTACAGTATGAGAGATTACTTTGTGGCATTGTTTTGGTGGGACAATAGTCGGAACTACCTATGGAATCTAGTATAGTTAACCCCCCAGAGTCACAATGATGTTATGGGATCGAGATTCATAAAAAAAATGATGCCTCCACATATATGGATGGCATAATATAACATCACATACTTCCAGTGGGGAAACATCACACAATACCTCATCCTCGAAGGGATTGATGTCGTAGGACAGGTGACACTGTTGGCTGACACGAAGATATTGACCCTGGCGAAGCCACCCAATGTTTTATGGTTGCAGGTGTGGTGTTTTTGGAAAATACAACTGCTTGACAACCTCTGTTGAGATGATGTTATTTTGGCTTCCACTATCAACTATAAAATGCAATGGGGACCCCTTCACCAACAACTGTGAATGGAAGAGTCACTCCCCCTCCTCGGGATCCTCTTCTGGTTGGATTGTTGCGATTGTGACAGTAGTAGTGGGTTTTGCATCAACAATTTGTCTCCTTTTATTATTTTCTGAATTAGGTTCCAAGTCAGAGTTTGACTCTTTGTCTTCGAGCTCATCCACCAATGATTGTATTGAGAAACATTCATCACTATTGTGCCAAGGTCTGTTGTGGAACTCACACCACTTTCCAATGTCTTTCTTAGAATTCTTGTTACCCTTCTTTATATGCATCTGGGATTGGCTCTCTTGAGGTTGGCCTTCCTTGCTCTATCCAAGCTTCTCCCACTTACTCTGCTACTTGAATTTCTACTCAATTTTGACTACATATCAATAAGAATCTCCCAATGAGGACATTTCCAAGAAATCCATCTTTTTTTGGATTTACCTATGTAGACCACTGCAATACTTCAAAACCAGGTGATTCTTAGAGTCTTTGATACCCAGCTTCAAGCGCAAGGTATGAAATATGTTGGTGTTCTCTACCACCGTCTGGTCGTTTTGTTTACACAGATTCATCCATCGCATGTATTGGTCATCATAGTTTCCAACAAGGTAGAACTCTTCCTTTAGGGCATCTACAAAGGCCATCCAAGTGAGTTCTCTCCCAAATAGTGTAGATTCATCGGTGGCATACCTCTCCCAGTAACCTTCCCACCAAGATATGACATGGGGAAGGTATTTAAGGAGCGCAAAGGTGATCTTTTCACTGTCAGAGACATTTTGGACAGAGTAATAACCTTCTGGTAGATTCAACCATTTTTCTATAGCATATGTATCTATCCAACCTTCAAACAAAGGGATATCAAAATTCAATTGTACCTTGAAGGGTGTCGCACTTGTGAAATTGTTGCTTGATTAAGATGCCTCGACTGCCGCCATCAGTAGTCTTCGAAGGATTTGAGAGAAGTTGTCCATCATCTCATTCATTTGTCACACAAGGACTTCCTTGAGCAACATCTTGAAAGGATCTCCTGCTCTGTCATCTCTCTTTTCTTCTTCCATGGGAGGTCGCATGGGCTAGAGAGAGTGTTTGTCCTCAAGAGAAACTATCTCAAGACCCAAATCTCTATAACCTAACCTCGTCGGGGACCTGCTCTGAGAAATGGCAAGGAACATACTGCTATAATACCACTGATCCGGATTATTTTGAGAATGACATGAAGGTATAAATATAACCAATATATAACAATGAAATACACAAAATATATAAGAGAACATAGAAATACAGTGAAACTAATGCAGAGCCCCATCCTCCCCTCGGGGTTGCTTGACCTCTCAATCTAGGATCATTCTAATAAAGGATTTTTATCGACTCTTCGAGCCTTTATTAGACCCCAATCAATTAACACATGTGCCTCTTAGTCTTTTGGTGTAGTTTCTACGACCCCGACAACCTCTTCCTTCATGTTGTTGAACTATCACGTTTCATACACTAGCTCCTCCTATATTATCCCCTTCCCCTTATGTCCCCGTAATTAATTGCGACCATCTATCTTGTGATCTCGAGAAGTACCTCTCAACCTACAACTGAGATCTACCTCCCTTCCTTTATTCCCATTCTCCCGGAATGCATTTACCCAGAGCCCATGATCTATCGACGCGTGTCTCCCTCAGATCGAGGGCTACGATTAACTTCGCCTCTTCGGGCTTTGGGAGTTTCAAACTCATGCACCTGCTTCTTCCCGAAATGGATATCTTCAAAAGTAGAAGATCTGCTTAAACCTGTCCTCAACGAATGGGTGGCTCAAATGAACTTCGTCTCTCCGACCTTCGGGAGTTCTTGTCCAACACACTCCTTTTTCTGCCATAGTGACTTTTCTTCGAAATGGTAGATCTTCTACCACACAACCTCCTCAAATCAACGATGTTGTTTCACTTTGGGACTTCATCCTTCGGAAGTCTCAAATTCACACTTTCTTCCTCTCATAGCACTTTAACCCAAAATATGTGATCTCTCGATGCGTGTCCTTCTAGATCGACGACAAAAAACCACTTCGCTATTCGGTCTTTAGGAGTTTCAACTCTCATCTTTTTCTTTCTCCCAGAGTGCTTTCACCCAAAGTCGATGATCTATCGACATGTTTCCTCCACATATCAGTGGTTGTGGTTCACTTCGGCTCTTTGGGCTTTGGGAGTCTCAACTCTTGAACGCTCTCTTTCCCCCAGAGTGTTTTCACCTAGAGGTTACTGATCTTTGTCACGTGTCCTTCTGAATCGTACAACTATGATTCACTTCGCTATCCATGATTTGGGGTTTTCAACTTTTGCACACTCACTTTCTCCCAGATTGTTTTCAAACGAAGTCAATAATCTATTGACATGTACCTCCTGGCGACCAACGGTCAGTGTTGCGCCTCTTTCGTCACCTTGGTGAGAAAAATAGAGGTGCTTGCAAGATCAGTTGGGTCTGTTGAGCAGTAAAACTGCAAGGAAAAGAGTTAGGGAAATAAAATAAAAACTACAATTAAGAATTAAACTAAGAAATGCAATAACAACTAAATTCATGAGCATAGGGACATAGAAACAAAAAGAACCATAAGACCCATGTCACCAATGTTTGAGGCTGATCTATTAGATAAACAAAGCACCAAGAAGAGAGGGGACTATGAGTCCCTTATTCCTCCAAGGGAGGGCTCTTGGACCCCCACTAGCTAGCTCTTCTTACAACAAAGAAAAATGGAAAATGATGATGAAAGAACTCTTTACAAATCCACGCAATGGGTGAGGTGGATTGTCCAATGTAATGGTGCCAATATGCTCTTGCCAAGGATGGATTCCTCAAGAAAATAGAGGTAGCATAACATTACTTTGAATTCCTTGAAAAAATGAGGTGCATCCATGGATTTTTATAGCCTTCATTTGGGTTATTGTTTAACTGCTTTGTAGTGTGAAAAGAGGCCAATTAGGGCATTCTTAGGTCTTTGACCAGCCCACCAGTCGGATCCAGTCCAGATTTGAGGGTCAAATCGGCTTGGGAGCTGAAACATAAGTGGGTGGGAGGACGACCACTCTCATAAATCCACCATTTAGTAGGTGCACGACTTTTTGTGATAACAGTCGCGCATTGTGCGCCTGTGCGCGATTTTTGCGTTCCTGTTATGCGCATGCGCGCGCGCCCAATGTCTGCATAGCGCTCCTCAATTTTTCACTACTTTGTATAGTTTTTTACCTTTTTTGAATGTTGTGGTATTAATTCAGGTCCATGAATGACTTCATCACTGTTTGACGATGCTGAGTTCTTGTAACCATGTGCGGACGAAATTTCAGTGATAACAAATGCCCCCTGATGGATGAGGTTAGGAGCAGATGTATAGCCAAAATCCATCAATGTTTCTTCTACTGAGAATGTTGTTGTAAGAGAGAGCAATAGTGGGATCATCCAATGATATCCGTTGAAGGGAAAAAGGAACCGGTAGGACCCGACCTTCTATGAGGTGTGTAAAATAAAAAAACTGTGTACAAACGAGGCGGGCATGCCCCATGCTCGTTTCATGTAACTCTTGAAAAAAAGATGATTGAAGTGTTGGTGTAGACAACTGTAGTTCCCTCAGGGGTGGTCGTGATAAAGGCAAAAGACAATTCTGCAAATGAACATGTTCTGAATAGTAGTCACTGATCGCGGTAAGAAGTAGCAGCGAATATGTGGGCATTGATAGCCCTACCAAGTTCATAGGTCTTCGGAAAATAAAAGAACTAACTGCAATAGTCACAAAGTAAGACCCACTATAACATGAGAAAGTGTTGGTTTCAAATGTTATGGGGGTCAATGACAGAAGGGAGCAATGGTGTTTCACCCTGTGACGTCCGAGATCTCTCATTGAGTGGAGAATGAGAATCAAGATACTGTCGTCCTTCTGGAAATCTGTGCTAATGTCGACAAAAAGGAGAATGTGACTCCCAGAAGAAAATGGCTTCATGAAATATACTGAGGTGAGGAAGTGGCAGAGGTACATGGATGAAGTCAAGATGTGGGAAGACTCAATACTGCCCTTGGTTGGAGTATGTGTGAGAGAAAAAGTGGCTGCAACCATTCAACAAGGTCGAGTGTCAGGGGGATGACAAGACCGGGCATAAGTTGGGCTAGAGGCGGGACAAGGTGAATAAATTCATAGGGTAGAGGTAAGTGACCTGTGGGGTACTCTGAAGATACGGATGATGCCGGAAAGGGTAGATGAGAAGTAGTGCTCCAACCAAGGGTGACATGGGTTGCGGTTGACCAAAAAGAGGGAAGCAGGTCGCCAAAGGTGACGACAAAAAAGGTAATGTAACAACTTGAAATAAAAGCGTTTGTACAATAAATAACAAATAGTTGGGGAGAAATGTACAAATACAGAAATGGGTGCCCCAATGTGATATGGGTGGCCCATGTAGGGCATAATTTTCTCGGAAAACTGATGAAGGGTGGGGGCCCCATTGGTGAGTTTTTGTATGAGGTAGGTGAAATGAAGGGATATTTGCAGATGGGAAAATTGATTGTGGATGAAATGTAGGGTTCATGATACTGCGGAGGTGCAGTCAAAAAAAAGAACCGTGAAGAGATAATCTGGGAGTCCGTGTGGGAAAGCTAGAAAAATGAGGAGGAGTATGTGGTTAATTCGCGACATGATGAAAGACTATCGAGACTCCCATCCCTAAAGGGTTTTGAAAAACAACATGAGTGTCAGAACTGTCAAAAGGTGCTATGAATGGGACAACTCATGTGGGTAAGAATTCTACCAGGTAACAGTACCAAAAATGCAAATGGAGGTGAGGGTACTGCAGAGCCGGGAATGGGGATCCTAGAGGGAAATGTTAGAAGGTGTGACTGGAAATGTAAGTGTGATACAGATGGAAAGACTACATGCCAGTGCTGAGTATATACCTGAAGGGGTTGTGCCGATGTATGATGGTCAAGTACCTGCACACATGAAAACCAAATACCCAACGTAAACAATATCTGAAGAGAATCGAAGATATGAGCATGTATTTGATAAGTGTGAAAATGTGCATGCGTACCTGACCAGGGTATGAAAAAAATGGTGCCCCGAGGGCTCAGGATGAAAAGAGGCCCAAGGACTTCTATGATGTAGATGACGGTATGTTGATCCCGTGGCTAAAGACAGATCGAGAAACGGACACTGTGGGCTCCCGGAATGGTGAGTGGAAGTTTGGAAAAAAGGCCTATATATAGTTGTAGGGCCCACATTGCCACCTCATTTGTACCTGCTGCAATAGTGACTGGACGAACATTTCTCAGAGGAGATTTGGAGATTCAGAGAGGACGAGGAATCCGATTGGCGATTAGCAAGCATCAGGTTAGTGGTCTGATCATCCTGCATAGAAATAGGATTTCATTTTTTGGGCAGGGGTTGTACGGAGGGTCGTACAGAGGGGTTTTGTGGGTGTGGGCCCCACGTGCACGGGTGATCCAGAAGTAGGCATGCACACGTGCGCGCCTGCCCACCATATAGACGTGCATGGGGGCACAGGTGAGGGAATTAAAGGCGCACACTATGTGCGCGCCTGTCAGCTGTACAGCTACGCATTTGTGCGCGGCTGTGACGTGGACAGGCGCACACCAGTGCACACTTGTGTAGGTAACAGGTGCGCCTAAGAGCGCACCTGTGTAGGTAACAGGTGTGCCTAAGAGCGTGCCTGTGAATCTAACAAGTGCGCATACATGCACGCCTATGTAGTGAACAGGCGCGCATGTGTGCACGCCTATGGATTAAAACACCCGCGCCTTAGAGGCAAAGTTGACGGGTGTAAAATTTATGCTTGTGATGTTGTTGATGGTCTCGTGGGCTGATATAAGACTCTTTGTTGTGGCTGCAGGTGGACAGTTTGCACGATGCTAGTGGGTTGGCAAGAGAGATATTGGTCTCAGCTACGAGACATCGTGGCTATTGAGGAGCCAGGTGTGCGAGCGACTTTGGCAGCCTGTGGGTTGCTAAAGTTCTTTGAGTGCCCGTTGATATGGGCGCGGGAGTATCTCCTGCAGTTCATGATCTAGATGTTGAGTCCTGAGCTGCACTGCTTCCTTGTGCGAGGAGAGTAGATCCCCTTCACTGTGGTGGAGGATGTGTACTTCTTGACTAGGCTCACATTTCAGGGTGTGCCCCTACCGATGGAGCCGGTGATATCGAGGGACCTGACCCTAGCGACCATTGGCTAGAGATACTGTTCAGGTCAAAACTTTATGTCTGGGATGATTGTGAGTGTTGGGTTGATATATGCCCTGGCGCATCGCTGTATAGCAGCAATGATTGTGAGAGTATATGGGTCACTGGCGACCCAGCGGATCAGTGGGGGCCATTTGTTGGTGATGGGGAGAGTGTTGTCCGACGAGCAGTTCGCCTGGGGGCTTATGCTGCACGCGAGGATGGTGGGGCAGTTGGACCACTGTTGGTCCACGGATACGGGGGATTTTTCCTTTGGGTCCATCCTAGTGGCCTAGTTTCTGGAGAGTGTGTCGATGTTGCACCCTAGGATTTTATTGGGTGCGCCTGGGGCACGAGAGCCATGACTGAGGCGGTGTTCGACCATGTTGTTGTGCCATGGTGGGGGTGAGGGTGACTATTTCTTTACTGCAGAGGTGGCACAGGTCTGGCGATAGATGTTGCAGGTGATACTATGGTACCCCTATGCCGGGGTTGACTTCCGGGATGATCCGGACATGGTGTTACCTCCAAGGGAGGTTTTTGACCACCGAGGTATGTTGATTTGATGATGTTGATATGTATGTTTTGTGTTTTTTGAGATAGCATGCCTTATGTATATGATATAGATGTTGATACTATCTGGTGTTTGTTTGCATGTGCAGATGTGGCACCTCGCGGGTGCAAGGTGGAGTTGAAGAGGGCGTCGAAGAGACCACTGCGGGGAGAGAGACGTCGGCATGAAGGCACCGCGGTGCGACCAGCTGAGCCAGAGAGGGAAACGAGGAGGCATCGGTTTGATGACCCTAATGCTAGGCCATCCCACGCTCCTCTGGAGGCTATCGGAGCAGACTTTGAGGACATATGCCATCGTCTGGAGACGGTGTTATAGGAGGTGCCTGAGGGCATATGGTCTCACATCTAGGACGAGGCATTCCTGGAGCAGTGTGTGGGGGTGTCGCCACCATGGCGGGCCATAGTATGACGAGTAGCAGTGGCTTCTGCATTGATGACCAGACGACTGTTGTCAGGGCAAGAGGTGGTGGGCCTCCACCGCCTGAGGGAGGAGCAGGCGGTGGTTCTCTAGAGGCACCGTGAGTGGTGCTCTTAGGTAGTGATGTACATATATTTTTTGTATATAGGCTGGTGAGCCCATTTTGTACCGAGGTGTTGCATTGGTCTGCGGATACTTGTATGTTTTTGTATGTAAACATTCGGATGGCATTGTGGACCTTTATATATACATGAGTATACTTTTTGAGATCTATGTGGTGTTTACATGTTTTTGGTTAATGTTTTGATGACGTCTATTCTATATATATGTTGTGACAAGTTTGTGTTATATGTTTATGTATGTGTAGAGGTAGCTTGATGGGATATATGCCAATCTAACACTATGTTAGCTAGGTTATCTGTAATTTGATTCAATTGTCTTGGAATATGTGTAAATGTAATGGAATCAAAATGTTGATATGAAAGCCTAACCTGCAGGTATTTGCGAAAGAGGCAAGGATCACCGACGCGGTACACATTGTTGAGCTGGAGTAAGACTAGTTGAGAGTTGAGGAAGATGCTAAGGTAACGAATACGATGATGTTGGGCATCGGCCAGGAGGCCAATGACGGCAGCGTATTCGGCTTGGTTGTTGGTTGCTGATCCCAAACATATGCCGCTCGAATGGAGCATTTCATGTGAGGGGGTGTAGAGAGCCCAAGCAGTGGAAGCGAGATTTTGTGTCCAACGGCTGGCACCGTCAGCGTAACAGATGTGGTAGGCTGGTGGAGGAAGCATCTGTCAATAGAACAAAGGATATTTTAGACGTGACGGAAGGAAAAAATATTAAAAACACTAAAAAAGAAAAAACCTAAAGTAGAATGACTAATTTAAGCATAAAATTTCTTGAGATACAAACCATTGATGGATTCTTTGAGAGAGAGGCCTTCGGGAGAGGCCAGGATATATGTGCCTTTGGTGAGGCAATGTTGAATGATGTATGGGCCATGCCAGAGTGACTCGAATTTTCCATGGCCAAAGGTATCATGAGTGATATCGTAAGCCAGGACGAGGTCACCTTTGCGAAATGAGCGAAGGTTGACATGGCGATCAAAGGTAGCCTTGGATCGTTTTTTAGCTGCCTCATTGTTGTATAAGGAAGATCGACGATCTTCATAAAGAGATTCCAAGTTCAGCAAGCGCTGCTCCATTGGAGCAGTGTCGGGTAATAGCTCAATTGCGGTGCGTAAGGTGGGAATTTTGCACTCGATGGGAAGAGTGGCCTCAACCCCATGGACTAAATGAAATGGTATGAAACCAGTAGCGGTTTTATGCTTATTAACTGGTGTGAAACATATGATTCCAATTGGTTTTATGTTTATTAACTGTGCGTTGTAACATGGTCTTGAGGAATTTTTTAACTGCTTCGACCTGTCCGTTAAACTGAGGGTAATATGGTGAGGCAAAATCATGAGAGAATCCTAACCGAGATGAGAGTTCGACGAAGATCTCATTCTCGAAGTGTTTCCCATGATCGGAAACGAGTTGGAGGGGTACTCCAAAGTGGGATATGACGTGGTTAAAGAAAAAAGGCGTTGCAGTGTCAGCGGTGTTGTTGAAAGTGGGCATAGATTCTTCCCATTTGGTGAAGCAATCAACGGCGACAACAATGTATTTGTGACCATTGTTGGAGGGGGGACTACAAGTCATGAAGTCGATGCCACATTTACAAAAAGGGCTGGAAGTAATGACAAGGTGGAGAAGAGCGAGGGGAGCTCGGGCTTTGTTGGCGTAGAGCTGACATTGCTCACATCATTTCACGGCATGAATGCAATCATGAAACAAGGTAGGCCAAAATTAACCGGCTCGGATAATATTTTGAGCAGTGGATATGCTCTAAATATGTCCCCCACATGCACCGTTGTGGCAGTCGTTTAAGACTCTATTGGCCTCATCAATAGTCAGGCATCAACGAAAAATGGTGTCGACACCCCGCCGATATAGGATGTCTCCGATGAGGAGGTAGCAAGGGGTCTGATGGTGAATACGACAATGATCATCACGTGAAAGGTGGTTACTGAACTTCTCAGTGTAGAGATAGATGAGGAGGTCGTCGTACCAAGGATCATCTGAAGTGATGTAAAAGAGATGTTCGTCAGGAAAGTCGGTGTTGACGGGGGCACTGGTGGTGTGAGAGGGGAGGGCCGTGACAATTTCAGTGAGAACGAGGGCCTTCTTACTCTTAGGTGTTGAGAACTTGAGGTCATACTCCTGAAGGATAACGATCCATTGAGCAAATTTTTCGTTAACTTGCCGATGACTCAGAAAGTACTGCATAGGGTTGGAATCTGCGACGACCTTTTTTGTGCGAAGCAGAATGTAGTGGCACAGTTTCTGGACTGCGAGGACGACTGCAAGAGCAATTTTCTCTTCGTGTTTATACTTCAAGGGTGGCCCTGAGAGGTTTTTACTAACGTAATAAATGAAATGCTCACGATTGTCATCCCCTAATTGGACAAGAACGTTGGCTACTGATACAGCTGATGCTGATACGTAGAGGATATAGTCGTGATTGTAGTTAGGAGCACTAATTAAAGGTGCGTTCGAGAGGGTGAGTTTAATATTGTCAAATGGCTGTTGGGCATGGGTGTCCCAGTGAAAAGGGATGTCATGACGTAGTAAGAAAAGGAAATCGTGTGCGCGTATGGCGTAATCTGGGACAAAGCATCTAAGAAAGTTATCTTTGCCCTGTAGACTCTGAAATTGTCATAAATTCCGGGGAGGTGGAATTTCGGTGATAGATTGGACTTTGAGGGGGTCCACGGTAATACCACTTTGGGAAACAATAAAATCAAGGAGGTGCCTTGCGGTGACACAGAACACACACTTGAGAGGATTCAAGCGAATGTTGTACTGACGACACCATTGAAAGATGATTCGTAAATCATTGAGATGTTGGGTGCGTTTCTTGGATCGAGCTGTGAGGTCGTCCAAGTAGGCGAGGATAATATTTTCTAGATCGTGAAAGATGTATGTCATAGACCACTGGAAATTTGCGCCGACATTTTTTAATCCGAAATGCATGACACGATATGCAAAATTACCCCAAGGGGTAGTAAATGCGGTTTTATACTGATCGGCAGGGTGAATTTGAATTTGATTATAACCAGAGAATCCATCCATAAAGGAGAGGGCCTCGTGGCCGGCGCAGTCGTCGATAATTTGATCGATGAAAGGCGTTGGAAATTTGTCTTTGGGACATGCGTGATTGAGATCGCAAAAGTCCGTGAAAACGTGGATAGTGCCCTATTTTTTGTTAACGGGTACAGGGTTGGAAACCCATGAGGTATAAGCGATGGGGTAAATGAAACCGACAGCGCGTAATTTGTCAATTTCGGCTTTGATAGCCGCGGCTTTGGATGGGTGTATCGGTCGTTGTTTTTGGTGAACTGGTGTAATGCTGGGTTAGGTGTCGATGTGATGTTCAACAATAGAGGGATCAAGGCCAGGAATTTCCATGTATGACCAGGAGAAAATATCCCTATATTCTTAGAAGAGGGCTTTATATGCGGTGATTTCCTGAGGAGTGCAAGCAACTCCAATGGTGAGTTCCTCGACGATGCCATTTTTAATGGAAATGTCGATTTTAATGGTTGGGGAAATGTTGGCCATATTTCCTTCTTCAAAAGAATCAGGGGTAGGAATGGGATTTTTGAACCAGTCGATAGGCCCTGATGGGATAAAATCCTTGGTTTCGACCACGTAAATGGAGTTTTGGTTAGGAGGCATGGAGGCTTCCTGTGGATAGAAGAGTGCGCGATGGTGTAGCGCATTCCAGGGAGAGTCTGGGTGGTTTAACTCTTCGAGTATTTCTTCGTCACATTAGAATTGATGGGAATACAAGGGGTTGTGAGGAGTGATCTTGGTGATAGTGGTCGTGTGGTTTCCCCCTGGTGAAGAAGTAGGGGGAACATTGTTAGAATATGGTGAGGGTTCACTCGTCATAAACCATATATTGAAGTACTGATGGGTACCTGTGGTGGTTGGGTGTAAAATTTCCATAGGGGAATGAGCAAGAGAGTTGGGGGGGTTGGGGGGTGAATCCTCAAATAAGTAATCTAAGAACCATGGAGGCGTTGGGAGGGCCTCGGGCTTGGGAGAAATGACATGAAGATCCTCTAGTGATGAGGTAATGTCAATTATTGCCTCTGCGGGTTGGTGAAGCAGAGTCAATTGGTGTTGCATGTATTCAAGGATCATAGGACACTGGTATGTGAAATGAGATAATGAATCGCAGAGAGAGCAAGGGTGTCTCATACATTCATTGACTGAAGTGGTGACATAGAGGATGTCAGTGATATTTGTTGAGGAGGATGTAGCAGGACTGGGATTGCTCTGGAAGTTCTGGCGTACTGCGGCTAATGTCTGCCTAAAGCATGGTAGTGCTAGGCAATGATGGGTATAATGGCCATACTCTTAACATATAGCACAAGCATATTTGGTCCGCAACCCTTTACTACTGGAAGGGGGGGTGGTAGTGGCGGGACTAGCAGTAGTGGAAGGTGTTGGGGGAGTGTGATTGAGTGGGATCAAATTCCGTAATTCTGGTAGCAACGGACAGTTGTTGGTTTGGTGTCCCTCTTTCTCACATAGCGCGCAAGGTGGTGGGATGCGGGGAGGAAGTGGGGTTGTGGGCTCCTTCTTCTTTCTCCTGCCCCCAGCTGTGGCAGGGGGGTTAGTGAGTGGGGGTGTGGTTGGAGTAAGAATGGGAATCGTCATGGGGATTCCTTCTTTTTTGGGGGGAAGGTATGGTCGAGGGACCATCTCTGGTGGGTGTAAATACCAAACGGGGATTTCTAACACCATATTAGGTAGTGTGAGCGTTGCGGCTACCTGAAAAGCTTCGATACCTGGCAGAGGGTAAAAGAAGGGAATTTGAGTGATAGCTTGGGGAACTGTCTCCCAAACTGGGATATGTCCTTAGGGAGAGGTGGAATCGTGGACTGGTGGGGTCGACGAGTGTGCAGGAGGTTCTTGAGGAGGGGGTTCTGCGATGAGTGGGACATCAGAGATGATAGAAGCCTCTGTAGGAGGAAGGGTATCCTCTGTGTGAGTTCTGTTAGATGATATGATGCATACTTGATTAGTAGGATGAAGGAGTGGTGGTGTTCCATGGTACGTCCCTAACAAGGATGGATCTTTAAAAATCCCAGGACCCATCTCGACGAGTGGATATGCATCGTGGCATGTGTGGATGAGAGGAAGAATGTTATCGATGTTGGAAGATGGGTTAGGCTCATAATGTGAGACTTGGTCAATAGTAACGATCTTCCCATTGTGAGGGAACATCATTGTCCGAAAGATGGAAGATGCCACTACCTTCATAGCATACATGTAGCTACGACCGAACAAGATATTATAATCGAGAGGGTCATTGATAACTTCGATATCAATGAGAATAGTCTTGCCCCTGAGTTCGACGGGGACATTTTGGAAGAGCCCTTCAAGAGAGGATGGTCGTCCGTCATAAGCTCGTAAGGTGATGGCAGAGGGAATGAGTTTGGGGGAACCAAGCTTCTTCCATACTGTTTTGGACATAATGAATGTAGATGCACCTTCATCGATTATACACCGATGAACTATGATGTTCCATATTTTCACTGGTATTTGAAAAGCGATCAAGGCGGGAAGACGAGGTTCTCTGCTGTCAAGATCAAAGGTGATGAGTTGGGTATCTGCAGGGTTGACTGCCCCCAAGGTGGAAAGTAATGATTTCTGTTGAGTAGGAAAATTATGGAGGACCTCCAATACTGACATGGAAGCCGGGGATTGCGCTAAGTCGTCTACCAAACTATAGTTATGAGTTGCCCTAGCCTGTGGGTTGTGGACATTCCTGCGCAATGGGATACGAGGGATGCAAAGCGGTGGTTCGGAAGAAGGGCGAGGGATCACCAACGGGGGTCCCGTCAGTGTAGGGTTTGTCTCTGGAGATATGGGAGGAGACTCAATGGGTGTGTGATACTGATGGTTACATGTTTGCAGAAGGATTTCTTCCTCACTTGTGAGGAGAATTGTATGATCTGCTAGATTGTTGGGGTTGAGGTATTGTCCCACCTGAGGTGGGGGATGTTGTGTGTACTATTGGGTGTTTATCACACCTTAATGTGGAATAGGATTTTGTAGCACGACGGGAGGGGGTTGTTGCACATATTTTTGTGGTGCCTGCTGAGGGGCAGGTGGTGCGGGAGAATGGGGAAGACTACCAAAGTCTTTCAACCATTTGAAATCAGCGATCTAGGGGCAATGATGAGTGTAATGGCCGAAATCACCACAAAGGGCACAAGGAAAGATGGTTTTAACATTGTTGTTATTTCTCCCTTGGCGTTTATTATTATTTCCCCCTTGGGGGTTTTGGTTCCCTTGGTTCTGGTTGTCCCCAATGGGTTGGTGTTGTGGGGGTTGATTCCCGCCTTTACCTGGGTTGTTGTTATTCCTGTTCTATCCTTTATTCTTGGCATTGTTCGATGGATGGGTTGGATTGGATGTATTCAACTATTCAAAACTTTGGTATTTTTGAACAGCAGAGGGTTCAACAAAATTCACCCCCGCATGAGGATGTGGGGGAGCCATGGGTTGTGGAGGACCAGGAAATGGGAAGTACGGATTCTATGGTGGTACCGATCCATAAGGTACATAGGAAGGCGTAGTGCTTTCGCTAGTACTATAATATGAGGTAGAGGGGGTACCAGGGTTTGTTTGAACAGGTGGATGTATGGGGGGTGGCGGCAGTGGTCCACTGATGGGTGGAGGTATAGAAACAAGGTATGGCTATTGATAAGGGGGTGGGGGGTAATAATAAGTGCCCCCATATGTCGGTGGGTATTGAGGTGTTCCATACATTGGTGGTGGTTGGGGTTGTGGACCATGGTGAGTGGTGGCACCAATCAGTCTGTCTGCTGAGTGAGACATCCCAGGTTTGTCGTGGCCAAATGGCACAGGTTTTGGAAGATCAGGAAGTACAGTGTATAAGTACCCTAACTGTGCATAGATGAGGTCATACTATTGGGCCTTACTGATGGCTTCCTCTTCGGATTGAGGGAAGGTGGAAGCTACATCCTTACCAAGGAGAGAGACAAGTGATCTAAGAAACCAGTCGAGACATTGTTTCTTGGTGGTTTATGCTTTGCACAAACTACGTCGCCTACGCCACTCGTGAATGTGGTCAGCGGTGTGTGTGGCTGAGGTTTGCTTGAAATTAGAATGTAGTTCTATACCATTGTCGTGGCGGATGGGTTATTGGAAGAAGGTCAAGAATTCTTTGGCCAATGACTCAAAAGTTGCGTGGGACCCTGATTTTTCTTCGACATACCATTTAGCCGATGGGCCAATGAGTGTGCATTGAAATAATTATAGTCTGATGGAATCATCCATAATGCTATTGGAGGAGCACCGTAGGTGAAAGGTCATGACATGGTTGGCAAGGTCATTGCCTGCCTTTCCTTCAAACTTTGGTATGTCTGAAGTTAGTTTGGTTGGCATTGCAGGCCATGTGGGATCATGAAATATAGGATCATTAGTGAGTTTGTTGAGATCCGGTACGTTGAGAGACGCCAAATATGGCATCTGCAGTGGGGGGGAGGATTAGCTCCGGCCATGGTGTGTTGTGAACCTGACCCTTGAGGGGGGCTAGGTGGGTTGGTGCTTCCTCCTTGATAGGAAGTAGGTCCCCCGCTTTCGTGTAAAGGAGAGCAAGTGAATGGATGACCTTGGGAAGAGGACCCAAGTAATGTAGAACCAAGCAAAGCTGATCCTAAAACAATAGCACTCACAGGAGTGTGTGAAGGAGGTGATGATGAGTGGGCAAGACCAGACACTCCCCCTAAGATAGGAGGGAGGTTTAGTAAGCGTCGTGAACGACGGGGGTTCTGTGGTTCCCCTATGATGTTAGACTAGCTGTGTGAATGTGTGCAAAGAGTGGTGAGAGTAATATAGAAACAAGAGCCTTTGCGTTGAATGTTTACACAATATATATATCCAAATCAAACTGTAATCAAATGTGAATCATACATAAAATGTTTTTTGAAAAAGAAGCATATATATGGGTAAGTGGGTTTTGTCCGTGTGGGGAATCAAAAGAAAGAAAATGCTCATGTCCTAGAAGATGTAACGTCCTTCCTCTCAAATAGAACTGGACCTTCCAATAGTACTCAACAGGGGGGTTTGAAGTCAATGGAAGAGAAACTAGTGAAGGATGAAATAATTGGTTATAATGAGGGGTAAAGGGGGCATATCCCAAAAGAGCTGGCAGTATTTTCCAATAGCCACACAAAATCCAATCAAGGTGCAATTGCAGCCCACAATTGCCACCTGGGTAGATGTCCTAAAGTTGATCACTAGGTACCTCGGTCAAAGTGCGACATTTAGATTTTCGGCCTAAGAAATGGGTCATGGGCTAGATCCCGTCCAAGAGGTGGGTTCCTCAAGGGGGGATGCACAGAACAACCGAACCTCGGCCTTCGACCCTTCATGGGTATCTCCCTGCCTTATGGTATTGGAACACTTGACTTGGAGGATTTTTAGTTCCCTATTTGACAACTTCTATGTTTTGACAATGTGAGAACCAGATAACGGGGAGTTATTTGGATGCCTATCCCCGAAATCATACCTAGACTAAAAAAATTCTTTTGGTACCCCTGTGGAGGAAAACTTTGTGAGTTTTTAGAAATATTTTAGATGTAGTTGTTTTGGGAGGTTGGGGGTGCAAACCAACCTCGTTGATTTAAAATGGGAGTGGATAGTCTCGTCAAGAAAAGGGTGGGGTATTTTCGAAATCCCTTTGGAGGAAACTTACTTTGACCTCCACGTTTCAAGAAGAAGCTATGTGAGTGATAAGTGACTTTTGTGTGTGAGTGAAAGTGTGCCATTTTTTAGTGAATTAGATGTCACCTTGTTGCATGTGGACTTCACTTGGTCCTTACAAGTGTTTGATTACCTAATTAACTAAGTGTCTTTCGTACAACCTTGCGTAATTCAAAAGTCCCTAGGAAGATAACATGTGGAAATGTGGGTCCATTACTATCCCTTAAACTCCCTATTGTGATGTAATCTAAGAAAAGCTTTGAAACTATCCTAGATTGATCATGTGGGCATGTATGGGCCCATTACAAAACCTTTAAACTTCCCTAGTGTTTTGATCTAGGAAAGAAAAAATCCAAACACTATCCTATCTTTGTAGCATGTGGGCATGTATGGGCCCACTACGATATTAAAATGTGTTTCAAAAAGAAAACTAAGAGGAGTCCCAAGAAGGGCTATTGTCCCCTCCTAAAGGTTTTAATGTTCTTAAGGGAGATGAAATCATTTCACAATCTTTTTATGATTCTCAAGATCGCTTGGAGGCGCGAGAGAAGAGCATACTAAGCAATTGTTACTCAACTTCTAGTCCCAATGTAAGTTAAATGTTATTAAAAATGATTTCCAACTTATCTTGTGACTCAAAACAATCCATCCATGTGGCAAAAAGCAAAGAAGGGAAATTGATTTTATCCTCCTAAGTGCCTATGTGTTTTTTGACTAACCCCTTTATATGATGAGGGGACTAAGTGTGGTGCAGCTTTAAAACATGCTTGACATCATTTTTAAGAAGGAAAATGGCCTTCCCCACATCTCAACAACTTTACAATAGGCTCGCAGAGTGCATGTGCATGAATAGAGACAAGTCAATAGGCGCACATGCGCAGAATAGAACTGTGAATCAGGCGCATGGGCACACGATGCACGTCTGTGGGTTTAAAAACCCACGCATATATGGCACACGACCGAGAATGAAAAATCTGAATTAATTTCTCTCAATTCAACTTAGAATTGAATGGATGGCAGGTCGGCTTAGGCCGGTTAGTGCACCTGCAAGTTAAACAAACTAAAAGAAGAGCAAGAAAAACCCAAATGGGGTAGGAAATTAATACCTTTCCCCAGCGGAGTCACCAATCTGTTTCACCTCTTTTGTCACCTTGGTGAGAAAAATAGAGGTTCTTGCAAGCTCAGTTGGGTCTGCTGAGCAGGAAAGCTGCAAGGAAAAGAGTTAGGGAAAGAAAATAAAAACTACAATTAAGAATTAAACTACGAAATGCAATAACAACTAAATTCATGAGCATAGGTACATAGAAACAAAAAGAACCATAAGACCCATGTCACCAATGTTTGAGGCTGATCTATTAGTGAAAAAAAGCACCAAGAAGAAAGGGGACTATGAGTCCCTTCTTCCTCTAAGGGAGGGCTCTTGGACCCCCACTAGCTAGCTCTTCTTACAACAAAGAAAAATGGAAAATGATGATGAAAGAACTCTTTACAAATCCACTCAATGGGTGAGGTGGATTGTCTAATGTAATGGTGCCAATATGCTCTTGCCAACGATGGATTCCTCAAGACAATAGAGGCAGCATAACATTASTTTGAATTCCTTGAAAAAATGAGGTGCATCCATGGCTTTTTATAGCCTTCATTTGGGTTATTGTTTAATTGCTTTGTAGTGTGAAAAGAGGTCAATTAGGGCATTCTTAGGTCTTTGACCAGCCCACCAGTCGGATCCAGTCCAGATTTGAGGGTCAAATCGGCTTGGGAGCTGAACCATAAGTGGGTGGGAGGCCGACCGCTCTCATAAATGCACCGTTTAGCAGGTGCGTGGATTTTTGCGATAACATTCGCGCATTGTGCGCCTATGCGTGATTTCTGCATTCCTGTTATGCGCATGTGTGCGCGCGCCCAATGTCTGCATAGCGCTCTTCAATTTTTCACTACTTTGTATAGTTTTTGACCTTTTTTGAATGTTGTGGTATTAATTCAGGTCCATGAATGACTTCATCACTATTTGACGATGCTGAGTTATTGTAACCATGTGCGGATGAAATTTCAGTGATAACAGTCAGGATTTACTTCAGCTCTTCGACGATTTCGCTTTCTCCTTGACCACAAAATTCTGAAGTGATCTAACTTTGTAGTTTTGGATCTTATGCCACATGTCCCTCTGGATGATGGATGGTCCCTAATAACTTCAGGACTTCGGGACTTTGGAAAGTTCGCTCCCTTGTGCACACAAAGGGTCAAGGCCCGTGCACTTTACTTGGATCCAATGCTTGTTGGTCCTTCATGCCAAGATCCGATGAATGGGATCTGTCCTTCTCCTCTCGTGTTCCTCCTTCATCCTAGACCTTGATCTGACGATCCAAATTTCTTCCTACAACCAATCTGATGGTTTTTGTTGCTCCTCCTTCTGAGATTTTTTATTCTCCTGGACTTGGGAAAATTTACAAGTGTTCACAGGTTTTGGCCTTTGGACCTTCTCCTACGAAACTAGTTTCTAGAGTCTCATCTCTGCTTTTCCTCCTAAGATTTGACAATGAAAATTGACCTTGGCTCTGGCACACACTTTCTCCCTACTTGCAAACTTGCACTACTCCTCCTGAGCTTATGAACCATGAAGTAAATTCACTTCTACGTGCACTCCTTATGTTGTCTATGTCTTGATGTTTTTCTTACTCAAGCTCTAAGGTTTCGGTCCCTTTACTCTTCAGAGGGGTTCTTGTGCCTTCTCAACAACTTTTTCTCAATGCACACATACAGATCTTACAGATTATTCAACAACTCAGTGGGTGTATTCTTCTTGACACTCTTTCTTCTCAATGTCAAACCAAAGTCTTTTCATGCACACTTGCATCGAATTGATGCCCACCTGGAAGAGCTCTATAGAGTTCTCAGTGGCTCTATCTCTCTGTGATTCCTCTGCAAAGTTTATCCTCTAAGGTATTCAACTACCTTGAGGATTCCCTTGAATTGTTATCCCACTGGTGCACCCTCCTGGCACATTTTTTTTGACTCAACAGAGTTCATATGCGCACTCCTTGCGTTGGCTACAGAACCTCCAATGTTCTATTGTACACTCCTTTCACAACCTAAATAATCCAGAACAATATAACAACCTCAACGAAGACATATAAGTGTATCTTCCTACTGTAGATAAAAACCTATCATGCATCTATTGATACATTCATGAAACATACAATGATAACATTCATCAAATACACATAAACACACAGAAAACTCATATGCAAGAAAAATTGCTTTCTTTCTATTAAGATGAATGTATGTTTACAAATGTGTACAAATACTGGACTATCACATAGTCTTAGTTCTCTCTCCTACTCCTATCTCCTACTAATTTGCAACTTCCATCATATACATTAACCTAATCTCTAGCAGCCTCATTTGGGCATACCATGCATCTACATATACAAGAAGGTTCCTAGGGTTCCCTCTGACTACCTCTATTCTCAAAAAAATATAACTACTACTTAAGTTCCATTACATTAAAGTCTAGGAGTGAAACTCCCATATCGCTCATGATCATTTATCTCCCAAGCATTTTGATCTTCTTTAGTTTTCAATCCATTCAAAAGGATTTGGAGGAAACGCTAGTAGTTAAGATTCCAAATAATTCAAAAGGTGTGCTAGGGCACTGATTTGTCTCTCCACGTGTGCCTTGCTAACAATGTTCCTGCATCATACTCCATTGTTGGTAAAATCATGAGCTCCTTCTCATGGCTCCCTCTACGGTGTTGTTGAGATCCTCTGGGATCCCAAACCTGAAATTGGAGTTGTCCACTTGCTCCTTTGGTTTGTTGCTCATGCTTCCCTGTTTCTCATGCAATTTCTCTTATGTCTCATCCTTCTCTCTTGACAACTTCTTTTGTCAACTTCACCATCAACTTTATTATCTCCTCAATCACCTCATTCGGCCGGTCTACAGGTTGGTTCTTGTTTTGCAGCCTGCTCTACTACACCTTCTTCTCATCACTCATCTCAATGGGAAGACCAATCTTGTCTCCCAAGCTGAATTCATCTCCTATGGCATCAACTTTCCACTCCACTACAGGCTTAATTTCTGCATCCTCCTCGCCGAAATGTTGCCCATCTATTCCCCTTGACATATTGAATTGTATTAGATCTGTTGGTGTACTCCCATCTCCTTCCAGTTGATCCCTAGACTGGAATTCTTCTCGTTTTGTTTCCAACTTAACTTGTTGGATGTGTTGACTCTTCATATTTACCCTCTTCTCCAAGGCCTCCAGTTCTTCACACACATTAGCGAAATCTATGTTGTCTTCTTCCTCTTTTGTTGCAGACTCCATTTCTGTAGTCATCTCTTTTTTAGCTTCCGGGCTGAAAATTTCGAGCCATTCCTTTGAATTCTCATATCCTTTTGTTGTAGATTCCAATTTTACAACTGCCTCATGTTCATCTCCCTAGTTAAAAGTTTTGAGAAACTCCACCAAATTCTCTTCTTTCTCCATCTCTTGGGCACATTGTAATGTGTGTTCTTTATCCTCTTCACCAATCTGATCAATCTGACCCTTCAATTCATCTTCCTCTTCTATGGAACTAGTTGGTCACTCTGTTGCAGACTCTAGTTCTCCAGTCTCACCACTAAGTTGTTGTTCATCTTCCCCCTCAGACAGATTGGCTTCTGTCATCTCCTATGTTGGAATATCTTTAGCTTCCTCCAACTGCTCCTCATACTGGAATCATGTCTCCCTTTGCATGACTGCATCCTGGAAGTCATTTTCTAGTTTTGGATTGTTCAACCAATCCTCCAACATCTTCAGCTCTTGCTTGCATTGAGTGAGCAATTCATCTGAATGCTTCTATTTTTCTGCTAGGGAAGACATCAATGTTTTCTCCTTATCATCCTCTTTGACAGTCTTTGTTGGTTGTCTTTCCTCTACTACACTTGCATCACAGAAACAGTTAAATTTAAAATCATTTGGCCCCATGGCTTCTTTCTTGGATTCCTGTTGCATTATTTCCTCATGTGCAACACTTGTACTAGCCTCTGTTGGGTTATTTGGTAGGAATATTTGAATCCCCCCAATGACCAAAACACTCCTCTGATCCTCCTCTATCATCATTCCTTACTGATATGAACTCACCTCTGAGCTCATATCCTCTCCCATGCTCACCTGGCAATCTGGTATGTTGTTCCTTCCCTCCTGGTAGTCTATGAGATCTCTGTTGGATCCCATCTCATCACCCATCTGGAAATATGAATTTCCATTGTTTCCCTCTTGATAGTCTATGATATCCTCAATTGATCTCATCTCATTACCCATATGGAAATCTAAGAATTTATCTCTACCCTCCTGGAAGTTCATGATATCTCTAGCTGATATCATCTCCTCCTCATCATCACTCAGGCTTCTTCCAATTTCTTCCACTTGATGGTATCAGACTGTCTCCTTTGTCTCCTTCACCTGAAATCTATAGACACAACCTGGCTCTGATACCACTTGATGTAGAACCCCTTCTCCCCTCGAGGCTACTCGACCTCCCAATCTAGGATCGTTCCAATCAAGGAGTCTGATAGACTCTTCGAGCCTTTATTAGACCCCAATCAATTAACACAAGTTGCTCTCAGTCTTTTGGTGCAGGTCCCATGACCCCCTCAACCTCTTCCTTCGCATTGTTGAACTATTAAGTTGCATGTGCTATATCCTCCTACATTAGCCCCTTCCCATATGTGACCTTAGGATATTTCCTCATGTAATCACGTTATTGCAGGGTGGCCAAAAGTGTTTTGAGACCACACCACTTTTCTTATCGCAATTCACCACTAGTTTCCACATATCCCTTTTGCAATATTGTGGTTTTGATTGTATCCCTCTCTAAGATTTTTAAAACTCAATCACTTTCTATCCCCGTAATTAAGTGCGATAATCGATCTTGTAATCTCAGGTGGTACCTCTTGACCGATGGCTAAGATCTTCCTCCCTTCCTTTCTTCGCTTTCTCCCGAAATGCATTCACCCAGAGCCTGTTATAACCCTATAATTTATAGGATCAACTGGTGACTGAAATGTTATCACTCTAGTGTCTTGTTTGTCAAATGATTTTCCATTCTGCAAATAATTTGAGAAAAAGAAAAAGAAAAAGAAAAGAAAGAAAAAAGAATAAAAGAGGGCATAAAAGAATTTGGATAAAGCCCCATGCAACAACAATGACTTGGTTCATACAGTTCAATCATGGCCAAGTCCTTTTAAATTGATGTTGATAGGAGTAGGGAATAAGCTTGGCTAAACTGTTTAATCTTAGCCAAGCAATTTAGGTTAGCTAGTGAATAAATTTGACCAAACTGCCTAATCTTGGTCAAATAACCCCAGGATAGAGTAATTTCTTAGTCCAACGGATTAATCTGGGATAATTTTCATAGGTAATTAGGTTAGAACATAGGGTAGTTTTATTTATCCCAATAAAACAGGCATGATGATTGAAGTTGAACTATATATTTGAGGTTTAAAGGTTTGATGTCTAACCCCATGATGATGAATGGGAAAACCCACATGATGCACTTATCCTAAGTTTTGGAGAAAACATGATTTTTGCACTCACAGATTAAAAATAGCGCACAGATGAACGACTGAGATGTCGGCGCCCAGATCTACAGCTGTCAATTTTTTCTTGACCCCCCCCCACTGTTCTACCTTTAACAGTGGGGGGGGGGGTCCAGAATCGAAGATAATCAAAGTGCGCATCTGAACAGTTGAGGTGTCAGCGCTTAGATCCATGGTCAAGATTCAATTACGAACCACCCTGACCATTTTTCTTTTAATG
>ML788739.1:554838-571241 GCA_009831015.1 Picea engelmannii
ACAGAGGGGGGGGGGGTCTAGAATGGATTATTCTTTTGGCGGGCCCCTTTCCTCTACATGGCAGGAATCCATCGGTTCAGACTCCCACCGCTTACCACAGTCTGACATACCCTATCACCCCATGAAGTCATCTTCCATGTTTTTCCCTAAAGATCACATCTCATTACTCTGTCATTACTTTCCCCCTATTCACCCGTTACAAGTCCCTTCACCATAGTTACTCCCCAATAAACACCCGCCACATCATCCAGTCGTATTCGGCATTCATTATTATCTGTCATCTCATGCTCCAAAGGACCCATTGGCAATTTCTTATTGGCTAACTTATCTGTTAGCTTGTTGACCTGTCCCTCGTGCCCAACGGGTATCCATTTTATCAAAACTACCATTTCCCTTCAATTCTTCCATTGCTTATTGTGTCATCTCACCAGAGAATATCTTTCCTGTCGCACGAGAGCACAGTTTCCCAGTTTTCTCTCCATTCCAGTCAACCGTCCAATGCCACTGTAATCCCCACTAACGATTGTTTGACTTGCAAGTATTTTCATAGCGATGGCACCAAAATCAAAGAGGACAGAAGTGGAGGAAAATCCTTTCCTCCCACCTCCTATCGATCTTGAAAGGATCCCCCTGGCCGACAAATATTATCTAATTTGAGACACCAGGTGTGAATTTGACTTCGCGGATTTGTAGTCATGGATTAAAGAGGTTTTCTTAGATCAGAGTGATGAAATTGGGCTCTGGGAGTCCAACCTTCCTCTATATCTTTTTCCCCAGGTCCATTGTTTCTCTGAGTTCGCCCTCAAGTGCCAGGCTCATTATCTCCCTGACCAGAGAGTCGTAGTATCTTCCTCATGAGAAAATTTGTTTTTCATCACACCAGAGGCCATAGACCAGATGATGTAGATCCCAAGAACTGAATCTGTCTCCCCTTTCAATCTTGAGGTCATCACAGAGTTATACCAGAAACTATCATTTCCCCAGAGAGCCCAGATTTTCGATCTTTTCCTTCCCCAGGCTGCTCAGCTCCCGAAGACAAATCCCTCGTACCCTTCCTCCCTGTTCTCAGTAAAGGGAAACCAAATCATTTCATCACTTTGTGCTCTAATAGGTTACTTTTCTGACCAATGGGTAGATGAACCCATATTTGGTTTTCTTTCCATCTTCTCCACAGAAGAAAAACCCACCATGGAGTTCGATTGCAACACTTTCCTGGTGAACAATATTCATGAACAGTTTTTGAATTTTTCCACAGAGGGCATGTTCTGGTATTCCTCAATACTAGCCTACATGTTCATTTTCTTTCAGGCAGACAGATTCTCCTTTTCAATGCAGAAGATGGACCAGGACGAGAAGCCGCAGGCAGTAACTGCTTGGACTTCGCTACTCCAACAAAATTCTTTAGAATTCAGCTTCAAACAGTTTATCGATCAGTTCTACCACCCAGTGGTGAGCATGCTCAGTCGAAGACCTGAACCGAGAATAAATGAGGAGATTCATAGGATTTTACACCTCTCGGACCTTGCAAAAACTGGAGACTGGTACATGTACCAAGATCACACAGAGATCAGAGTATATGGATGCGAGTTGGCTCCATATAAATTGCCCAAGTATTTACCCATGAGGATATTTTCCGTGGAATACATAAGACAAATTATTAACTCAGATGGCATATATTTTGTGTCTCTGAAAAAGAAACAACAACTTAGAATTAAAGGGCAAATAGGATCATTCATCTACAATAGTCGAGGCGTTGGGGAGGAAGCAGATAGACTGTTAAAAGAGATGAAGTTTTTCGTTACCTTCATATGGCACTATGATCCATGCGAGACAATTTATGAGATGAGGATTAAGAATAAAAATGCCCCATATGTTCATGCACCCAAGCCCGAGATAGAGAAGTTCATGAATCAAACGGAATGGGAACCTAACACTTTGGTCGAAATAGAATAGCAGGACCCTTCGGTCATCATCTCATAGACGACTACACCATAGGTTCCCAAGGAGAAAAGGCCTAGGAAGGATTCTTCACCTCCTATCACTGATGTCTCGACCGAGGATTTCCAATTACATACCAAGAGGCCAAAAACCAGTCACACACCTAACACGAATGGTGAAAAAAAATTCAAATCCACTGCAACTATGAAGGATGACCGGTCACTCCTCATCTCAAGTAGCAAGCAGATCATTTCTACATTTTTTCCTAAGAATCCCATAGATACTCCACCAGTCAAACAATCGATCAAAGCAGGACCAAAATTGAGTATTTTTGAGAAATACAATCTGATCAAAAAGAAAAATCAGACACTGACCAGCAATACATATGATCAATTTTGGAAATAGACATCAACAGCTCAGCATAGACTGTTGTTTTCCTTCAACATAGAGAAGGGTAGAATGCACATGGAATTTCTGCAAGCACAGGTGCAAGATCTGAAAGTGATTACTGACTACAAAAGGGCAACGTTCGAGTTTCATACAAGGGATGTGCATCCTGCTGATCAAATGGATCTGCACAGGAAAACTGGGGAAATAATTTTCTCCACGTTGGAAAATGCTTCTACTGCGGCCACCAAATTACAGGCATCTCTGAGTAATGTCTATACATAGCTGAAATTAGATAAAATATCATCCTTTGCAAAGGATAATAGAATTAAGACGTTGGAATAATTGGTCCTCAAGATCAGGTATGATCCCTCGAATGTGAAAGCAGTCGAGGAGATGCTTAAAAAGAAAAATGTCAATATAGATTCACTGAGGAAATAGTTGAAACTACCACCAACAAAAGATTCACAAGCAAAGGAGATAGCTAAGACAGAAGGGGAAAAGGATGAGATGCTCAAGTTGATCATGGAGCAGAATGCACAGTTGAAGGAGATAGAAGCAGAATTGGAAAAACTATTGAAAGAGAAGGAAAAATCAAATCCCATGGAGGCCATTCCATTGAGCGCAGTTCCACTCACAGGAGTAAGCACATCATCTGCAGCATAAATTCCCTTAGCAATTCCACTGACAGCTCTGGAGAAGACATTAGAACTGGAAACATCCATGGAGGAGATGAATTTGCAGGAGACAGAGATTAGCAAACTTAAAAAGGAGGTTGAGAACCTTCAAGAACTCAAGTCTTCTTATCAAACTAGCTACTCCAACGAGAAACAAACATCAGACAAGCTCAGACAGGAATTACAATAGCTTCAAAAGTAGACAGTGGCAGGCAAAACACTTGTTGAGGCAAGGAACATGTCTGGATGGACATCACCAAATCTATTAATGAAATATGGCCTATGATACAAATCATGTTCGAGCAGAATGAACTAGTGCAAAGAAGCAAGTAGACGATTGAGAAAATAAGAGGAGCATTGGGAGAAATGTTCGCAGAAGCCACTGAGATTATTAAATTCCTGAATTCAAAAACCAGAGAAGAGTTAGAGGAGTTGAAAATTGAAGATAGGACAAAAACCATCCTTGAGGTCAAGAGGGTCCTGACCAAAAGAGGACTGATGTTGCAACTGAAGGAAAAGGTTCAGACTATGGACATAGGAGTACAAATATTTTTCAGTAAAATTGAAGCTCTGCAGAAGAAAGGCCTCCCTGGCTTAAGGGTCATAAACAACAAGTTAATGACACTTTCTGATTATAAAAAGAAACTAGCCACTGTGGCTAAAGATAGTTCTAAATTCTCGAGAATACATGGCAGTATCACAGGCAAAGCATTCTTAGAGGATTTCCAGTCAAATATCAACATACAGCACGAGATCTCATACATCTTCATCGTCAAACCAACTTTTTCCAAGTATAGGGAGATGGATGAATTATACCGAATATTTCTCAAAGTCAGCATTCCCGGTAACCTTCGGTGGGAAGAATTATGCAATATGATCGAGTAGGAGTTGAGGTGTCCAAGCCTAGTCAGTTATCCAGTCAGATGAAGTCATGCAGAGGCCTCACCAATGGTTCACCCCAGAAATCAACATGAAGTTTCAACACATCATCAAACAGTTCCTGAATTTTTGTATCTTGTTGAGTTAGTTAGCTAAATTTAGATTTCCAAGTCCTGATCTTTAATGACAGGATCATATGTAATTTTTATTATAAATACTTCAATATTTGAAGTACTGAGGGTTGATCTTTATCCCCTGTAAGCTAGAAAGACTGTAATTTTTGTCAAAGAGATCTTCCAGTAATACAAAGAGATGTTACAAAGGATTCTCGTGTGTTGTTCATTGGTGATGTTATTCTTTTCTATGTCAAATGTTTTTTTCTCTTAGTTATCATATTGTTTTCTAATCTAATCTTTTAAAGTAGAGCATGTTGGAGGATTTATCTTTGTATACCCTGTTTCTGGCTTTGAAATATCTTAATGTTTATCTTTTTGATATTACAGTGAAGAAATTCTTAAATGCTTCTTTGTTTTAATTGATAATTCTCGTATTTTCTGTTATTCATCATTTTATTGCTAAAGAATCCAATGAATGCATTATCTTTCCCTGTGAAAAGAATATTTTAATTTTTGTTTAGATTTCCATCTTTATAATACAAACCCCATAGTCCAATGGAAGCGCAAATGCTTTTCATCCAGCTTAACAAAAACAATAGAAAAACTTCCAATCTTATTTTGTTTAACTAGCCTAATATCTCAAAGTTGAAACATAGCTAAATCATACAGAGAGATCCCTCTCTGAAACTAGTAGGGCTAGATTCCAGTTTCAAAGTGGTTGGATAAAGTTACCTCTAGTAAATTTCTTCTTCAACCTCTGGGAATTTACAAAGCATTAACATAGTGGCGACCATACTGGGGAAGAACAAACATTCAACCCCGCGATTTTTTTTCCCTAAAAGAAAATTTTGTTTCTGAAAAAAATTATAAATCTGAAAAAGAAATAATGTTCAGAGGTTGTTAAATGCTTGTACATAGTAATCTCAGATTCATAAAAAAAATATATATATAAAAAAAAAAAAAAAATCTTGCTCCTAAAGAGCTTATACTCGATCCCACCCAGACCTGAAACCTGCGATAGCAACTCATAATCCAGAACAGTTACTCAGAAAGAAAAACATTTCAGAAGGTTCAGGGATTCATAATCCCCTTCACAGTTCCCTTTCTCTTCCAGAGGAACTTGCTTCCCTTCAAGATCTTGACTTCGACACAATCTTTGAACAAAGCCTGTTTAGAACGAAATTTGATAGCTTTGTGACTGAAACCATTTTAGATCCAGCCGCCCTGCAACCCCGAACCCCTGAAGTACTATCTCCCACTACAAAACCTCAAACCGCTCACTATGTGCTAGCTAGCCCCTCAACCTCCTCATTTTCTGCCACCGCCCCACTCATCATTCAGGTTTTTGTCCCACCCCCTCCACCTATCATGGCAGCCAGATATGCTCCCTTGGTGTTTGTTTCACCTTTACATGGCATGCCCCAGGATTATCAAATGAGACTCCCACGATTCGATGGTACAGGGCCCTTGAATGCACAACAACACATTGATAAAATGAATGATTATTTTGACTTACAGGAAGTGGATGAAGATGACGTTCAAATGATACTTTTTGCACAGAGTCTGACTGGGGACATTAAGAAATGGTATAAGGGCTTACATGTTGCTTCAGTGGTCGACCTTACAGCGTTTCAAAGAATTTTTTTGGACAGATGGGAGGTAAAGAAAAACCCTCTCCAGATCTTGTCAGAATACGAAAACATCAAAAGGAATCAAGGAGAGATAGTACAAGACTACTGCACCCGTTTCAACAACCTATACAATGCGATTCCGGACGATATTAAACCTCCACAAGGTTTGGCACTGATAAAATTCCCTGACAGTTTTGATGTTGATATGTCATATCAATTAAGGGAAAGAAACTCTACCACCCTGGAGGACATGCAGAAAAGCACGATAAGTGTAGAGGCCAACCAATTGGCTAAAAGAGAACGGCAGAGGACGAAGAGGAGAGTCATGATTAAAGAGGAACCTTCCACATATTCTTTTGATGCCAAACTAGATTCCTTAGCTAGAGCAGTGGAGAGGATGATGGAGAGACTCACTATAACCGAAAGAAATCCTCCTAGAGAAAACCAACCTGCTCCACAAATTCGGAATCCTAACTTCAGAAGAAATCATCCTCAAATCAGGCAGAGAGATCCCAGGGATCAAAGAGAACAGAGGGGTCCTGATCAAAAGATCATACCACCCCTACAGAAAAATTATGTCGATGAGGGTGAGGAGGTAATTGAAGAATTATAATATACACACATAAACCTCATGAGCATTCACGATAACAAAGCCATTTTCCTTACTCAAGAAGAGAAAGAACTTTTCCTTATTTATCAAACAAAGGTGAGTGAGGAAGCTGAAGAGACTGAACAACAGGCATTTGAAAATGTCATTATGGAGGTACACAGGAAGTATAATCTGTGAAGTAAAAAGACAGATGAAAGTTCCCCAAAAAAGGTAACTGAAACGAAGAAAACAGTCGAAACCAAGAAATCCCATGAGCCTTCTACCAAGAATATCCCTGAGAAAGGTAATGTTGAAGCTCCATCAAAAGGAAACCCTACCGTTTTACAAAGATCAACATAGACTAAGGATTCATCAACCAACCGACCAAGTACTTATTCCTCCTTTTCTCTCTATTCCAGTCAACCATCCAAAGCCACCATCATCCCCACTAACGATTGTTTGACTTGCAGGTATTTTCACAGTGATGGCGCAAAAATCAAAGAGGACAGAAGTGGAGGAAAATCCTTTTCCTCCCGCCTCTTGTCGATCTCGACGGGATCCCCCTGAATGACAAAGATCATCTAATTGCAGAAACCAGGTGTGAATTTGACTTCGCGGATCTGCAGTCATGGCTTAAAGAGGTGTTCTTAGATCAGAGCAATGAAATTGGGCTCTGGGAGTCCAACCTTCCTCTATATATTTTTCCCCAGGTCCACCATTTCCCCAAATTCACCCTCAAGTGCCAGGCTCATTATCCCCCTGACCAGAGAATCGTAGTATCTTCCTCAGGAGAAACTTCATTTTTCATCAAACCAAAGGCCATAGACCAGATGATGTAGATCCCAAGAACCAAATCTGTCTCCCCTTTCAATCTCGAGGTCATCACAGAGTTATACCAGAAACTATCATTTCCAAAGAGAGCCCAGATTTTTGAGATTTTCCTTCCCCAGACTGCTCAACTCCCTAAGACAAATCCCTCATACCCTTCCTCCCTGTTCTCAGTAAAGGGAAACCAAATCATTTTGTCACTCTGTGCTCTACTGGGTTACTTTTCCGACCAATGGGTAGATGAACCCATATTGGGTTTTCTTTCCATCTTCTCCATAGAATAAAAACCCACCATGGAGTTTGATTACAACACTTTCCTGGCGAACAATATTCATGAACAGTTTTCAAATTTCACCACAAAGGGCATGTTCCAGTATTCCTCAATATTGGCCTACATGTTCACTTTATTTCAGGTGGACAGATTCTCCTTTTCAATGTGGAAGATGGACCAGTACGGGAATCCGCAAGCGGTAACTGCTTGGACTTCGCTACTTCGACAAAATTCTTCAGAATTCAACTTTAAACAGTTTATCGAGCAGTTCTACCACCCAATGGTGAGCATTCTCAGTGGCATACCTAAACCGAGAATAAATGAGGAGATTCAGAGGATTTTACACCTCTCGGACCATGCAAAAACTAGATACTGGTACCTGTACCAAGATCACACAGAGATCAGAGTATATGGATGCGAGTTGGCTCCATATAAATTGCCCAAGTATTTACCTGTGAGTATATTTTCCCTGGAATACATAAGACAAATGATTAACTCAGATGACATACATTTTGTGTCTCTGAAAAAGAAACAACAACTTATAATTAAAGGGAAAATAGGATCATTCATCTGCAATAGTTGAGACGCTGGGGAGGAAGCAGATAGATTGTTAAAAGAGATGAAGTTTTTTGTTAGCTTCATATGGCACTATGATCCACGCAGGACAATTTCTGATATGAGGATTAAGAATAAAAATTCCCCATATGTTCATGCACCCAAGCCCGATATAGAGAAGTTCGTGAATCAAATGGAATGGGAACCGAACACTTTGGTCAAAATAGAATAGCAAGACCCTCCGGTCATCATCTCACAGACGACTACACCACAGGTTCCCAAGGAGAAAATTCCCAGGAAGGATTCTTCACCTCCTATCACTGAAGTCTCGGCCGAGGATTTCCAATTACATACCAAGATGCCAAAAACTAGTCACACACCTAACACGTCTGGTGAAAAAAAATTCAAAACCACTGCAACTATGAAGGATGACCGTTCACTCCTCATCTCAAGCAGCAAGCATATCATTTCTACATTTTTTCCTAATAATCCCATAGATACTCCACCAATCAAACAGCTGAGAAAAGAAGGACCAAAATTGAGTATTTTTTAGAAATGTGATCTTATCATAAAGAAAAATCAGACACTGACCAGCAGCACATACGCTCAATTTTGGAAACAGACATCAACAGCTCAGCACAAATTGTTGTCTGCATTCGAAAAAGAGAAGGGTAGAATGCACATGGAATTTCTGCAAGAACAGGTGCCAGATCCGAAAGTGATTATTGAATACAAAAGGGAAACGTTTGAGTTTCATACAAGGGATGTGCATCCTGTTGATCAAATGGATCTGCATAGGAAAACTAGGGAAACAATTTTCTCCACATTGGAAAATGCTTCTACTGCGGCCACCAAATTACAGTCATCTCTAAGTAATGTCCAAACACAGCTGAAATTAAAGAAAATATCATCCTTTTCAAAGGATAACAGAATTAAGACGTTGGAATAATTGGTCCTAAAGATCGGGTATGATCCCTCGAATGTGAAAGCAGTCGAGGAGATGCTTAAAAAGAAAAATGTCGATATAGCATCTCTGAGGAAACAATTGAAACTGCCACCAACACAAGATTCACAGGCAAAGGAGATAGTCAAGACAGAAGGGGAAAAGGATGAGATGCTCAAGTTGATCATGGAGCCGAATGCACAGTTGAAGGATATGGAAGCATAATTGGAAAAACTATTGAAAGAGAAGGAACAATCAAAGCCCATGGAAGTCATTCCATTGAGCATAGTTCCACTCACAGGAGTAAGCATAGCATTTGCAGCAGAAATTCCCTTAGCAACTCCACTAACAGCTCTGGAGAAGACAGTAGAACTGGCAAAATCCATGGAGGAGATGAATTTGCAGGAGACAGAGATTAACAGACTTAAAAAGGAGGTTGAGAACCTTCAAGAACTCAGTTATTCTTATCAAACCAGCTACTCCAAAGAGAAACAAATATCAGACAAGCTCAGATAGGAATTACAACAGCTTCAAAAGAAGACAGTGGCAGGAAAAATACTTGTTGAGGTCAAGGAACATGTCTGGATGGAAATCACCAAATATATTAATGAAATATGTCCTATGATACAAATCATGTTTGAGTAGAATGAACTGGTGCAAAGAAGCAAGCAGGCGATTGAGAAAATAAGAGGAGAGTTGGGAGAAATGCCCGCAAAAGCCACTAAGATTATTAAATTCCTGAATTCAAAAACCAGAGAAGAGTTAGAGGAGTTGAAAATTGAAGATAGGACAGAAACAATCCTTGAGTTCAAGAGGGTCCTGACCAAAAGAGGACTGATGTTGCAACTGGAGGAAAAGGTTCAGACTATGGACATAGGAGTACAAATATTTTTCAGTAAAATTGAAGCTCTACAAAAGAAAGGCCTCCCTGGCTTAAGGGTCATAAACGACAAGTTAATGAAACTTTTTTATTATAAAAAGAAACTAGCCACTATGGCTAAAGATAGTTCTAAATTCTCAGGAATACAGGGCAGTATCGCAGGTAGAGAGTTCTTAGAGGCTTTCCAGTCGGATATCAGCATATAGCACGAGATCCTATACATCTTCATTGTCAAACCAACTTTTGCCAAGTATACGGAGATGGATGAAGTATACCGAAGATTGCTCAAAGTCAGTGTTCCCAGTAACCTTCAGTGGGAAGAATTACGTAATCTGATCGAGTAGGAGCTGAGGTGTCCAAGCCTAGTCAGCTATCCAGTTAGATGAAGTCGTACAGAGGCCTCACGAATGGTTCACCCCAGAAATCAGCATGAAGTTTCAATACATCATCAAATAGTTCCTGGATTTTTGTATCTTGTTGAGTTAGTTAGCTAAATTTAGATTTCCACGTCCTGATATTTAATGACAAGATCGTATGTAATTTTTATTATAAATACTTCAAACTTTGAAGTACTGAGGGTTGATCTTTACACCCTGTAAGCTAGAAAGACTATAATTTTTGTCAAAGAGATCTTCCAGTAATACAAAGAGATGTTACACAGGATTCTCGTGTGGTGTTCATTGGTGATGTTATTCTTTTGTATGTCAAATGTTTTTTTCTCTTAGTTATCATATTGTTTTCTAATCTAATCTTTTAAAGTAGCGCATGTTGCAGGATTTATCTTTGTATACCCTGTTTCTAGTTTTGAAAGATCTTAATGTTTATCTTTCTAATATTACAGTGAAGAAATTCTTAAATGCTTGTTTGCTTTAATTGATAATTCTCATATTTTCTTTTATTCATCATTTTACTACTAAATAATCCAATGAATGCATTATCTTGCCCTGTGAAAAGAATATTTTAATTTATTTTTAGATTTCCATCTTTATAATACAGACCCCATAGCCCAATGGAAGCGTAAACTCTTTTCAGCCAACTTAACAAAAACAACAGCAAAACTTCCAATCTTATTTTATTTAACTAGCCTAATATCTCAAAGTTAAAACATAGCTAAATCATACAGAGAGATCCCTCTCTAAAACTGGTAGGGCTAGATTCCAGTTTCGAAGTGGTTGGATAAAGTTACCTCTAGTAAATTTCTTCTTCTCTGACAACCTCTGGGAATTTACAGAACGTTAATAGAGCCCACGATCTATCGACGTGTGTCTCCCTCATATCGAGGGCTACGATTGATTTCACCTCTTCGGGCTTCAGGAGTTTCAAACTCTTGTACCTGCTTCTTCCTGAAATGGCTATCTTCCGAAGTGGAATATCAACTGACACTTTCCCTCAGCGAATGGGTAGCTCAGATGAACTCCGAATCTCCGGCCTTTGGGAGTTCTTGTCCAACGCACTATTTTTTCTCCCGTAGTGACTTTTCTTTGAAATGACATATCTTATGCCATGCATCCTCCTCAAATCAACGGCTCTGGCCTACTTTGAGACTTTGAACTTCAGAATTCTCAAATTCATGCTTTCTTCCTCTCGAAGCAATTTCACCCAAAATACATGTTCTATCGACATGTTTCATTTTGGATCAACGGCCATAAACCACTTCTCTATTCGGGCTTCGGGAGTTTCAACTCTTAGATTTCGCTTTCTCCGGGAGTGTTTTTGCCTGAAGTCAACGATCTGTCGATTTGTGTCCCTCACAGATCGATGGTTGTGGTTCAATTTGGATCTTCAGGCTCCAGGAGTCTCAACTCCTGAATGCTCACTTTCCCCCAGAGTGTTTTCACCCAGAGTTCACGTCTCTCTGCCACATGTCCTTCTAAATCGTACGACTACGATGCACTTTGCTATATGGGCTTCAGTGTTTTCAATTTATGCACACTCGATTTCTCTCGGAGTGTTTTCACCCGAATTCGATAATCTATTGACACGTACCTCTGGGCAACCAATGGTCAAGATTTACTTTGGCTCTTCGGCGATTTTTCTTTCTCCTTGACCAAAAACTTTTGAAGTTCTCTCGCTCCAGAGTTGTGGATCTTATGCCACTTGTCCCTCTTTATGATGGATGGTCCCTGATCACTTCGGGACTTCAGGACTTCGGCAAGTCTGCTCCCCTTTGCACACAAAGGGTTAAGGCTCGTGCACTTTACCTGGATCCAATGCTTGTTGGTCCTTCATGCCCAGATCCGATGGATGGGCTCTATCCTTCTCCTTTCACGTTCCTCCTTCATCCTGGACCCTGATCTGATGGTCCAGATTTATTCCTACAGCCAATCTGACGGTTTTTGTCGCTCATCCTCTTGAGCTTCTTTGTTCTCCTAGACTTGGGAAAATTTATAAGTGTTCACATCTTTTGGCCTTTGAACCTTCTCCTGTGAAACTAGTTGCTAGAGTCTCGGCTCCACTTTTCCTCTTGATATTTGACAATAAAAATTGACCTCGGATATGGTGCACACTTGCACTCTACGTGAAAACTTTCACTATTCCTCCTGAGCTTGTGAACGTTGAAGTAAATTCACTTTTGCGCACACTCCTTGCATTGTCTGACTCTTGAGATTTTGATTACTAAAGTTATAAGGTTTCAGTCCCTTTAATCTTAAAAGGGGTTCTTGTGCCTTCTCAACAACTTTTTCTCAATGCACACTTGCAGAGCTTACAGAGTGTTGGCCCTTAACCAAGTTTTGTGAAACACTTGGTCATATTTGACCATTTTTGGACATCGACACCCTGTCAAAGATGGAGCGTCAGGCGAAGCAGAGATCATGGGATCTCGTCCCACTTTTGGGGCCCTTTTAGGGTTTTGGGTTAATGTAATGGGAAAGGGATGATGGCCCATGGGTTTACCCATGTTTAGGCCTATGTTGTAAAGTATAAATAAGTAGCTAGGCAATGTAAGAGGATTTGATGGCTTAGTGATAATAATTAGATCTATGTGATCGAATGTAAATGATCTGTGCATGATTGTAAGAGGATTGTAGAGATGAGTGCAAGTGTTCTAAGTGTTGAGTGCACAGATTGTAAGAAGGCTTTGTGCTAGATCTACTCAGGGAAGGAGGACTTGGCGAGGTGTACGCAGATCTCATGTCCTATGCGGAGTACAAGTTGAGCTCTGTGTTGTAATCAGATTGACCAAATCTAATAAAGAAGAAGAATACTTTTGTGGATGTATCCCTAGGGTGGGGTTTAACCATGTAAACCTGTATGTCATGCTTTGTGCTATTGCTTCCTTGTGTTTTCATTATCTTTCTAAGTGTTATGCCATGATTAGATAGATTTGTGTATGCTTTGTGATTCTCTAGATGTATATGAATAGTATATCTGATGTGTATGAGAATTCTTAGTGTTGATCTATAGGATCTAATATGTTTTGTTGTTTCTAAGCACTAAAATATCTTATATCTAAGCAAGTACTGTGATGTATTGTCTTGTCTACGAAGTACAATAAGGGTGAATAGTGATGAATGAACGATGTTAAGTGCTCTGTAAAGGATATAATCATAGGTTTGTGTCCCAGATAAGGTTGCAGACTCCTGAGTCCTGCAACCACCCCTACCTCTACCTCGGGTGAGACTTCATCTTCTTCGCAAGTGTTGCTGAAAGGGCCGGTAGATAGGGATTTTTTGGTGTGCTCTTGAGCGTTGAACCCTGGGTCTACCCATGTGCCAAAAAATGGTTCTGTTGAGGGAACTTGAAACTGTGATTGTTGGGAACTGAGGACGAAGAAAATTTGTGCAAAAGAAATCTTTGTGCATAGATTTGTTTCCCTAGTGCATATATTTTTACTTGACCCGTGAAGCTTTGTGTCAGGAATAAGGTCAGATCTAAAGAAAGGAAGATCAAATATGAATAAAAGAAGCAAGATCTGAACACTCTGTTCTCTAAGAAAAGTAAAAGTGGAATTTTCTGAAAGAAAGAAGTCAGATTTGCAGGAAAGAGGTAAGATCTGTAAGATCTGTGCACTAATAATGGTAAGAATAGTCAAAAAAATTTAGATATGAAATCTTTGTGCTATGTAGAAGTAAGATAAGTGAAATTGTTTTTTTCTAAAGCATGGATCTAGGTATGTCTGATAGATTATGTCCTAGCTTAAAACCTAGGGCATTAATCGATGAAAGAAAGTTTGATATGATTAGATTTGATAAGTATAATGATAGATATGTCATACCTATGCATAGAAAGAATGTTTGGACTAACAAGTGGATGCAGGATCATAGAAAGATTTTTTTGCAGGCTAGCTACCATGATCCTGGTGCGTAGTACAGAAGAAGTTGGGGAACATTTAAATGAAAGAGAGGGTTAACACTCTGTTATAGTTGCAGAAGACCGGGACATATTGCTAAGGAATGCCTTGGTGGAAGACCTAATTGTCTCTATTGCAAAGCTTTGGACCATGAAGTGTTGGATTTCCCTAGAATGATTGATAAGATTGAAAGAATGAATCTGAATGAAGAAAACCCTAAAGCACATCCATAAATAGTAGAAACTCAGAAGGAGTCAGAAACGATATTGCTATAGATGAAAGACACCTTGAATGAGCACCGACATGTTAGGCTATCAGAGATCTTCAAAGAAAAGGAGCAAGTCAAAGAAAGAATAGGGGACTTCGACATTGACTGTATTGTTGATGAAGAAACACAAGTGAACATTATGCCAGAAAGAACTTGGGAAGCTATAGAAAATCCTGCCTTGATCCCTTCCCTAGGAGGAACAAGTTTATTCAGAGGAAAGCTAGTAAACCTATGTGGAAGGCTCGCCTAGATACCTATGACTGTCAATGGAACTTCGACAGAGGAAGACTTTAAATTATTAAATTTATTGAAGATAGCACCCCATTTACCATGCTCATAGGAAAACCTTGGATTGATAGAGAACAAGCCAGACGAAAATAGGGAGAAGAAGTTTTGGAATAGAAGAAGTAAGAGTTAAAAGACTTTATGACCAGAAGGATCATGCACTTGATTGAAGAATAAAAGAGAAGATCGCAAATATTTAATACTAGCAACCCCGATGTCGAGGCTAAGAGAACACTAGAGGACCCACAGAAGATTGACTTACCTATTTTTTATACAGAAGAAGTATTATCCAGGAACCCTAGGAAAGAATTTCAACAACGCGAAGTAACTAAAACAACAGAAGATAAGCATCAGAATGGTAAAAGAATTATTGATATGAAGCTCATTGGAAAGAAGGCTAGAAAGTTAAGAAAGAAAAGGGCTAATACTGTAAGGTCACAAGAGGTTCTAGAGGATACTTCACAGAAAGAAAAATTGCAGAATTGGAACTTTGTCGAGATATCAGAAAAATGACATAGAGTACTTCGCCATGATGAAGCAATATAGCTATTGGGGCCAATATATCCATTCGACTTCCACTCCGAATGGGCAGAAAAGAAATAAAGGTTCGTCATCACACCCTTGAAAAGTGCCATAATGGGTTGAACAAGAGTTAATGAAGGATCATACCCATTGCAAGAAGAACATTGCTAAGTTTCCCTACTTGGTCCATCACGCCACGCACAAAGAATATTTGTTGCTAAGTGATAATTTGAGCACAAAACCTAAGATTAGCTCTGAATTCCCATACTATTCACTATAGTCTCTGAATTCCTTTCACACCCAAGCTAGATGACCCAAGATTGTATGCTGTACGAGCTCAGCACTACTGAGAAAATCGTTGAAGAAGTTTTAATTGCCTTAATGATTGATAGAGTCAAGTCAAAGCGAGGAGTGTCTACACGTGTATAGGCATCATCCTTGGGAGCATTTTGTTGGCATTTTTATAGGTAGAGTGTGCTTGTCATTGATGGCAAGATCGAGTATGCAGCAATGGAAAAATAGGAACAACGTAAGCTCAGGAGGATTAGCGTAGAGTCAAACGCAGTGCGTAGGTGTGCACCAAGGACAAGGTTAACTCATTTCCAAAGCTCAAGAGAGATAGCGTACTCAGGATCTTATATGGATCAAAGGTCGAGGCCTTTGACACTTAGAAATTACTCCAAGTCAGGAGGATGTGTAAACTCAGGAGGAAAAGCGACAGTGATCATTGGATCCCATTGAGAATTCTCGATGACCGTCAGATATGAATTTAGATAGGTCGAGTTCACAGATGGAGGATAGATCTCGGGCATTAGATCCAAGCGCGGGGTCCAACCGTCGTTGGATCCAGGAGAACCTGCACGTTCTTTAAAGTTCTAGGAGAAGTGGGCTTACAAAATATCGAAACAGGCACATCAACAAAGAATCCATTTCAGAGTTTCGGATACCAGGAGTTTGAGGAGTCAAGAGTCGAGACTCTTAATCATAGGAGTCTCGAAGTTATGAAATGTGAAATGTCAAAATCATGAAACAGGCACATCAGCAAAGTGGAAAGATAAGAAGCGTAAAATCCATTTCGGAGTTTCGGATACCGAGAGTTGGAGGAGTCAAGAGTTGAGACTCTTCATCACAGGAGTCCCGAAGTTGCGAAATGAGAAACGTCGATCATTTCAGGGTTTGTGACTTGGAGTGTCGAGATACTTCTTGTTATAACCCTAAAATGCACCATACAGGTTTACCTGGCATCAGGCCAACTCATGCCTCTTCCTAGCCAAAGCCATGCTGAGTATTTCCTCAAAAAACCACTTAAAACAAACAACCCGCGCCCTAACTTCTCACTGGGC
>ML788739.1:604429-627420 GCA_009831015.1 Picea engelmannii
CTCAGCATGGCTTTGGCTAGGAAGAGGCATGAGTTGGCCTGATGCCAGGTAAACCTGTATAGTGCATTTTAGGGTTATAACAGCTATGTGCTAGATCTACTTGGGGAAGGAGGACCTGGCGAGGTGCACACAGATCTCATGTCCTATGTGAAGTACAAGTTGAGATATGTTGTGTAATCGGATTGACCAAAGCTAATAAAGAAGAAGAAGACTTTTGTGGATGTAGCCCCGGGGTGGGGCTAAACCACGTAAACCTGTGTGTCATGCTTTGTGTTGTTGCTTCCTTGTGTTTTCACTATCTTACTAAGTGTTATGCCATGATTAGATAGATTTTATTATGCTTTTTGATTCTCTATATGTATATGAATAGCATATCTGATGTGTATGAGAATGCTTAGTGTTGATCTATAAGATCTAATATGTTTTGTTGTTGCTAAGCACTGAAATATCTTATATCTGAGCAAGTACTGTGATGTTTTGTCTTGTCTGTGAAGTACAATAAGGGTGAATAGTAATGAATGAATGATGCTAAGTGATCTGCCTCGCAAAGGTTCTAGCAAAGGTTGCAGACACCTGAGTCTTGCAGTCGCCCCTGCCTCTACCTCGGGTGAGACTTCATCTACTTCGCAGGTGTTGCTGAAAGGGCCAGTAGTTAGGGATTTGTTGGTGCACTCTTGAGCATTGAACCATGGGTCTGCCCATGTGCCAACATAGAGTATTCATCAACTCTATGGGTGTCTTCTTCTTAACACTCTTCCTTCTCAATCTCGAACTAGAGTCTTTTCGCACACACTTGCACTGACTCGATGCCCACCTGGCAGAGCTCTATAGAGTTCTCAGTGACTCTATCTCTCTTTGATTCCTCTACACAGTTTCTCCTTTAAGGTATTCAGCAACCTTGAGGCTTCCCTTGAATTTTTATCATGCTGGTGCGCCCTCATGGCACGTTCTTTTTTTACTCAACAGATTTTAGATGCGCACTCCTTGCGTTGGCTACAAAGCATCCAATGTTCCGTTGTGCACTCCTTGCACATCCTAAAGAATCCATAACAATATAACAACCTCAATGAAGACAGATAAATCTATCTTCCTACCATATATGAAAACCTATCATGCATCTACAACATACATTCATGAAACACACACTGATAACATTCATCAAATACACATAAACACACAAAAAACTCATATGCAAGAAAAAATTATTTCTTTCTATTCAGATGAATGTACGTTTACAAATGTGTACAAAGACTGGACTATCATAGAGTCTAATTTGTTTCTCCTACTCTTATCTCCTACTAATCTGCAGCTACCATCGTATCCAGTAACCTAATCTCCAGCAGCCTCATTTGGGCATACCATGCATCTACATATACAAGAAGGTTCCTAGGGTTCCCTCTGACTACCTCTATTCTCGAAAAAAGATAACTACTACTCAAGTTCTGTTACATTAAGTTCTAGGAGTGAAACTCCCAGATCGCTCGTGATCATTCATCTCCCAAGCGTTTTGATCTTCTTCAATTTTCAATCCGTTTAAAATGATTTGGAGGAAATGCTAGTTGTTAAGATTCCAAATAATTCAAAAGGCATGCTAGGGTGTTGAGTTGTCTCTCCACGTGTGCCTTGTTGACAATGCTCCTGCATTAGAAACCCAACTTCTATTACTGAATAAGATAGAAAAAAAGTGTAGAACACAAACTGGAAAAATGGTATAGCTTATCTCTAAAAATAAAGAGATGTTTGCTACGCTTCATTCACAAGAAGATTTACATCACACTCCATTGCATGCTTAAAGGGACTCCTTCACCTCAATTGTATATGAGAGAGTGAGAGGAGAACAATTCCCATGATGCATGTGGGATAAATTGGAAGTTTACAAAATTCCATAGGCATGTAAAACATTAGAACTTACTGGGCGGTTACCCATCCCAGTACTACTCTAGTGTGAGTGCGCTTAACTGCATAGTTCTAATGGGATCTGGTGAATTAATGCTATGTTGTAGGCATGTACATAATACCACTAGGAAATTACTAAATGATGTATGTAATTAACAAATGAAGATGACATTACATTCCATTCCCCATCAAAAGGGGGAATATCATGGTTTATCAAAACCACAAGCTCAAAATGGTGATTCAGTGGAAGAGTTGGATGGCCACTGATATCCATGTGGATCACAGAGTGGTACCTGCACCTATTAGAGACATATTACAGGTACATGATCTCTCTACAATATGAATGAGTTTTCATCGTGACATGATGATGATGATGTTGATGTGTCATATTGTTGGTTTCGTCAACCTCATCAAGACATTGAGGGGTGATTCTCACAATCCAACTACATCTATTTCATCAGCATATCCATCCATATCCTATACTCCACCCCCTCCTCCTCCTCCTCCTCCTCCTCCTCCTCCTCCTCCTCATCCTACACATGTGTCTAAACCTACATCCATGTCTAATCCTCCTTCTCCTCCTCCTCATACTTCTCCTCTATATGTGTCACCATATTCTATTGATCCTCCTCCTCCTCCATTTATGTCACCATCCACCGATCCTTTTATTTATCCTAGTCCACATGTGTCATCATCCACCAATCCCCCTCCTCCTCCTCTTCCTCCGGATGTTTCACAATCTTTTGATACTTTGGACACTATGTTCACATCGAGTATTACTACATATCTTGATGATATTGATAGAGAGACATTTGATAGTGCACTTTTGTCAACATTTGTTTCTGAGATAGTTGTTCTTGATAGAGGCTCTACCTTTGATAGCAGAGACACAGATGCACCTAGCTCTGGTGGTGAACCTAGATAGTAGTGGTGCCGATTGACATGTATATTGATTGTTTTATATTTGAATTGAGATCTATATATGACATGTTTAATGCAGATTTTTTTGAGATGTATGTTTGACATGTATATTCATATGTATATCGCTCATGTATATTATGTTTTTCATATAATGTGGTGGTTGTTGTTGTTGTTTGATTTATAAAATTTATTATTATTATGTTAATGATGAACATTGTTAATGATTTCTCTATTTTTAACTAAAATTTGATATGTATCACTCATTTAAATTTACAATTTCCATATAATGTTTAACTTTATTTTTATGAAAACGTTTAATTTGGATTGTGATTGCAAAATGGTGTAACCATTAATTCCATATAATGTTTAATTATTCTTCAAGGTGAATTGTTTGTTGTCCAACAAGATAGAATATGTTGATTAAACCTATTTAGAAACAAAAATACTTAAATATGATGAGTGAAATGATTGTGATTTGAATATTTATGTATTTTTCATATATTATAATAATAACATTATAACATAATTATTCTTTTTTATTTTTGTAAGTGAGTGTAAGAAGTTGTATTACTGTAGAATAGATTATGATACAAAAAAGGGGGGCCTCTTGGCCTGCCTAGTAGGAAACCAGACTAGGGGTTCCCAAGTTGCACTTACTGAAATCTACGAGGGGTGGGACTGGTCTACCACCAGGGGAAACCAGGCCAGTCCCCTCATAACCAATTTGAAAAGGAAAAGAAACATAGACATAAAAAATAGACGCAGAGACTACCCACTAGGATCAGGGGCTAGTAGCTGAACTAACCTTTAAACTAACCATTCACTCGTCCAGGACAATGATTTGTCTCTTCCCGTCATCCGCTCGGTTCTTGTTATCCTCCTTCTTGGAGATCGTGTGAGTCTTCCAAATGTGGGTTGGCACGTTGTTTCCATCGACTGGTGTGATTTCCATGTGATGGAAATAGCACAGATAGAGGTGAAATTGAGTAGCTAACCACTCTATCTTGGATTGTTGATCCTTCTTGACCTCAACTAGCAGTTTGGTAATAGTTTCCAATCTACTGAGGTGACTCAGGATTTCGTCCAGCATTTTCTTGTGATCTGTGTTGTCCTACCTATTGGCTTCTTCCATTTTTGAACTCACTTTGTCGATCATCATCTTATTTAGCCACACCATCTCCATTGTTTCATGGTAGAGGGTTTCCCTAGGCTACATGGCCCTCGGATCAGTTACCCAGTTCGCTTCCTGTTCTAGTGCATCCCAAGATTTACCTTTGTGTTTTTCATTGATTTCCTTTTCCCAGCGGATGATGGTCACTTTTTTTTTTCGATGCAACCAGAGTTTGGAAGGTTCCCTCCACATATTTTGTCACCTTCTCCATTCTTGACACCCCTTGTGGAATATTCAGAACTTCCTTTCCAAGGTGATTCCTCTTCCTGTGCGTACACTTTATTCTCACCATCCCCTTTGGTCTATCACAGCTCCTTTGTTGGTTACTCAGCATGTGCCTCACTTCATAGGGATTCTTCCTTTCCCTACAGTTGTGCTCCTTTTGTTTGTGGCTACTCCTGTTGTCTTTCCTCTTATTCATCTTCTCCTGCTGTGATCTTGTCCTTCCAATCATGGCTTGTTCATAGTGGTGATCCCTCTCATCCTTTTTCTTAGTGGCGACTCGTATGTTCATGATTACTCAGCCTTTATCCCTGTGTGGATCCCTATCCCTGCTCACTTGAGATCCTACTATGTTACTCTTCATACCTGTACTTTGGCTTGGAGGATCAATTTTGAACCATGTCACTCCCTCATGCCTTACGTCACTTGTTGCATGTAGTTTTTCGTCTGTACTTTCCTACGTGATTTCCCCACAATTCTTTCTGTTGCCAGGGTCTTTCTTTCATAACCCCACCAGTTGTTTATGTTGATCCTGCATGGTAATTGGTGATCAATTGTTTAGCAATTATATCCTTCCTAGGTCTTGCTTGCTTTCCACCAGGCCTTGTGCTTCCCTTCTCGATGTTACCTTCCTTCACAATATTTTGTTTCTATTTGGATGCAATCTGTTCTGAGTTGGTTATTCAGGAGACTGATCCAAGTAGTATCTAGTTCCAAACCATCCTTTTCAACCCCCTGTTATTGGATAAATCGGTAGGTGTGGACACTAACTGATCTCCCTAGATTCACCTAGATCTAGAACAAAACACACCAGAACATGACGCTTTCCTTAAGTTTTAGATATTGAATTTACTAACTAAAGAGGGATAGGTGACATACCATTTAAACATTTCTTCCTCTTTCCATCGCCATCCTAACTTCATTCCAATGCTCATACAATGATGAATCTGCAAAAGAACGCAACCAACCAAAGTGATAGTAATAGCATAAACTCAATATAAACATATGTATGTGATCAAGGAATCATACAATAAAACACAACAAGCTTTATAGGAAAGAATCATATTACTGTATCATATTAAATGTGAAAGAGAGATTACAACCATGGCCTTGATGTCATAAGGTCCCTTCCAACTTTCCTTCATTCCCCACACACTTCCACTCCAATAATTCTGAGAGCATAGATCTGATAATATTCACAATCTATCTTGACAAAATGGCTCATTTAGCCAAGCTAACAATCTCCAAAGCTCAATTCAATCCAAGCTAATCCAAAAAGATAAATTTCTCCATGAGATCTCCTCTCGTTTTATAAGTTGAAGAGGATAGGGTGAGGAGATTAGGATGATCCCACTAAATCATGAAAGCAAGTAAGATCCAAGCCATTCGAATTCCACCTCACCATGGAAGTTTCTACTTCTAGAAGCATCAAGAAGATGCTCATTTTTCCCACGTATGAGAATTTTTTCACCCTGCCTATATAGAAACCTGCGAACACTTCGCAACTTGGCTATGGTGCGACCTACGAAAATCAGGCATTTTCACACCCTAGCTATAGTGCAACATGCGAAAATCCTCTTTAATAGGGTTTTTACAAAGAAAAATGCAACTTCTTTTCTCAGGAAAAGTTCTTCTCCCTTCTTTCTTCAGGAACTCAGACCACTGACCCCTCTGAAGGAAATAGATAGGTTTACATCATTAATGGTCATAGGGATGACGAAAATAATGTGTAACACCCCCTCATTGGCTAGTTTGTCCACCAGGCCATTCACTGACCTACGGACCCAATGCAACTCCGTTGTGTTCAGAGTTTTTAGATGCTCCTGGATTTTCTGTAGGGAGAGAGCCAAGCGCCAGTGTCTCTGAACCTTGGCCACTCTAGTACCGTTCTAGAGTCTCTTCATCATGTTGATGACAAGGGTAGAGTCACCTTCCATGATAATGTTTGTCATCCTTTCACGCCTTAGGATTTCAAGGCCAAGCTCTAGGGCTCCAAATTCTGTTGCGTTGTTGTTGGAGTTTCCCATACTCCCAACATACAGTCAGATGATGTTACCACCACTGTCTCTGATCACCCCTCCCATCCCTTCCACTCCTGGGTTTCCTTTTTCCGCCCTGTCAAAATTTAATTTGAGGAAACCTAACAAAGGAGGAGTCCAATTGCGATATCCTAGTTGGAGTTGTGGATCCCTCCTTACCATTGTGTTGTTGCACCCATATTTTAGGTGAAAAATCTCCAGGATGCAGGAGTCCTGATCTATGAGTTGTGTTGTTTCCTTCTTGCAATTGCGACTCTGCACCATTTCTCGTATTTGGGAAATAATTGCATCCTTGAGCTTTCCTTCTGGTAGAATTTATTTCCTAAAGATGTGTTGATTCCTCTCCTTCCATATTGACCATATGATCATCCCCAACATTAGGTTCTAGCAGAGGTTCACCTTTTCATTTTTGTTGTAGCTCTCATTCCAATTGTTGATGGTTGCATTGATGTTGCCCCTGATTCTATTGTACTGGTGGTAGATGATTGTCACCCAATCCCATAGCTTTGTTTTGTAAATGCACTCATAGAGGAGGTGATTGGTTTTTTCATCCTTATCTTGACAGAGATGGCAATGAGAAGGGGCTATATAACCCCTTTTCTTGAGGTTTTCTTGGGTTAAAATTTGGTTGTGGAGAACTAACCATTTGAACATTTTGATTTTTGGTCATTGGGGGTTGCTCCAGATCTTTCCCCAATGTTGCATCAGGTCCTCTTGATCTTGTTTTGCGATGTAAAATTATTCTTATTTTACGTTGAATTCCCCACCATTTTCCTTGCCCCGCCTTAATTGGTCCTCGTCCTCTAAGATTACAATTTTCCTTTTCCCCAATTCCTCTTCCACCTCTTCCGCTAGATTTGTGATACAATGTCTATTTGGTGGATTGAGTTTGTCCCAGGTCCTCCATCTGTTGCTATCATTTCTTGGCTTCCAGTAGTGATAGATTGTTCTTTTTCCTTGCGCAGTCATTTCATGTTGGAGCTCCTCCCTGTACGAATTTTCCATTCTGGTTTCCTATTGCCACGCATCCTCCCAGAATCTGACAGTTTGACCATTTCTAACTTCCCAGAAGCTGTGTTTATGAATCTGGTTCTTGTTGCGCCAGGAAAGATTCCATATGGAAGATCCCTCCCTTGTTCCCATGAGTCTAATTTGTCTCGATCATTGATGTTCAGGGCATACTTGGCCTTCTAAAGGTTTGTCCATGGGACAGATTTGTCCTTGACCCATGTCCACCAGAGTTTTTCCCTGTAGGCTTCATTGGTTACCTATGGATCTTGTAACCCCAGGCCTTCTTTTCCTTTTGGTTGAAAAACCTTCTCCTGGGCTACTAGAGCCCATTTATTTTTATTTTCATCACCTCACCATAGGAAATATCTTTGAATGGCTCTTATCTTTTGTAGTATTCCTTTTAGGAGCAGGGAACACTGACATCATATATGTCGAAATTGCTTGTAGAACTTCTTTTGTGAGGATAGGCCTCTCTGCCAGTTTGAGAGCTCTATAAGTCCATTTTTTTACCCTCTCCTATAGTTTCTTGATCACTCCTTCCCACGTTTCCATTTTTAAAGCTATGTTTGTCAAGGGAATTCCCAAGTATTTCGTTGGGAGCATATTTGCGTTCAAACCCCGGAATATTGGCTAGGTTCCTTTGGATTGCAGGATTAGTGTTAAATAAATAGATCATGTATTTTGAGTGGTTGATCTCTGCCCCTAAAGCTTCCCCAAAGTCTTCTAATATTCTTTTATAGGTTTTTGCTTCCTTGACCGTGGGTGTGCCATGGAGTAGGGTGTCATTGATCCGTCAGGATTTTTCGAATGACTTATGGTTGAGTTTTTATTTGCATGCATTAATTAACCATTGAGAAACTTAGCGAAAGAACGAGAAAAGAAAAGGAATTATACAACCATAGACATATATGCAAATCTGAAATGCAATGAAAAGCAGCAAACCATAATACATAGGTTGATAACGGAGTTCGGCACAACTTTGCCTACGTCTCCGGGCCTTTTCTCTGTGAGGGAGGCTTCTCTATTTATGTTCGAAAGATTAATAGTACATCTTTACAATGCTGAATGGCTTCTAGACTGATATGGTCATGTTTGCCCAGATATCTATAATCTTTCACAACTTACAGCACCTGAAACAGATGTCCCGAGCTCTCAGAAATCGTCCGACAGCATCTCCTCCTCAACAACTTCCCTGCCTCAAACTGGCTTAGACCTGGCTTGCCTCAGCATCTCTGCTCTGAATTGCTCTCCAAAGCTGTCCCCTTGGCCTCAAAATGGCCTTGGTTAAATAGTTGGGAAGTTAGTTTCCCATCTCCAACTTCCTCCAAGAAGTTAGGCTCTAAAAATGTCTAATAACCCCCAAAAATCATTAATAAAGGGTTAAATTACATTTAATTATTAAAAAGTGGTTATAAAAACCCACTTTCAACTATAATATATAGTTAAATAACCCATTTTTGAACTAATTCGGCGCTAGCCCCCTAGTCCTAGGCGCGGCCCCTTTTGACAAGGTCACATGAGCATCCATATGGCCTAGCGCTAGCCGATAGGCTAAGCGCTGGCCCCCTTCGTATTAGCGCTAGAACCCGGTCTCGTGGTGTCTTTGCATAGGCCCATGGCCTAACGGTTATAACCGTGCACTCCATTAACGGTTACATATGAAACCGTGGCTTGGTTAAAAAAACACGCGCCACATTTGTAACATATATTAATTACCTAAACTTTGTTTTAAAAACAAACCCGCGCCATATTAATACATGGGGTCACAAACTTTGTTTTAACCGCGCTCCTTTGCACATACACCACGGTTACATTACATTTCATATAACCGGGGGTCGGGGCTAAGCCCCGGCCCCGCCCGCCACCATTTAACACAACATTCAACTTCAAATACATTGAAACCCATATGTTTAATAAGCAATGACGCATGGTGCAATGGCGGGCGGACTTTGTTTAAAACTTTGGAATGGAGGGGGAGGTCCGGGGGTCGAACCCCACGGCCTCCATATAATTTTAATAAACCATATATTAAACCAACAGCCAGTAAATGGGTGCCATGTGGCAACCCTTCATTGGGCCACGTGGCACCTTTCCATTCGCCCACATCATGCCACGTGTCACCATATAACTCGTCCAGTTGTCAACCAATCACAACTCGCCACGTCAGCAGATGTCAACTCAGATTCCATGTCAGCGTACGGAATGTACGGCCTGCCACGTCACCGTACGGATGCCCAGTCAGCCTGTACGGACTACCCAGTCAGCGTCCCTTTTTTTTACCTGTTTGGCTAGGCGAACAGATCACGATATCTTCTCCATACGGACTCCGTTTGCGAAAGTAAATATACCGCCAGAATCAAGAAGATGAGACAGACGCAATGGTGTTGGTTTCGTGGGATTCTGAGCACTTTCATTTTTGAGCATTTTTCATGCCCTGTCAGGCTTCTGAATCCAATTTCGGATCAATCATCAACGAATTGTTGGTGTGTGGAGGTTGGACAATATTCGAAGGGTTTGATTCCTTTTAGTTCCCCTACTGCAATTGTGATTTTTATGCTTCTGCTGAGCCCTTCCATCATCATCATGAATAGTAAGGGGGATAGTGGGTCTCCTTGTATGATGCCTTTCAAAGGCCAAAAAGGTTTTTTTGGGGCTCCATTAATTAGGAGTGAGTATCTTGTCATTGAGACTATATTGACAATCCAGTTGATTCAGTGTTGTTCAAACCCAAAGGCTTCCAGAGTTTTGTCCATATAGTTCCAGCTAATCTTGTCATAATTCTTTGCCAGGTTAATTTGGATTACCATCCCCCCTCTCCTTTGGATTTTTAGCATGTGTATAAGTTCATGGGCATGGATGATGTTATCCAGTATTTGTCTTCCTTCTATGAAACCTGCCAGCTCCTATGAAATCAGTGTGGGTAGGAGTGGTTTAAGTCTATTGGCTATGACTTTGGAGATTATCTTGTAAACAACATTGCATAAAGCTATCAATCTGTAGTGATCTCGGGTCCTTGCTTCATTTATTTTGGGATTAGAGTGATCATTTTGGCATTTAATTCTTTCAGGATAGAGGTTGAATGTATGGAGTCTTCCACCACCCCATAAACATCATATTTAACCACTTCCTAGTAGGCTTTAACAAATTCCACTGTGAAGCCATCTGGGCATGGGGCCTTTCCATTGGGCAGTTCCTGGACCACTTGGTCAATTTCTTCCTTTGTTATAGGTTTGTTTAGATTGGCATTTTGTTCCTCTATGACCAGCCTGGGGATGTGTTGAGTTGTCCTTTGTATGGCCTTAGTTCTATCTTGGTTGGGTTCCTAGGCTATCCCCTGGAAGTGATTGACCAGTGTATGTTCAATTTCCTTGTGGGATTCTCTTTCGATCCCATCCTGATCCCAAATTTTCAAAATTTTATTGTGGGTTCTTCTTGCAATGGTGGTTCTATGGAAAAAATTGGTATTCCGCTCCCCTTCCTTTAGCCACCTAATTCTAGACTTCTAGCACCAAAGAGTTTCTTCCTACTGGCATCTTCCTTCCCATTCCTGGGTCATTTGGATCTCTTCTCTTTTCCAATCCTCTGTGTAACCCTAATCTATGAAGAGTTCTTGGAGTATCCTCATTCTATCCTCGATCTTTTTCTTTTCTTGGTTTATGTTCCCAAATATTTCCTTGTTCCATTCTTTGAGTTTTTGTTTGATGTACTTGAGTCTCTTATAAATTTTGAACATCCTTGTCCCTTGATTTGGTAATTCCTCCCACAACCATTGGTTGATGTGCTCCTTGAAGGTGGGATGTTCGATTCAAAATTTCTCAAATCTAAAAGTTTTGTTCTTCGGAGTGGTTTGGAAGTTTTCTTTCAATTGGACTGGCCAATGGTCTGAACCCCCCCATGGTAGGATGTTGCAGTATAAGATTATTCCCTACATAATGATGGATTCTGACACCAAGAATCCGTCTAGACTTGTATCTACTTGGTAGTGATTACTTTGTTTATTATTCCAGGTGAACTGGCCATTGTTGGTTATGATGTCTACCATCTCCATTGTCTCAATGAAAGCTGATAATTCCTCTGCATCTCTATCCAGTCTCCTGGTGCCCCTTTTTTCTCTGCAAGTGTCATGATTATGTTGAAGTCCCCTGCCAAGATCTAGTGGAGTTTGTGGGATCTAGCCTTTAGATTTTCTAGGTCTTCGAGCATTCTCCTTTTTTCTTCCAACCTCTGGGGACCATACACATTGGTGCATAGAATCGCCTCGATGTTACCTATAATTTGCATGTTAACTGAGAGTGTGTGTCTTGTATCTATAGATGCTAGTAGTTTCAGTGAATGTGGGTTACATAAGGTGATTATACCGCCTGCCATCTATTGGCCTTCGACAGCCAACATCTGGTACTTGCTCCATTGGTTTTTAATGATTGTTTCCATTCTGTCTACAGTGCATTTTGTCTCTTGAATGAAATAGAGGTCAGGTTATTCCTTACTCAATATATTTTTAAGAATCCTTTGCTTTCATGGGTTATTTAGGCCTCTTATATTCCATGTTATAATATTCATTTAAACATGTGGGGGGAAGTTGGGAAAGAGATTTTTTATCTTACCTGAATTTATCAGCAGGGCTCCTAGTTCTTGTAGGGCTATGTTGTTTGATTTCCTGCCTTTCTTTCACCTCGTCTGATTGTGTGAATGTTGTGGGTTTCCATCGCCTTCTTTGATTCCCAGGTGTCCTATTTCGTCATGTGTATGCTTGATCCCTCTGTATTTTTCTTCCTCCCTTAGAAGGAAAAGGTATTGGATACAATCTAGTTGTTCTACTGGCACATTGTCTACTCCCTGATTTTTCCATTGCTCCAAGATGTTCGGGAGATATATTCCTTCCCTTTCCACAATGTATTTGATATCAAGGTCTTCCATGCCTACCTCACTTGGTTTTATCTCTGAATATTCGTCTACCTCCTACATTGGGGTGTTGGCGTCTTTGGTTCCTCCTTCCATAGGACTTTCGCTATCTCCCTATTCTCTCTTATTGCTTGGAATATCGGTGTTCTCCTGATTTTCTTGTTCCCTAGCTACTCTAGATTTTGTCTTTTCCTTTCATTCGTATTCCCCTTGGTTATCCCTGTCCCGTCCTTCTAGTCTAGTCCTAGCTTTCGAGTTGCTTTCTTTTCGGGCTTTTCTTGGTTTCTTGTTTTCTTTGTTTCTGTGGCTCGGTTTTACAAACCTGTTCTCATCCTTCTGTGCTTTGGTGTTTTTTGTTTCTTATTTTTTATTGAGTGGACATTCTCTGATTAAGTGTCCATGTTCATGGCATATTCTGCATCTAAATGGGATCTATTTGTAATCAATGCTTTGTATCCATTCCTCATCCCTGAATTCCAGGCTTATGGCTTCCGGGAGTTCCCCCAACACATCCATCTCTATGCAGATCCTTGCATAGGATGTATATCTCCCTTTTAGGGTTTCTTTTGATGTCTTAACATATTTTCCAAGTTTGTTCCTGATTGCTTTGAAGGTGGATAGAAACCAGTAGTCTAGAGGTAAGGAGTAAAACCTCAGCTAGACTAAGACATTTTTAAAGGTTTCTTTCTCTGGAGAGAATTTTTCCTTCCATCGCTGCATGTACAACCCTGTTAAGGTGTGGAAGTATCCCCCCCCCCTCGAAGACTTTATCCATGTCCTCCAGGTTCATGAAGACTATTGTGAAGAATCCTTTAGAACCCAGGTGGAGTTCCACTTCTCCACTTGGCTTCCATTGATATTTTATCCAGTTGCGCAGCGTTCTTTCTGTGGGCCACAACCCCATGAACTTGTAGATTAGTGCATGTGTCTTCATCTAGTCCCAATAGAGTTGTGTTTGTGGGTCTTCCAGAATAACCTTGGGTATCAATGTTGTTTTAGGTTTACATAGGTTGCGCCCATCTTACCCACTGGGGTTCGTTGGTTCCTGCGCAACCTTCTGGGTTTCTCTGGCTTCCTCCCCCATGTGATCCTATTTTTCCTGGTTTCTCTCCTGGTTCTTTTCTGATCCTAATATCGAGGTGATTTCTAGTGGGTCTTTGAATCCAACACCTCGTGGGACTTTCCCCCTGTCCACCACTACATGCTTGTATGATGGAGTGCCACTCCCACCCCCTTTGGTAACCATTCTGAACTTTGTTGAGACCGCGACTGTCAAGTCCTAGCTTGCAGTTTCTTCAGCTCCTACTAAACAACATAGTTTCATTGTAATTTAATACATAACATTATTATAATAGAATTATTCACTAATAATAATGATGATAATATAATAATAATCTTATTTTTTTATTGTTATTATTCAAATATTACAAGACAAAGTTATAATATAATTGTTTGCTAAAATCACAATTATTATATTTTATTAATATTTAATTTTTCCAAAGATTTTATTCGTTTATATTATCGAACTATTGTAATATATGAAATTAATTCAATTAAATTTAAATACTAAATATAGATAATAATAATATATTTTGATCCATACACTTTCAATGAAATGGTTTCAAAAAAATTTACTCTAATACAAACTTTATGAATCTTCTATTAAAAAATAAAATCACCTAACATTTAATAATTAGTATTTTAAGAATTAGTAAAATTGACAAAAGCTTATATACTTGTAGATAAGTATGGATCATTAAAAATTTCCTTAATTCTAAGTAGGATCTAGAAAAAGGCTCTTATATAATTTACATGTCCTTCATATATGGACACATATTTCAAGGAGAATGTAAAAAAAAAAAAAAAAATTAAGTTTATATGATTATAAAATTAAAGGATAGAGTGGAATAGGTGAAGGCCATGATAGTTGCAATAGTTAAGGTGGGGAGTGTCATCAAAGTTGGTAATGCCAACACCACAAGTTTGATTCCAGAACTCATATATGTCGCATGAAGTTATTTTGTTGGAATTGTCCTTAGAAGTTTCATCAAAGTAATTATATGTTTATTTGAATTTTAATTTTTTCAAACGATAAAAAAATTGAGGTTTTAATCTTTTTCAATATCTTCATATTTTTTTAAATAAATCTTTACTATTATACATTACCAACTTTGTGATATCTCAATTAATGCTTAATAATTCAAAGGTTAACATAAACATATTTGAATACAATATAACATAAATTTACTATAATAAACAATAAATATGACAATAAAGATATATCAAAACCACATCTTATGCTTGTACTACTTAATGTATTTTCGATATGGTGGTTGTAAATGGTTGTTAACTTTTGATATCCAACATAATTATAAAATTAAGAAAAAAAAAACACGATTGTCCATTATAGATACCCATAATAAAATGACACATCCACATTATAAATGTCCAAATAAATCATTTACAAATCAATGTGTGTTGCCATCACCCTGATTATATTCCTTGCTTGGAATTGTAACATTGTTATTGTCAAAAAGATGTTTAGATCCTGAATCATGTCTCTGTACAAACCACCAATCCCCATCCAACACATGCACGAGCAAAGGATAATGATAATACAAAATAGACACACATATCCTTAATTTCCATAAAATTGTGAGTGCATAGCATATTTTTTATCAATGTCAGTATAGAATAATAATCATGTATTCAACATGTATACCCTTAGAAGTTTCATATGATCATGTGATCTCAACCTCAACAAATTCCCTTACACAATGAAGCAATGTCATAAATTCAACCCATATAAAGAAGGTGCCTTCACAACCAATATAACATCCTTCGCCATAGAAAGATCATATTTATTCAAAATCCATGGGACATCACCTTCTTTAAAATACCAAGAGGGACCAACCTCTCCTCTAGTTTCATTTATTGGCCAATGTCTCTTTTTATGAAATAAGATCTCCCCTAACAACCAATTTGTCTCTTTTATTCCATGATATTTGCCTCCATAAATAAGATGAAATTTTTTTAATATATGCATGAGATCTAGTAAGTGGCCAATATTAAGATGCTCCCAATATGGAACCTCATTAAATACATATTTCCTTTTCATCCCAATGGGAATTTTCTCAACATAGGTTTCAAAAAATTCAGGATCATCGAACATAGGTTCCCCATTTGAATCAACCAATTCTGCCATTTCCTTCTCCATATGTATCATATGCCCTATTCCAATATTTAGGTGTCGTTATTTTAGGTCTCCAAATTCTCTCAGGTTTATAATTGAAATAAGATGTGACTCTTCTATAAGGGTGTTCTTGTGGGAGGAATACCCTCGAACAATCGTACACTATCTTTTGTAGGTGGTTGGACTACCTAGCCTTTATAGAAGGTCCACAACATTTACATCCATGATACATTTTTGTTATAAGACCTGCAATATAGTTATCGTATACATAGCATGTGAGTGTCAAAAAAATAGTTTCACCAAATGAAGTATGCCAAATAACATTACAGATATAAAAAAAATCAATGAACATGCTTACCAGAGAAAACTCCTAGTCCTAGATAATCATGCGTGGTATACACATATATTCCATTCAACATAAAATACATCTCCATTGAGATGGGCCTTGATACATCATATACATGTGTCCCTTCCCATAATTTCTTAAATTCATCGATTAGTGGTTGTAGGTAGACATCCATTCTCTTCACTTGTCTTCTACCTGGGACTATAACAGCTATCATAAGATGCTCATTCTTCATATACAACCATGGGGGGATATTGTTATTGATCACTACCACTAACCAAACAAAATAGTTGATGTTTTGGAGGGAATACGGGTTAAATACATCCATAACTATGCTCAATCATAGTCTTTGTACTTCATCCTTTAATTTATCGGGCCATGTATCCTCTATATGCTTCATGGATATTGAATCCGCTAGGATTATCATAACTCTTGGCTCACTTATATGTGAGGCATGCCACCCCTGCAACATGGCTAATTGTTTGCAATGAAATATCCTTCGAATCCTTTGAATTATAGGCATGTTCCTCAAATTTATCTTATGAGGAGGACCATATGCCTTACCCTTGTTTTTTTATTTATGGTACCTGTCATTCTCACATTGCGGACATATCTTTTTTTCTGCATATCCGTTTCTATATATAATACAATCATTCGGACATGAATGGTATAATATGTACTCAACACCCAACATTTTCAACATTTTATTTGCCTCTATGCAACTATCGGGCAAGATATTATCTCTAAAGTACCTTGTCTTTGAGTAACCTGCAATTAGTGGGAAATAGAAATGTACACTATCATTAAGAATGAATAAAATCAACCTTTTTCTTACTTCATTATGTGACAAGATTCCTTAAAAATTTAGGAAACTTAATAGTTAGTTACCTCAAAAGTGTTTAGAAACATGTGTCTTGTTGATGTTTGGATATATTAAGATCAAAACCACAACCTCACAAGGATATGAATCACTCAGCATTTTTATAGAGGTGGTGCTCCTCTTTGGATAAAAGATATGTCTTGAATATCTTGGATTAGGGAGAATACTTAGACAACAAAACACGGATATTTATTGCTTTGATTTATACATGAATGGTTCTTTAATAACCTTATCTAATATTTATGTGAAAAAAATTACTTCTCAGCAATAGAGAAGATTGAAGGAAGGCTTCAATATTAGAATATCCTTGTGCTCAACATCATATATACAACCATTAAAATCACACAAAAATAGTGGAAACATCCATATCTTCTCACAAGAAAAAGGAGATAATAGTTTTGATCATCTCAAAGAACTTTAAAATAGTTATGCATTTAATACTGAAAGAATTTGATAGGAAAACTCCAAAAATCTCACACTCAGAAATCCCAAGATCTGAGAAATCATTAGAGTAAAACCCCAAAGAAATTCTTTGAAGATTTTTATTCATAAAAATATTTAACAATACACAAAATATATGACATTCACATTCATAGATGTAAATACTCCATGATCATATAAGAAAAATTCATTGAATATTACATGAGAAACACTGAAGAACTAATCCTTATGTTCAATTCAGAAATATGAACAAAAAGCCTTGATAAAATGGTGTAGAAGAAAAAGAAGAATGGATAAGATGGAGATATTTGTTTTCTAACTAGAGATTTGGCTACATGTTGATGGTTGGACCCTTATGTTCTAATCTTCTTCTCTAATAATGAAACCTTCTCTCTCTCTCCCTTGGATGAAGCCCTTTCTTGCTTTGTAAAACTGGCCCTTCTAACTTCTTAATTAGCTAGGGATTTCTCTTTCTTGGAATAACCACTTTATTTAATACCTAATTAAAATATCATTAATGAATTTTCATCATTGAAATCCATATATTGAAGCGGGACCGTTTTTTTCTTTAACAAAAGTTTTTAAATAAATTTTTGTTTTGAAAAATTTAATTAACTTCCCTTTTAAAGAGAGAATTGTATTTTAATTTTTTGGATGTGATATTCATCTTTTCATATATGGAACCCAATTTATATTTTATCTTCATCATCTTATCTTCCAACAAGTCCTCCTGTGCACAATTTTGATTCCTAGATCTAAAGATATGAGCTCATGAAGCCGAGGTGTCAAGCAGATTTAAAAGCATATCATGAAAATATTGTTGATTATTCTTTCAATTTTTTAGACAATATGGCCAATTTCAATCCTTGAAACCTGTTCCATCATCTTCCTTATCGAAATACATTTCTAAAAAGGTATATTTTTCTTGATTCCAACTACCAGATCTCTATATATGACCTTCATACCATCCAGACTCAGTAGTCATTGATTAATTTTCATGGGTCAATCTTGACCCTTGATCTTATTTCATCTCTTCTTTTGAAAAATTTGACTTTTCTTCATAATGTATATCCCACATGCATGGGAATCTTTGAGAATTTGATGTATATATGTATATCCCAAGACTTGATGTGAATCATATAGAGACTATGGAGACTTATGCATTCAACCCCTTGGAAAACTAATGAAATAATTAAAATTTTAATTACCCATCCAACGCACCGTGGCATCCTCATAATCTCTGAGTCAACAATGAGTCATCATCCATGTTATCACCATGTGTCACTGTGTGACATATTTTCATAAGTTGGCACGTGTCATGATCTCATTGGTTAACACATGTCACACTCCCATTGATTGATAAAACTACCACACGTCACTTAGATATATGCCCAGAAAACTTAGGATAAGAGAAATAATATTAAAATAATATGGAGAATATGTGGGGTTACGTGAATGCAAAATAAATAAGAAAATGAGAAAAAAAAATGGAAAAGGAAAAAGGAAAAGGAAAATAAGAAAGAGGAAATGGAAAATGAGATAATGGAAAAACAAAATAAAAGAAAAGAGAAAATGAATGTGGGAAAATAAATAAGAAAATAAGAAAAAAAAATGAAAAATGAAAAAAGAAAAAAGGGAAAGGAAAATAAGAAAAAGGAAACGGAAAATGAGATAATGGAAAAAGAAAATATACTAGTGTTACTGTTGGTGCAACCGCACCCTCATTGGCACGTCCACTTCCTCAGAACCTTCTTTCCACTCGGCCCAAAGAACTCAACGGTTCTTCTAATTCCCTATCGGGAATTCTTCACCCACAACGACTCTTCAATGATCCCCCTTAACGGTCAGGAAATCGGAACTCGCAATTTCGCGAATTCTATGATCGCGTACCTTATGCCTCACGATTCTCTGAAACCCGATGTGATTCAATCGTTGAATTTTTCCCCTCTGTTATCAGAGTTCTCCCTATCGGGAAATCGCTACTCGCAATGTTAACTAATGGAAACTTCAACCTCCGAACCTCGATGTACCGATGCTCCGATGCACACGTGTGGATAGATCCTTCCACCTTCCGTCGCCTCCGTCGGGATTTTTCAGGATTTGCTGGATCATGAATCCTGATGTAAAAGGACTCAGGACTTCCCTTTTCCCGATCCCCGATATTCCGCCACCTTTCTCCCACTAACTCCGGGTGTGGCCCACACGACTCTTCTGTCGGGATATCGCGTATCACGATTTCAACCTACAAGAGTTTCTTACCTCTGAAAAATCCGATATGTCGAACACCGACTCCTCGGGATCTCTTGAAACACGTCCTCCACAACAAATGGTTCTGATCCTATCGGGATATCGCTACTCGCGATATCGCGATCCTTGTTGCAATCTCTTGGAACTTCAACTCGCGATTACCCGATACGCGATGTCACGTGCAGATCCAACGGTTGCTTCTGCCTCAAATTGATGGCTCTGCTCCCTCCTGAGTTCAAACACTCGGGTGTCCTTGTCGTAATCCCCCTGCACCTCCGTGAGATCTGACGGCCCACGGAACTCTGCAGAACCTCCGAGAGGATTTCGACCGTCTATCCTTCCTTGGATGATTTCTGCACAATGAGTCAAGTGCTTCTTTCACAAAGGCTTGGCTCCTGCTTGCCAACCTTCGATGCTTCCTTCAGACTTCCAATAGAATCTTCTCTGCACTTATCCTTCGGTATATTCGAAGGTCTACTCCTCCTGAGCTTGTTCTCGACTTCTCAAGTCCTTTTGAGAACTTCTTGCGTGCACTCCTTGCGGCAAATCTTCAACCTTGTCTAAGTGTTGAAATCTTTTGACCCTACGCACTCCTGCAGCAACAGTCTTTTAGAACTTTGCTCAGGTTCACAACCCTGAGACTTTTCCTTGGCCTGCGCACTCCTTACACAGAACTGCACCTAATTTCACCTCCAAAGAAATGAGAACAAAAGTTATCTCTAATTGAACCCTTCTGTCAACGCACTCCTTGCGGACAATTCAACTGCACTCCTTGCAGGAATTCTCTGGTTCAAATTAGAGAAACAATTTGAAACTAATTTCTTCTTCCCTTCAGAGTTCAAGTTCACCATGAAATCACACACACAGCATATAGAAGCAAATGTATGACAGGAAATAAACGTTCATGAGCATGACATCAATACACAGAGAAACAACACAAACCATGAAATTGAATTAGGGCTTTCTTCTATAAATTCAATATCTATACATGGGTGTTCTTCATACAATTCTCTGCATGCTCTTCTCTTCTTGCTCCTGTTTTTCCATTCCGTTACAATGATACAATGAGGGTGTCTATATTCGTTTTCCCTCTTGGACTCTAAACTATCAAATCTAGAATTAAATGTTCTCTCTACTTTACATTAACTATCTTAAATGCCTCATCTACCTAAGTATGAGAGCTATCCGCTCAAGGTCCATTTACAATATACAAGTGCGCCCTCTCTTAAATGACTCATTTAAGACTTGCGAAACAAATCCCAAAGTGTTTTCAAAATTTTGTGTTGGCTTATCCAGTTGTCTCCGCCTCCACGCTGGCTCGCTTGATGTGTTGGCAATGCTCATGCATCATACTCCTCAGCTTAAAAATTTTCATGGGCTCCTGTCCATGAGCTCCTGCACAGTCTGTCCATTCTTTTGTATCTCCGCTTCTATCTCCCAGCTGGCATCTTCCACTGGGTGGTTCTTCCATTTGACCAGATACTCGAAGTATTGCTTCCGCCTGGTCTTTTTGCCCACTCTCTTGTCCAGTATGCATTCCATCTGTGGATTTTTTGCAATCAGCATCTGCTTCTGCCACTGGACCCCTGGTTGTTCATCACTTCCAGCTCCTGCTTCCTCAGCCTTATATGGATATAAGTCTGAGACATTGAATGTCAGAGATATCCCGATGCCATCCGGCAATTCAATTTCATATGCATTCTCTCTGAATTTCTTCAGGACCCGGCATGGCCCGATTTTCTTCATCTTGAGCTTGTTGTATGTTCCCCTTGGGAACCTTTCCTTCCTCAAATGTGCCAGAACCAGATCACCAAATTCAAACTAAAGTTGTCTCTGATGCTGATCTGCTCTGCGCTTGTACTCCAGATTTGAATTTGTCAGTCGTTGCTTCACTCTGCTGTGAAGTTATTTCATCGCCTCAACGAATTCTTCTGCACTAGCGCTGCTAGTAGCATTTTGTTCTGACTCCCTTAGTTCAGATACTCCTCTCGGCTGCATGCCATATACAACCTGAAATGGACTCTTCCCTGTGATCCGATTCACTGAATCGTTGTATGCAAACTCTGCCTGTGGTAATATCTGATCCCAGCTGTTGTGGTGCTCTGTCACCAAGCTTCTCAGCAAGTCTCCCAGAATCCTGTTGACCACTTCTGTTTGTCCATCCATTTGAGGATGATAAGCAGAACTAAACGCCAAGTTAGTTCCTAGCTTCTTCCATAGTGTCCTCCAAAAATGCCCTATGAATTTAGTATCCCTATCTGAAACAATACTTTTCGGCAATCCATGGAGTCGAATGACCTCCTTGAAAAAAAAAATTGCGATGTGAGTTGCATCGTTGGTCTTCTGGCATGGAATGAAATGTGCCATCTTTGAAAATCTTCCCACCACCAAAAATATGGAATCAACACCTCTTTGTTTCCTCGGCAAACCTAATACAAAATCCATGCTTATCACCTCCCATGGTCTCTCTGGTATGGGCAATGGCTGATAAAACCCTGCATTATGTTTCCTCCCCTTCGAGTGCTGGCAAATTCTACATCTGTCAATAAACCTCTTGACACCCACTCACATCCCTGGCCAAAAATATGACTCATTCAGCTTCGCAAATGTTTTGTCATGGCCAAAATGTCCTGTTAAGCCTCCACTGTGTTTCTCCTTCAACAGGTTCTCCCTCATGGAGCATTTTGGAATACACAGTTGATTGCCTCTGAACAACAATCCCTACTGGATCAAAGGAAATCCAAGATCAACAGGATTCGGGGCCGTGCTCAGAGACTCCAACGGGAAAATTCTGGGGCTGGAAGCAGGATTTCTAGGAGACACTACCAATAACGTCGCTGAGTTAACGGGACTACTCCGGGGTCTCCAGTCAGCCATAGATAAAGGATACCATCAAATAATCCTAGAGGGAGATTCGCAAGTCATTATAGGCCTAACAACTAAACTCATACATGGAGGCAACCTTGACAAAGCCTCGCCAAGTTGGAGGCTTCAATTCCTGCTTGAAGATTTTAGCCAACTTCTTCAACCACATTTCAGCATCACTACCTCTCATGTACGCAGGGAAGCCAACAAAGTGGCAGACTGTCTGGCTAATGTGGCAGTGGAAAGGGAGATGGAACACTTCTGCTGGGAGACACCGCTACCACCAGATCCAGAGATCTTCAATCGATGCCATACACTGGCCACAGAAGACCTTCAAGCCCCGGATGGGGTGACACGTCGGGAAGGGGAGCCACGCGGGAGCTAGCTGGGACATCCTCATTAATTTAACTACCAGCCGGCGTCCCCTCACCATTCAATTTCACCATGTATCCTCACATTCACATTAACCCGATGAGGCCTCTCGCTCACGGGACTCGTACCAGTCTGGACAGCACAATTACAGTGACCATTATAGCTATGGAGGCTTGGCTCATACTATTTTTCATCGCTTGGAGTGTTGGAGCGAAGCACCAACTATTCTGGGTAGCTCCCACTCTCGCAGAACAACATTATCACTGCCGCCTCTCTGTGAACTCGAAGGCACCAGCAACATATCACAGCATTCCCGGAGCGATAGGAAACAGCACGAGCGTTTGGAAATTCTATCAGACCTGCACTATGCCACGACTACGCGGAACACCACGAAGAGGAGCGGCATGGTACGCAGCGAAATCCAGGAGAAAGAGAAAACAACAATTCGAGGCAGCCCTCGCCATGGCCACTCGACGGAGGAAAGC
>ML788739.1:628324-658837 GCA_009831015.1 Picea engelmannii
TGCCCTTTTTATTTAAAAAAAAAAAAAAACAATCCCTCCTGGATCATGTAATATATCCATGGGCTTCTGTCTCTGAGAACTGGATTCTCAGCTGCTTCATACGCTTCCCCAAAATCTGCATCTCCTGCATACATGTCCCTGAGATTTTCAAAACCCAATGTCTTGACTCGGAACTCCTGCAGCAAAAAACACTTCCTGCTCAAAGCATCAACCACTTTGTTAGCAGTACCCGAAATGTGTTTAATTACAAATGTAAAATTATGCATATACTCTACCCATTTTTCATGTTTCTAATTCAACTTCTCTTGTTGACTCACAAACTGTAATGCATGATTATCACTGTACAATAAAAATTATTTCGGGATCAAGTAATGCCTCCACTTCTTCAATGCTTGTATGATAGCATAAAATTCCTTATCATACGTGGAGTATTTCAGCTTCGCCTCATCCAGCTTCTCACTGAAATATGCAACTGGTCTGTCTTCCTGACTCAAGACCGCTCCTATCGCAAACCCACTTGCATCACATTTCACTTGAAATGTCTTCTAGAAATCCGACAACACCAACACCGGTTGTTCCGTGATCTTTCGCTTCAACAAATTGAAGCTCTTCTCAGCCTCGGTTGTCCAGTGAAAAGATTTATGTCACTTCTTCACTGTGTCCATCATCGCTGCGCTAATTCCACTGAAATTCTTGATGAATTTCCGATAGAAACTAGCCAAACCATGAAAACTTCTCACCTCAAAAATATTTCTCGGTGATGGCCAATTTTTAATTACCTCCACTTTAATCGGATCCATCTTTAATTCATTCGCCGAAATAACAAAACCCAAATAAATGAGCTCTGTCTTCATGAATGAGCACTTCTTCATGTTGACCAACAACTTCTCTTGCTGTAGCTTCCTCATCACAATGGTCAAATGCTTCAGATGTTCAGCCTTTTTCTTACTGAAGATCAGTATATCATCCAGATATATGACGACAAATTTCCCGATGAATTCCCTCAGGACTTCATTCATCAACCTCATAAAGGTACGTGGTGCATTCGTCAAGCCAAACAACATGACTAGCCATTCATACAGTTCTTCGTTGGTTTTGAAGGCTGTCTTCCACTCATCGCCTTCCCTCATGTGAATCTGGTGATATCCACTCTTTAAATCAATCTTTGAAAAATACTTTGCCCCACTCAGGCAATCCATCAGATCATCCATTCTCGGCAATGGAAACCTGTACCTGATGGTTATCTTGTTTATCGCTCTAGAATCGGTGCACATTCTCCAACCCCCATCCTTCTTTGGACTGAGTACTATCGGAACAACACATGGACTTAAACTTTCCCTAACCAGTCCTTTATCTAACAGTTCATGTACCTACCTTTTAACCTCTTCATTCTCTTGCGACGTCAATCTGTACGCAGCTTTGTTTGGCAAACTAGCTCCTGGTATGAGGTCTATATGGTGACTCACACTTCTCATCGGTGGTAACGAACGAGGTAATTCATCCACTATGATGTCAGCGAACTCTTCCAGCAGTTCCTGAATTTATTCCGGCAAATCATCCACTCTTGTGCTGGTCAAAACGATCCTCGTCTTTCTGACCAAAAAGAATTGTGGATCTTCTTTCTTCTCCATCTCTGTGAGAAGTTCCTTCCCACTCATGAGAAGTATTATGTTGCTTACTTCCGGTTTCACCTCCTTATCCTTTGTTAGAAGTAATCTGTATGTCCTCCCATTTCTCTCCAGGGTATATGTGTTCATCCTCCCGTCATGAACCACATTTCTATCATATTGCCATGGTCTACCTAGTAATAAGTGGCAAACATCCATGGGAATGACATCACAGAGTACTTTATCATTATAATCACCTATCTTGAATTCAACTAAACACTGTTTAGCGACACTTACCTGATGTCCCTTCTATATCCATGAAACTTTGTATGGACTCGAGTGATCAGGTGTCTCCAGCTCCATCTTTTCCACCATCTCGGTTGAAACGAGATTATCTGTGCTACCGCTGTCCACAATAACCTTGCATACCCAATCCTTGGTCTTGCAAGCTATCCTGAACAGTCTGTTCCTCTGAGCTGAGTCTTCCACCTCTTTCCCAGGTGTTAAGAGAGATTTACGCATCATCAGTGACCTTCCGCCTTCTGTATCTTCGGTCTCAACATCTCGCCTCTGCGCTTCTGCAATGTGAGCTTCCCCGATGTCCTTTTTTTCTCTGGACACTCAAATGACCTATGCCCATTCTTCCCACATGTGAAACATGTGATAACTCCACCTCTGCCTCTTCCTCTACCTATGGTACGAGGAAAAGTATTTGCGTCAGCATAATCTCCCTTCTGCTCATTATGATGCCCTCTTTGTTCAATGTATGGTCCTTTCTGTGAGGTACCACCTCTTTCTACTCTACCCTAAGGTTTCTTCCATTCCTCCTTGGGATTCTGGAATTTCTCCTGGGCAAATGTCTTGCCTCTGGGCTGACTTCTGCCTCGCCCTCGCTGACTTTTCTTACGGCTCGGCTTCTCCTCTTCTTTTAGAGCCATATGATAAGCATCCTCCACCATTCTGATGGTAACCATACTTAATTCATCCTAAATGTCATATCTCATACCATTCAGATATTTGGAAACCTTCTCATCATCGCTCTCTCGATGACCTACTCTGATGTTCAGCTTGTAGAATTCCTCAGTATACTCCTTCACTGTCATCAGCTTCTGTCTCAGGTTCTGCATTCTCCTGAACAGAGTAATTTGGTAATCCCTTGGGATGAACTTCGCTTTCATCTTCGTGATCATTCGATCCCAGCTTTTGATCTTTTGCTTACCCTTGGAACGTCTGTCAGCTTGTAGCTCATCCCACCACAATGTTGCATGTCCTTTCAGGCACGTGACAGCATGTCTGACCTTCCTATCCTCTTCGATATCTTCATAGTTGAAGTAGGTGTCAAGAGCTCTAATCCAGTCTAGTAGCTCCTCTGCATCCAAGTTTCCCTCGTAAACTGGAATGTCCATTTTCGCCTTCGCTCCCATTCTGGCGATAGCTTTTATCAACCGCTCAGTTGATGCATCCTCGGCCGCAACTTCTTCTTTTTGTTCGGCTTCAACTTCTCCTTCGGAGTCGCTTAGAGCTCTAGCACTGGTTGTGCGTCTCTGGGTTGTTTCCATCTCCTCGAGTCTTGCTCGAAGATCTCTCATCTGTCTCTCCATTTTTGGATTTCCTGCCGGTCTGCCTCTTCTTCTCACCTCCCTGTCCTCTGGGTCAGGTGACTGTCTTTCTCTCCTAGGCGGCATGGTGAATTCTCTCTCTCTCTGCTACATAAAACAAAGAGTCAATCCCACTCTGATACAAAACCTGGCGCTGTGTATCAGAGTATCCTTTACCTCTTGCCTCTCTTGCCTGAAATATACAAGCAAGAAATAGGCTCTGATACCAAACCTGGCACAACCGCACCCTCACTGACACGTCCACTTCCTCAGAACCTTCTTTCCACTCGGCCCAAAGAACTCAATGGTTCTTCTAATTCCCTATCGGGAATTATTCACCCACAACGACTCTTCAATGATCCCCCTTAACGGTCGGGAAATTGAAACTCACGATTTCGCGAATTCTATGATCATGTACCTTATGCCTCACGATTCCCTGAAACCCGATGTGGGTCAATCGTTGACTTTTTCCCCTCTGTTATCATAGTTCACCCTATCAGGAAATCGCTACTCGCGATGTTAACTAATGTAAACTTCAACCTCCGAACCCCGATGTACCGATGCTCCGATGCACACATGTATATAGATCCTTCCACCTTCCGTCGCCTCCGTCGGGATTTTTCAGGATTCGCTGGAACGCAAATCCTGATGTCAAAGGACTCGGGACTTCCCTTTTCCCAATCCCTGATATTCCGCCACCTGTCTCCCACTAACTCCGGGTGTGGCCCACACGACTCTTCCGTCGGGATATCGCGTATCGCGATTTCAACCTGCAAGAGTTTCTTACCTCCGAAAAATTTGATATGCCAAACCTTGACTCCTCGGGATCTCTTGACACACGTCCTCCACAATGAATGGTTCTGATCCTATCGGGATATCTCTACTCGCGATATCGCGATCCTTGTTGCAATCTCTTGGAACTTCAACTTGCGATTAACCGATACGCGATGTCACGTGCAGATCCAACGGTTGCTTCTGCCTCAAATCGACGGCTCTACTCCCTCCTGAGTTAAAACACTCGGGTGTCCTCGTCGTAATCCCCCTGCACCTCTGTGAGATCTGAAGTCCCACGAAACTCTGCGGAACCTCCGAGAGGATTTCAACTGTCTATCCTTCCTTGGATGATTTCTGCACAATGAGTCAAGTGCTTCTTTCACAAAGGCTTGGCTCCTTCTTTCCAACCTACGATGCTTCCTTCAGACTTCCAATAGAATCTTCCCTGCACTTATCCTTTGGTATATTCAAAGGTCTACTCCTCATGAGCTTGTTCTCGACTTCTCAAGTCCTTTTGAGAACTTCTTGCGCGCACTCCTTGCGGAAAATCTTCAACCTTGTCTAAGTGTTGAAATCTTTTGACCCTGCGCACTCCTGCAGCAGCAGTCTTTTAGAACTTTGCTCAGGTTCACAACCCTGAGACTTTTCCTTGGCCTGCACACTCCTTGCACGGCACTGCGCCTAACTACGCCTCTGAAGAAATGAGAACAAAAGTTATCTCTAATTGAACCCTTCTGTCAACGCACTCCTTGCGGACAATTCAAGCGCACTCCTTGCAGGAATTCTCTGGTTCAAATTAGAGAAACAATTTGAAACTAATTTCTTCTTCCCTTCAGACTTCAAGTTCACCATGAAATCACACACACATCATATAGAAGCAAATGTATGACAGGAAATAAACATTTATGAGCATGACATCAATACACAGAGAAACAACACAAACCATGAAATTGAATTAAGGCTTTCTTCTATAAATTCAATATCTGTACAATTGGTGTTCTTCATACAATTCTCTGCATGCTCTTCTCTTCTTGCTCCTGTTTTTCCATTATGTTACAATGATACAATGAGGGTGTCTATATTCATTTTCCCTCTTGGACTCTAAACTATCAAATCTAGAATTAAATGTTCTCTCTACTTTACATTAACTATCTTAAATGCCTCATCTACCTAAGGACGAGAGCTATCCGCTCAAGGTCCATTTACAATATACAAGTGCGCCCTCTCTTAAATGAATCATTTAAGACTTGCGCAACAATTCCCAAAGTGTTTTCAAAATTTCGTGCTGGCTTATCCAACTGTCTCCGCCTCCGCGCTGGCTCGCTTGATGTGTTGGCGATGCTCCTGCATCAACTGTCAAGGTTTTGAATTGGTGACTTGGGATGTAGTGGGAATTGAATAGGTGGTTGTTTCAACTATTCTCAATATGCTTCTTCTCTGAGTTGTTTTCATTTAGTATCAATCTCGTGACTTGACATCACAGTGGGGTGCAATAGTAGATGGTGGGAAGGTCTCCCATCATCATAATCCTAATTATAAAAATATTTAACATTACATCAATAATATTAGTAACACAATATTTTTAATATGTTCAAACATTATACCAAACACTTATTAAAAGCATGGACATTTTTTTCCCAATAATAAACATGAAACCAACCACTTTGTAAAACAAATGTTGAATTAAGCAATATATTTACATTAGTTCCATTGCAAATCTAAAAATATAATTACTCAATCATATTTTTCTTACTCCCTAGGGGGTTGTATACATAAAAGAGGTCCAATTCACGGTGTAATATCGTTGACCTAGGCTAGTTGTTGGAAGATGGCATGTTAGGATTGGTAGGCTAAATAAGCTATCCATTTTCATCAAACATATGCTTGCAGTATCTTTCTCCTGATAAGAACTTGCATGATTTTTGGACTATGGGAATATCTTGAGCATCTTAACTCGATCCTGAATCTTGATCCTGCAACATTCAATGAACAATAATTCAACTACACCTGAATACATAACATAAATTCAATGAGATAAATGAATTATCAATAAAATATAGACGTACTGCAATCAGCGTGAGAGAACAACTTGAAGGACTTCTAAAGATATGGAATGAATTGAAATCTAGAGAATTGACCATTTGATATTATAATTCCTTGTTTCCTGCATTTGAGCCAAAACCGTTATCAAGGGTAGAATTGAACAATCTAACTTCAAAAATAACTTCGAATAACTTTTATAACTTGATGGTGTGTTTCATCATACAAATATGCATAGGTGCGTGTGGATAAACCAAATTCATCGTTCGTTTAATTGAGAGAATCACCAAAGACTAACCTCTATTATTTCCTCCACAAAGCAAAACCTTCACAAAATCTAAATGTGGATGTTTGCATTTAGATTGTGCAAATTTAATTGTCTTATAGTGCATTATTACTTACACATCGGATTGGTGTGTTTCGAATTGTATAGCGCACCAACTGAAGAAAGTTAGAAAAATAGTGCACGCTTACTATCAATACTTTGAAATTTGTTATGAAAATGAATCGGTGTGTTATACGTACACACCACACCGATGCGCTACTCACGGTATATCATAATGAAAACATAAGTTTCAAAGAAAAAAAGAGTATGTGTTTATCATTAATGCGTCGAAATATACAACGAAAAAATGAGCACGAATTTCAGTTTTTGTGTTTATAAAGGAAAACCCTATTCATTTTTTTATTTGTTTTCCAAAATTTAGAAAGAATATTTGTGCAATAGATATTTATTAACAAATACTTTGGAGTGGGTGGATTTTTTTTAAAGAGCCAAATTCGAGGGGGATTACTGTAGATCACATAGAAATCTGCATAAGAGAATTTTTAGGTATATAATTTCATTCTATTAATCATCTTAATCATTCTCCTATTTGATTCAAACATTTTTCAATGCATTCCCAAACAAAAAAAATAGTTTCATAGTTACCTTTAGTAATGAAATCCCTAATTCCTCACAATTGTTTTTCTCTCTTTCTATATTTCACAAGAAGAATTTTTTTAAGAAATTTTTTTTATGGGGTTTGTTTATTTATATATGGGTGTTCCCTATCCACTACAATGAAACCTCTCATTGCATTGGATCTCAAGTCATCCTATCGATGTCAGTTTCTTTCTAAAAACACCTTCACGGTGACCAATGCGCTATGTACATAGTAAGAGCACCAATGTACTCTATATATACTAAACAACACAAATTAGTTTAAATCGGATGTGTATTTGTATGTAAACAACACAACTTAATTTAAATTAGAAATTATATTAAAAAAACACTTTCCATAGTCGGTGATGTGCATTTACCTAGATAATCATTGAAACACATTGTTTAAAAAGCGCATCATTGATTTTGTTGAAAGATTGGTTGTCTTTGATGTCAACCCTTGAAGAAGTCAGGAGGCCCTGAAGGTATGGTCATGAAACCCGCAGTTGATCAAAGAAAAAGGACATGAAGGACAGTGTAAATACAGGTAACTCATTAATGGATGGACAATATGTATCATGTTGTTTTCGATGATATGTGTTATGCCACATGGTTCCTCGTGGTTGAGAAGTTATGGCCTTATGAAGTTGGAGGACCCCGAAGAATGATCTATAAGCCCCTAGAAGGTCAAAACGTAGTTACAGGTCATTCATTAAGGGTAAATTAGTTTCAACAAGAATTTAATTAAGGGTAAAGTGGTTGCAAGAAGAGAGTGTAGGTTAGCCCTAATATAAGGAAAAGGGGTAAAAAATTTACAAGCTAGCCCCTAAATGAAGTCACTTGGAAAGTATAAATAAGACTTCAAGAGACTCTTATTAACATATATTGAGCACATTGAATATATATGTTTTAAATTTTTATGGGAATGTACTATTCACAGATCTAAAGCAGTGAGTCTGAGGAAGTGAATTTCAGTGAAGAGAGAAGTTGCGGGAATCGAAGGGATGAAGTTGAGCTTACTGTTCTAGGCATTTTTTTAGGTTATCTATGAGTTGAAGTAAAGGAAGAGTGTGGAAATATATGAGTTGCAAACTCATATAAGCACAGACATCTGCAAGGTTCAATGAAGGAAAACATGGACGAACAGAGAAGAAAAGTGATCTGTGAGTTGTAGAGGAAGTAAGGTGTGGACATCCACGAGCCACATTGGGACAGAGCACAGGCATCCATGAGTTTAAGGAGCATAAGGTGTGGATATATTTTAACAAAAACTAAAGTTTAGATGATCAAATCCATCAGGTCAAATATAGTTTGAGAGGTATGCTTTATTGTGTATATTAAGGTTCATATTCTACAGTAGTCCATCTCATAACTGGCTTAGTATCTCATGAGTATTTGATTTGAAATACATTCTTGTGGATTTTGGTATGAGGGTTTGAGGCATTAGGGTTTGAGTGGTAACAATTTATGAAGCATAGCAATAGTGACATGTTATGGAAGTGACAGTGACAAATTAGTAACATATTGATTGATTCAGTGGTATTGACAGTTTGTCTACATTTGTATTTCTGGGTGGTTGGACGGGGCAAGGAAAGGGTGTTCTAGCCTCCTTTCAGTTGGTTCCAGAGAATAAAGGAGTTGGATATTCATTCAAGTTGTAGCATGAGAACTAGGGGGTTGGAGCCTCCTTCTAGTTGTAGTTGGAAAAATAAGGAAGTTGGTGCTTCCTATGAATGTATTTCTTCTAACATATAAGAAAAAAATTATGTGGTTTTATCCCACATTAGGTTTCCATGTAAAATTTTGGTGTACTATGTATTTGTGATTGTTTATTTCTCATGATTAATTTATACTACTAATGATGCATTAATTGTTAATGTTAAATGGTTGAATATTGCTCATAAAGTTAAAGAATACACATTATGATTAAAATTAGTAAGAAAGGGATCATAATGATTCACCCCCCCCCCCCTCTTAGTATTCCAACAATTGGTATCAAAGCAAGGTTCTTCAAGAAATAGTTTAAACACTGGAAGGAGATAATGGAATATGCTAAGATTGGAGCACCAAGGTTTGATTGATATAACTATGCCTTTTGGATTAAAAGGAGGAAAACCTTTTTAGACGCACGGGGATTTGATGTTTGGGAGTTAGTAGTAGATGGATATGCAGCACCATCCACTCCCCCAACTGAAAAAAGAAGGAAATAAACTAATCGAAAACAATTCAAAGGATAAAGGAACCATTTTGAGCAGTCCGGATGATTCAGTATTTGTCAAAGTTATGCATTGCAATACCGCAAAGGATATTTGGAATAAAAATAAAAATATTTACGAAGGAGATACCAAAGTAAAGGGAGCTAAGATTCAAACCCTTAAAGACAAGTTTGAGCAACTGAAGATGAAGGAAGATGAATACATTGCAGCCTACTTTCTATAAGTTGAAAAAACAATTAACACTATTAGAGGACTGGGAGAATAAACTTATGAGACAATCATCGTTCAAAAGGTTCTAAGATCTCTACCTATGAGATTTGATCCTAAAATATCATCCCTAGCATAAATAATAGATCTTGACAGTTCGAGCATGGATGCACTACATGCAATATTGACAGCATATGAAATGAGCATAGAACAAGAGAACCCGATCACTAAGGAAGGAGTGTTCAAAGTATCCAAGAAGACAAAGAAACAAAACAAGCAAAAATCAAAACTAGATTGTAGTTGCAGCAATGATTTAGAGGAAGATGAAGAAGTGGAAAACTTCATAAGGAAGTTAAAAAGAGGAACAAAGTGGAAGATGAAGATGAATAATATGTAAAACTTCATAAGTTTCCTTATGCTAAGAATAAATATAGCGATGAAAAAGAATATCCTAAGAAGAAAAAGAAAAATCAAAAGGGAGACAAGAGAAAGAACAAAAAGAAATTCTTCAAGAAAAGTTTCTACTCAAAGGAAGACCGCTCTCCAATAGATGAGGATGATGATAGTGACAATGATTTAGCAAGAGTAGTATTCATGGAAATAGAATATGATGAAGAAGATTTCGAATATTTCAAAGAAGAAGGTGAAGTTGATCTCAGAGCAAAATTAATCAATACTTTAGAAGAACTAGGGAATGAAAGAAATAAAATCAAGTCACTCAAGGTAGATTTAAAGAAGAAATAAGGATCTCAAAATTCCAACTAAGAAGAAATTGAGCAGATAATCATGAATTTAGATATCCAAATCGAAGAAGACAAAAGGATTGAAGAAACACTCAAAAAACAGTTAGAAGATAAAGAGATGATTGAAAGCTTCGAAGAAGAAATAGTTTCCTCAATAAAATATCTTTAGAAGAAAGATATACAGTAGAATAGCACCAAAATATTGGATGAGATCATAAACAGTTAAGTTCATACTATGACAAGTCTGGGTTAGGATGCAACTAGATGCATATTGAAAAAGGTTCAAGCTACAAGACAATAGAATAGGAAGCAAAGCAAAGCATCTATGCAGAAATAGACATATGCACTCAAGAAGAAAGTCACAGAGGAACTAGACCACCTAGAAGATTTAGAACATAGAACCAACAATCAGAAATATCTCATGAAGAATAAGTTTCCATAAGAGCAACATCATTCACAATATCTCCTACATCCAGGTATCAAACTATTTTTCTTGGTTTATGATATTCTTGTAAAAAATTTGGTCACAAAGTTGCAAACTATAGATCCTATGCCAAGAACAGAAGCAACTATGAAGGTTATTTAAACAACAGTTATCCTATAAAGTCACATGAAGCACATAACATAAATCACAACAGTTTTGGTTCAATAAGTAATGAAATAGAGTGCTACAAGTGCAACAATTTTGGACACATGGCCAAATATTGTATATTGATTGTTCCTCCAAAGGAACCAAAACATAATAAAAATAGGCATAAACAAGAACCACAAAGGATATGGAGAAGAAATAAGGATCAATTCAACACTAAATAATGCTCGCTTGCTCTACAAGTACAACACAAGAAAATAGGGTGGTATGTTGAAAGCGGTTGTTCAAAGCATATGACAGGTGACAAGAATAGGTTTCTGACTACGAATAAGGAACGAGATGGATCATTTTCATTAGAAATGATAACTCAACCGTAATAATAGGTAGAGGAACAGTCAAGCTTGGGAGAAAAGATTCGAAGGAAGAAAATGTCCTACTAGTCGAAGAAATGAAGCACAATTTTCTGAGTGTCAGTCAAATGTGTGATCAAGGACACAAACTTTTGTTTGACTTAGAAAATTGTGAGATAAGAAAAGGAGCTAGAAAATTGGTGGCTACATCTAGAAGAAGCCTAAACAACATATATGTCCTGAATGATATTGTAAGGGTAAAATGTTGCTTAGGAAAGGAAAATGAAATTTGGCACTAGCATAGAAGGATGGGTCACATAAACTTTGATAACCTTTTGAAAATCAGTAGAAAGGAAGCAGTGAAATAAATGTATGAGATCTCAAAGCCAACAAATACTCTGTGAGAATTTCCTACAAGGAAAATAAACCAGGACCAATGTTCAAATCAAAAGAGTACTCCACAACAAAACCATTGGATATTGTACACACTAATCTATGTGGACCTACAAGAACAAAGGGATTAAATGGTGAATAGTAATTTATGATACTAATTGATGACTACACAATAATGACTATAGTTTTCTTTCTCAGGAAGAAGTCAGAGGCATTCAAACACTTCAAGATATACAAAGAGATAGTTGAAACTGAGATGGATTTGAAAATCAAGTGTTCGATATTAGACAATGGAGGAGAGTTTACATCAAAGGAATTCATGGATTTTTGTGGTGAACATGGAATAAAGAGATAGTTCTTGACAATCAGGACACCTCAACAAAATGGAGTGGTTGAAAGGAAGAAAAAAATAGTACATGAAATGGACAGAACCATGTTGAAATATTCCAAGTTGAGTGACATATTTTGCGCATAAGAAGTTCATACAACTATTCACATCCTTAATAGAGGAATTCTCAGAAGTAGCAGTGATAAGACTCCCTACAAGTTATGGAAAGGAAGACTAGAAAATTTGAAGCATTTCAGAGTAATTGGAAACAAGTGTTATATCAAAACAGAAGATGGCAAGCTTGGAAAATCTAACTCTCGAGTTGAAAAAGTCATACCAGTTGGGTGTTCAAGCAAAAGAAAACATTATAAATGCTTCATTCCAAGACTCAACAGAATCTTGGAAAGCATCAATGTAATGATTGATGAGACAGATGTACAGAAGGACAAAGAAGGAAGCAAAGACTTAGAAGAGTAGGATGACGAGGAAGATCTAAAAGAAGAAGAAGAAGAAGAAGAGCAGACATAAGCATAAAAAGAGGAAGATGAGTAGAAGATAGCTCCTAAGACACCTAGCTGATGAGTAAAAAAAATCATCCACCAAAACAGATCATTTGGAATAAATATGCAGGAGTTGAAACCCGAAGAAGAATAATTTCACTAGAACAACAACACCTAACATTGTTATCTATAGTTGAACCAAGCATTTTTGAAGAGGCTAGCAAGGATGAATACTGGATCAAGGCTATCGATGAATAATTAGATCATATAGAAAATAATGGCACATGGGAACTGGTTCCAAGACTGAGGAACAAGAACGTGATTGGTACAAAGTGGATTTTCCTAAACAAATTGAACAAGGATGGACAAGTAACCAGAAACAAAGAAAGGTTAGTTTGCAAAGGATATGTCGAGGTTGAGGGAATAGACTTTGAAGAAATGTTTTCCCTGATTTCTAGAATGGAATCGATTAGATTAATCTTGGCTTATGAATTTTCAAAGAAGATCTAGGTATATCATATGGATGTGAAATCGACATTCCTAAACAGAGAGTTATAAAACGAATTTTACATCGAGCATCCAGAAGGATTTCAGTTGTCAAAAAGGGAAGATTATGTTTGCACGTTGAAGAAATCACTATATGGTCTTAAGAAATCCCCTAGAGCATGGTACTCAAGGTTGGATAGGTATTTATAGTAGCAAGGGTTTAGGAAAGGCAATGCAGATAGCATATTAATAATTGAATTTTATGTTGATGACATTATTTTTGGAAGCGATAATGACATGATGAGTCAGAATTTTTCTAAAGACATGCATAATGAGTTTGAAATGTCTTTGCTTGGTGAGTTGATTTAATTCTTGGGAATTCATATATATTAGCATGATACATGTATATTTATTTCCCATACCAAGTATATCAAAGAAATGCTAAAAATATTTGGAATGGAAGATTGTAAGCTTGTAAGTACTCTTATGCAAACCATTTGCAAGTTGATCAAAGAAGATGAATCCAATGATGCAGATCAGAGACTCTACAAATAAATGATTGGAAACTTACTCTATGTGATGTCATCAAGACCAGATGTGATGCAAGCAGTTGGATAGGTATCAACATTTCAAGCAGCACCAAATGAAACACATGTTATGGCAGTAAAGAGAATATTCAAATATCTCAAAGCAATAGAAGACTATGGGTTATGGTATCCAAAAGGAAATGAACTATCTCTAGTTGCTTATACAGATGTAGATTGGGTTGGAAGAATTGATGATACAAGAAGTACAAGTGGAGCAGCTTTCTAATGGGGTGAGTGTTTGGTATCTTGGTTAAGCAAGAAGTAGTCATCAGTATCATTTTCTACAATAGAAGCATAATACATTGTTGCAGTAGTGTGTTGTACTCAAGTCCTCTAGATGAAACAAACTTTGCAGGATATACATGTGGACTATGATGATCCCATTATGATACGTTGTGATAACATCGGTGCTATTAGTATCTCAAAGAATCTAGTGATACATTCCAAGATGAAACACATTTCGATCAAGTATCACTTTCTATGGGAATGAGATATAGAGAAGAACAACAATATAGAGTATATTGGGACAAAAGAGCAGATTGCAGATATCTTCACCAATCCTCTTTCGAGAGATACTTTTGAGTATCTTCGACAGAGACTTGGAGTAGTTTCTTCCCTACAGTGAACTTCACATCATCAATCACAATAGGACATGGGGAGAGAAGAAGTAAATATTATAAGTCATGAAGAATTGAAATCAATAATTTTTTAATTATTTTCATATATGTCAATGATACACATGAGGAAGCACCATGAAGAGAAAAAGTCGACAGAATGATCTGAAGCTTGCAGACAGGGGGATCAACCCCAATAAGAGGGAAGAGAGGAAGAGTAGCTCCAAGGAGAATTCAGATAGGGGGAGTAGCCCCAAGGAGATTTCAGACAAGGGGAGCAGCCCCAAGGAAATTTACCCTTTTCCATTGATGTCAAAGGGGGAGAGAATGAGAAGATGCAAGGAAACAGAGATAAAGATCAGAGGTATAAATACAGAGGGGGGAATGGTCACAAGGGAAGCATAAGAATCAATATTGAGGTGTTACATCATAGTGTCCCATCAATGCCAAAGGGGGAGATTGTTGAAAGATTGGTTGTCATTGATGTCAAACCTTGAAGAAGCCAGGAAGCCCCGAAGGTATGGTTATGAAACCTACAGTTGATTGAAGAAAAAGGACATAAAGGACAGTGTAAATGCAGGTAACTCATTCATGGGTGGAGAGTATGTATCATTTTGTTTCCGATGATATGTGGTACGCCACATGGTTCCTCACAGTTGAGTATTTATGGCCTTGTGAAGTTGGAGGACCCCAAAGAATGATCTAGAATCCCCTAGAAGGTCAACAAGTAGTTACAGGTCATTAATTAAGGGTAAATTAGTTCCAACAAGAATTCAATTAAGGGTAAATTGGTTGCAACAAGAGAGTTTGGGTTAGCCCTAAAATAAGGAAAAGGGGTAAAATAGTTACAAGCTAGCTCTTAAAGGAAATCACTTGGAAAGTATAAATAAGAGTTCAAGAGACTCTTATTAACACATATTGAGAGCATTGAATATCTATGTTGTAAAGTGTTATGGGTAGGTATTATTGATAGATCTGAAGCAGTGAGTCTGAGGCAGCAAAGTTCAATGAAGAGAGAAGTTGTAGGAGTCGAAAGGACGAAGTTGAGCTTATTGTTCTAGGTTTTTCCTAAGGTTATCCATGAGTTGCAGTAAAGGAAGAGTGCAGACATCCGCGATTTGTAGACTCAAATAAGTGCAGACATATGCACAGTTCGGTGAAGGAAAACATGGACACACAGAGAAGTAAAGTAATCTGCTAGTTTCAAAGGAAATAGGGTGCAGACATCCACGAGCCACAGTGGGATAGAGCACATACATTCGTGAGTTTACAGATCACAGGGCGTAGAGATATTGAAGAAAATTGAAGTTTAGATGATTAAATCCATCAGGTCAACTACAGTTTGAGAGGTATGGTTTAATGTGTATGTTAGGGTTTATATTCTATAGTAATCTGTCGGGTAAATTATATCACTTTTCTAATGACCTGAAAACATTAAATTTCCAGACCAAGGTTGGTAATCTTAGACCTACTACACTATATGTGCGGGTAAGAATTTTCTAAAAACTATTTAAAAGAAGTCAAATTACTTTATCTATAAAACCCTCTACTTTCAAAGTGTAGGAAAGGATATTTAACCATTAATTTCATCTATTCTATTTTAACCATCCATTGTCTACAACTAATGCTAAGAAAACCATTTAATCTATGCCAAATTAGAGAAATGTAATTTAAATACAAAACATAACTCTAAGCTTTCCTTGAAATCATCTAAATTATATTTTAACTTTTAATCAGAACTCCTATCCTATTCTATAATCTATTAATTCACAATTCATCTATCAGAAATGTAGAAAGAAATGTTTTAATCTTGATCACCAAATTCTCTTCTATTCTTTATTCATCTACAGTGTTGTGGGTGCTAGTGGAGAAATACTCTATGAATCTAGATTTAAATTTCACTGTTCAAAAAGGAAATATTAAACCTGATTAACTTCTAATTAAATGAAATAATTGTAATAGTGTTGAACAAGTAAAAAACAGAGTAACTAGTGTGAAATGGGTACGGAATACTAATAGCAACTCTATATAGCAGAATTCAATCTAACAGTTGCATATTTAAATCATAAAAACATGAAATGATTTCTATAGTGATTGTTTCTATAGAAAAGACAATCAACATCTACTATATATATCTACTATGAAATGGAGAGATCATCTACCTATGATGGTGGGCCATCCCACAGAGACAGAGATCCATGTTAACGTTTTAGAAAAGAACGATCTACGCTACCATATCCATTCAACAGTTATTGCAGAAATGAGTAATCCATGTGTTCAACTTTAACCAGACATCAATTCAGAGAGAAAACTAGCATCATTATATTCAGAAAAAGTCTCAATCGAGTTTATCAAAATCAATCATTTCCCTCATACCAGGGTAGTCCCATCGTTTTATAATGTTTTTAATCCTTGTTTTTGGATCGGCGATCCTCCATCTAAGCTAACTACCAATGCTAAAAATGGAAAATCCATGCATTACACAGAATATTAATTACATAATAAACTTGAATGGGCGATCTCATGACATGAAGTGTCATGAGATTCGCCTCTAATAACAACTTCCAGTTAATGCATCTCTGCATACGTTTTTCTTTGAATAGGATTCCATCTTGTATGCTGAAGTGGCATCAAACCTTATGAAGCTTCACAAGAAAAAAGGAGGTCGCATCAACATGTGATAATCTGCAATAGAGTATTCAAAAGAGCTACATCCCAATATTGCATTAGTCCATTAATCATAGTATGCATTCTTTTAATTAACATTCAAAAGATTAAAACATTTGAAAAATGTATTAAAAGATGATATTTTTACCTTAGAAACATGGTTAGACAGGGAAAAAGGATATAGGCTAGAAATGTGGCAAAATAGATAGATTTTTGTCAAAAGGAGATATAAGATGCTAGTAACTAGTGCAGAACAGGTGAAAAACAAGTGAAAGATATGCAAAATAGAGTTCATATTCATGGCCCAACATTTCCCCCAGGCTGAAGTACTTCCATGTCCTCATGCAACAGGGCTAGGAATAGGGGAATTAATGAGAACTTGGAAACCAGGAATTGTTGGTATCTTCAACTATCTAACTTGCTTCTTTAATCTTATGATCTGTGCTTGTCTCTGATGAGCAATCTTCTTAATCTTCTGCATCTTCTTAAGAAACTTTGTCTTCCTTCCTTTTAGTCACTCTACCTTATCTCTTAGATGGGTGTTCTGGATTATTCTCAACTCATTTTCTATTTTTATATGCCTATTAAGAACTTCATATTCTTGAAGTTTCTCCTTTAGGCGCACATTTCTTCTTACCAGTATGCCAAGGGAAATACATCCTTTGCCACTTTGAGAATCAGCATCTGGAGGGTCCATCAAATCTGTAGGAGAAAAACCTTCTGAATTTCCATCAACATTCTCTTACATTGGTGTAGACATTGATTCATGTACCTCAGGGGATTCTTCTGTTTTCTTACAATCTTCAACTTCATTTTCAACAGAACCTTCAACAGCATTCAAAACAGAGTTAACAAGGTCTTTAATATTTACTAGATGTTGACAGTCAAGAACATCAGTTGCAAGGATACCAATGAGGTCCTGAAAATCCTGTTTTGGAACAATCTCTTCCTCCTCAAGAATTTTCCCAAAGTCTTCAACACCTTCTGCCCATCTGTGAACTTCTTTTAATAATCGTGACATGCTCCAAGTTGGACTTGGCTGGAAATCTATTCCCACTGTAGGAGCTTCCTCTACGTTAGAAATTTTACTTCTAGTCATAGGATTTGAATGAGAAGGGTTAGCTAAATACTTTTCTTTGATTCTTGGTTTAACAATGAAGTCCTCGACTCTGTCAGAGTCGAGGTCTTCATCCAATCTCAGCTCAAAATGAAAAGGGCTAGGTGGTTTGTTTGCTCCGACTCAATATACTCCATATTTTCCTTACCTGGATTTGGCTTCTCCATACACTTGTCTTCCTCTTCCTTTGTATTTTCATTATCAAGTACTGGAGCTTCAGAGGTATTAGGGGAGAATAGCACTCTCGGCTTCCTTTTACTTTCAGAGGGTGTTTCTAGTTCAGTAATATCATGCTTTTTCTTTGTTCCATGTCTTTCAAAATTAACAGATGCAGGGGATTCAGGTAATTTAGAGGCAGACTGAAGTTGAGTCCATCCATTAGATAAAATTGTAGCCTTACTAATTTTCGACTTTGACCCCGACTTCTTAGATTTACCAGGTTTAAAATTCCCTTGAAGACACCCTTCCCAGGTTAAATCTTTGGCTTCCAAAGCAAATGAAACAAGAATTTTAATTAACCCATGGTAAGAAAAACTACCCTTAGGGTTAGTTATACTCTTCTGAACCTGGTTCGCCATTTTTCCCAGGGTTTGGAGCAAATAATATGGAATGTTCATAGGGGTAGTTCCTTCCAAATGTAGTAACAAATTAGCATGATATATATATAAAGTATCAAAACGTCCTTCACAGGTGACAATTTTTTGCAAAATATACATAACCTTACCCCATAAGCCTGACAACTAGATTTTAGGAATGCCTCTTGACCAGTAAGCATCCTTGAATTCAGGAATCAACAACTGATTAAAAATATCCTTCGCAACTGGTTTGCCTTTACACCATCTTTCCCCTGTGCGTGGCAGACCTACTATCTGACTGATAATACTCTCTGTAATTACCAATTCAAGGCCTTTGATAATGGTGTGATGCCCATCGAAGGTATTAGAAAATTGCAGAGCAATATCCATATCATATCCATCAAATTTCTCCAGAAAGGGCATCCATCCTACAGATTCAAAAATGTGCTTGGTATCTCAAAATTCCGTCGAGCAAGAAATCTTGGCCAGACTATCTAGTTCATGCTGACTAGCTACCATTTTTACGGGTACAGAGGTGAAGGTAAGACAACAAATTATGTAGGTTGGGATGAGAATGGATAAGGGAATAAATTTTATGCGCAACAGGGTTAAACACTGTCTAAAAAGAGGTAAAACATCCGCAGGAATCATTATGTGTGGTTGATCAAATGTTTTCATCATTAATTAACCATCTCGAAGTACCAGAAAGTACATTACCAAAATCATGCAAAGATAACAGTGGTTGCAAAGATATGATCTCAACCATGGAAAAGTTTATATAAAATCGTGGGATGGATAATGTTTATGAGGATTCATCATAAGTGGAGTGTCTCAAGGTACAAAGAGTACATGTCTGAAATCGTGTGAGAGTAATGGAGAGAACACACCACATGGTAAGGATAAAATCATTATTGGGGGAGGGCATGTGCAATCATTTTATCAAAGGCCAAATATCGTTATGGAAGGATGGCGGCAATCGATCATTCATTTAATTAATTTAAATGTATTAATAATTTGAATGATTAACTAAAGAAGCACATACCTCATCCATTACTTATTGTTTTCATGTTTTGTAACAGGTGTTGAAGATCAGAGCCCGAGTGTATCCCTTTTTCATAGATGTCTCCTGCTGACCACAATGCCTCTGTCCCAGCTACGCTGGTACAGAGACATTATAAAATCGCTCCCTGTTTCTCCTTTGATTTTAATGAATCATACAACTGAAAAATTCTCTGCAACAAAGTGCCCTTGGATCCTTTTGAAACCAATCTGATGCTTTTCCTAGCTGGAAATGATATTATTCTTTCTCATGAGTAAACCGATTGAGTACCAGATAGGTACAGAACTGGTACAAAACAAGTACTAAAAGAGTGCTAAAACAAACTGGTGTGAAACTAGTACCAAACTAGTATGAAACAGAAACTGGAAAAATGATGAAATAAGATGAACAATAATTGCAACGAGAACAATCTAAACAGAGTGATCTCTAGCCAAACACTGAGCTCCAAGCTCTGTAACTAAAAACCAACTGCAACTGGACAAGTATCCCAAACCTGTTGAGGTGCAGAAAAAGTTCCCATTTTGGAGCAAACAAATATCTGACTAACTTTGAACCTGTCCTCCTTTTATTTCAAAGAGGAATCAACCAAAATCATCAAATCCACAACAGATTCAAATCTTTTACCCATGGTACAAATCTTTATTGTGTGAATAAATGTTTTGAAGTCAAACACAAAAAGAAGTCATTGGATTACCAGCCATTAATGTATGTTGTTAACCAATGTGAGAGGACCCACCATTGATGTCAATGGGCCTCAAGGTACCTGTAGTACATCTTAACAGGTATGAACAGATATTCTGATGTCGAATCACCTGTAAGATCTATCAACCAAGAGACATTAATATATTCCCATGGTTGTTAGCAAGGAGATCTGTCATTAAGGCATGCAGGTTTCAGGGTACTACATAGTCTCTAGCCTCATCTCCAGATAAGGTGTTGATGTCAATGGAGTGAGACTTGTTGGAAGGTGGACCTTAATGTATCCCACATCATCCAACTCGAGTGCAAATATAAAAAAATTCATAAAATGATTTGGTGGAACAATAATCACTTACTTGTGGATTTTATGAGCCCAAGTTAGTTATCGCTCGTTTCTTTTTCACATTTTGAGAGTTTGAAAAATAGCTAAAAGAAGACTCCAGGGGGTTTCTTTCCCGTAATAATCTACCAGGTCTGGAAAAGGAATAATCCTATACCCGATAGATGCTCCTCTCATACTTTAATGAGCAACAAAGGAAGCAAACAAGCTCAAAATTTCTTAGATTAAAGCAAGACAATATGGCAATATTATAAAATGTTTTCGCAAAATAAACAATATTACCTTCTTACCTATTGCGAAAAATAAAGATGCTTCCATTTTGTACCTGCCTCAATCCTTTAAAACTTAAAAACAGATCAAATAATACAAGAAAAAAAAAACTATATAGACAAGAGAAAAACCTTTTATCATTTTATTTTTTTATTATTTTATTTTTTTTAAGATTTAAGAAGGAAAAAGAATCAAGGAGTAACAAGAGAAGAGGAAGACTCTTCTCTTACTAACTCCATTTCTGTTTGTTTCGATATATCCTGCATGAAATCATCTTTGGATAGAGGTTTATGATAAATTCTCATTCGATGTCCATTTACTACGAAAGAATTTTGTGAGTCATCAATGGTCTTAATCTTAACGGAACCATTGTCAAAAACTGTCTCGACTTCACAAGGTCCTAACCAACGTGTTGTAAGTTTTCCCTTAAAAGTTGTGTACCTTGAATCAAATAATAAAGACCAGTCACTAGGTTGAAAATGCTTCTTTTTAATAAACTTATCGTGCCATTTACTTCATTGATTTTGAATTAAAATAGTTTGTTGAATGTCATCTTGTCTTATTTCATCTAATTCATTCAATTGCATAACTCGTTGTTTATGTGCCTCATCCAAATTTAAACCCAATTATGCTATTATACGGAAGGTATGAATCTCAAATTCTATGGGAATGAGAATTTGCTTACCATATACCAGTTTGTAAGGGGTATGACCAATGGTGTTTTTCCACGTAGTCCTATATGCCCACAAAGCCTCTGGAAGTCTATCTGCCCAATATTTATGGTGTAAATGTATTGTCTTGGTCAGAATAGCTTCTAAAACTTTATTTGTGGATTCCACTTTCCCATTGGCTTGTGGATGGTATGGGGAAGACTTACAGTGTTTTATCCCATATTTATCTGTGAGCTCCTTCATCAGTTTAGAGGTGAATTGAGCACCTTGGTCAATAACAATTTCTTGTGGAACACCGAAGCGGGTAAATATATCTTCATAAATAAATCCGAACACTGATTTCTCATTTGCTTGATATAAGGATTCTGCCTCTACCCACTTGGTCACAAAATCTTTACAAAACAAGATGTACTTCTTCTTTATAAACATTGGGGGAATTGGTCCTACAAAATCAAGTGCCCATTTGTCAAATGGTTCAATCACAAAATGAGGTCGTAAGGGCATCTCATCTGCTATGGTAGATCTCCCCATCCTTTGACAACTATCGCAAATTATTACATATTTTGTTGCATCCTTAAACAGTGTCGACCAGTAATATCCTGATTGTAAGACTTTATATGTTGTTCTCTTATTAGAGAAGTGTCCTCCACATGGCTCGTCATGACAAGCCTGAAGGATATCAGGAATCTCATCTTCCTAAACACATCTCCTAATGATCATATTAGGACTTGTATAGAAAATATCACTGCCTACCCAGGAGTAATAAGCACTCTGTTGGACAATTCTTCTCTTTTGTGGTGATGAAAAATGAGTTGGAAATCTCCCTGTAGATAAATAGTTTGTTGTGTCTGCAAACCATGGGTTCTTAATAGCTACTGCAAATAAATGTTCGTCAGGGAAATTATAATTCCCCGGAATGTCATTACTGTCTTGAGGAATCCAAGAAAGAAAATCCGCAACTAAATTTTCTTTTCCTGGCCGATCAACTATAGTGATGTTAAATTCTTGAAGTAACAAAAGCCATCATGTAATCCTTCTGGTAGTAACTAGTTTGTTCATTAGAAATATAATAGCAGAATGGTCGGTATGTACAAAAAATTCATACCCGGTGATGTAATGTTGAAACTTATTGATGGCATGAACGACAGCCAAAAATTCCTTCTTTGTCATAGTATAATTTAATTCGAGAGGAGTTAAGTTCTTGCTAGTAAAGTAGATGGCATAATTTTGTTGGTTTTCTTTTTGTCCGAGTACTCCTAAGGAAGTGTCTGAGGCATCCGTGGAAATATGGAAAGGAAGAGACCAATTTGTTCCTCTTAATATTGGTGCCATGGACAATTTTTCTTTTAAAGTCTCGAAAGCAATTTGACAATTATCATCCCAACAAAATTCTACATCTTTTGTCAGTAATTTGAACATAGGACCTGTTATCTTTGTAAAATTCTCAATAAATCAACGATAATACCCAGCATGGCCTAGAAAAATCCTCACCTCCTTTTGATTTTTTGGTGGTGAAAGGTTGACAATAACATCAATTTTGGCTAGGTCTACTTTGATTCCTTCTGAGGATAAATGGTGACCTAAGACTATCCCTTCAGTTAATAACATCTTACACTTCTCGTGACTGAGGGCCAAGTTTGTTTCCTGACAACGAATTAAAAAAATTTCCAAGTTTTTCAGGGCTTCTTCAAAGGTGTTTCCATACATAGTAAAATTGTCCATATAGACTTCCACACAATTGTGGATCAAATCAGCAAAAATTCCCAGGACTGCTCTTTGAAATGTGGCAGGAGCATTACATAATCTGAATGGTAGCACCATGTAAGCATAGGTACCCCATATACATGTGAAAGTTGTCTGATCCTGGTCTTCCGAAGTAATTTGGATCTAATTATACCCACTATATCCATCCAGAAAAGAAAAGTATTTCTTTCCTGACAAAGTATCTAAGACCTCATCTATGAAAGGTAAAGGGAAATAGTCATTCAGGGTTGCCTTTTTGAGTTCCCTGAAGTCCACACACATCCTCCACTTCCCTTTTACTTTCTTAGGAACCACCATGAGAGGTGACACCCATTTACTATCATAAATTGGATAGATGAATCCCACATTAGTAATTTTTGTAATTCTTCCTTTACAAAGTCCTTCAGGATGGGATTCATTCATCTTTGTGGTTGTCTTACTGGTCTTATTTTAGATTGACTATATATATGGTGAATACAAGTATCAGGGTGCACTCCTCTCATATCAGTATACTCCCATGTGAATTCCCATGATTGTTCTTTTAAAAATTTCATTAATCGCTTCTGTTGATTTGGACTTAATCCAGAATTAATATACAAGTTTTCCTGGACCAATCTTGATTGGAATAGTGGATGACCCTAAATGTTCATCAATGGTAAAAACAATAGATGATGAGAATGAAGTAAATGACTCACTATGTTCCTAGAATTCCTCGTTAAAAACTTGATCGTATTGAGAATATGTTTGTGGAAATTCCACATTTTCTATTACTGACAAAAACTGGCTCAAGATATTATCTTCTATTGGTTCTTGAAGAGCCTAAAACTCATCAATGGAAAACAAGGGTTCTTCCAAATCATCCTCATTATAGGGACATGTTAACCATCGTAAGTCTTCAGAAACTAGTTGAGCTGGAGGATATAAAGTGAGATTTTGTGAAGAAACTCCATTTGAAATAAATATATCTCCTCCATGACACCCTATGAAAGCATTAGTTGTAGCCAACCAAGGTCTTCCCAAAATAATTGGATGACCTTTCGTGGGATCCTTCGATTGAATAATCATGAAGTCCACAGGATATTCCCATGAAGATAATGTGACCAGGATGTCATCTAAAATCCCAATAGGTTTGACAGTTGTTCTATCAGCAAGTTTGAGAACTGTGGGAGTAGGGCAAAGGAGATGGATCAAATGTAACCACTCAACAGTATTGATGGTCATTAATTTAATAGCTGCACCCAAATCCACTAAATTATTACCAAAGGAAATATTATTGATAGATACAGTTACTATTGGATTTCCCGGGTTGGCATACTTCACAATTTTAGGTGATTTAGAGATATAATCTGATAATTGTCCCATGAGATATATAGTAGGGGGATCTTTTTGTTTTTGACTAGGTTTCTTAATGCAAAGTTCCCTGATGGTTTTCACATAGATCGGAACATCCCTTATTGCTTGTAGCAGTGGAATATTAACACAAAAATTTCTCAACTCATTCATGATATCAAACTCGGGTCGAATAATTGGTTTTTCAATAATCAACCTCTCAGGAAAAGGAGGTGTTCGAGGAATCTGAGTTTGTATAGTTTGTTGAGGATTAGATGATTGAATTTTCAGAATAATGACATCTTTCAAGGTTTATTCATTTGGTAATTCATCAGGATTTTCCTCCTCTTCTTCTTGAATAATAATGGTAGGAGATGTCCTTCTTATTGGTGGAGTTTTATTTAACACCTTCCCAGATCTCAACTGAATTTCTTGTATGGGAATGGGAGTGATGGTGTAAGCTGGAAAGTTTTGAAAATCAGCATTATTGAGAGGCTGAGATGGTCTATTATTAGGATTCGGAATGGGTTGAGCGGGTAATATGGTAGGTCGAGGAGGGTTGTGAGTGCAAAATTGTTTTGAATTTTGTGGAATATGTGGTAGTGGTGGTAGTGGTGGTGGAATAAATCCAGGCAATAGTTGTTGCATATTGGGAGGGTACTGAGTATTTAGGTTTGGAGGCATCGGTACTGTAGGTTGTTGATTACTTCCATAATTATGCCCTTGCCAATCCCAAGTTTGTGGAGTAGATACATTCTGCAGTGGCCAATTTGACCAATTCCATTGTTGTTGTTGAGGTTGTTGTTGTTGTTGAAAAAGGGGGTAATAACTGGAAGGTTGTGGGGTTGGATCCTGATACATGTTTTGATTCCTAGGTTTCCATGGCCTCCTACGTGGATATGATGATTCTGGAGCCTCCCCTCTCTTTTATATAGCTTGTAACCTAGGTAATGATGGGAAATCCTCTGTTTCATGGTTATCAGTACAAATTCCACATACGGAAATATTATCCAAAGAACATTCTCACCGAGGATGTCTTTTCCTACATCTGGGACAATATATGCCTAATACGAGGTCTTCATCTTCCTTCTTTTTCTTAATTTTAAGAGTGTCTAACTGAGAGCCAATGGTACTAAAGATATGAGTTTTGAAATTTTCCAAAATATTTCCTAGTTCACTCCTAGTAACTCCTCCAGAGGTAGTGGCTTTAGTGTTTCTATTAAAAGGTTATCTCACACTCTTTATTGTTTTCCCCTTACTTCTCTAATAATTTTTACATAACTCACCAATTTCTTCGAAGTTTTTCTGGTAGATGTCCCATGAAGCCATTAGATTAAGAGTATCTATATATTCTTCCAAAATGCCTTTTAAGAAAAGAGTTTTGATGGCTTCATCTTGGAGACCATTATATTTGGATTTTTGGAGAATATATATAAACCTTTCCAAGAAATCCTCGAGACTCTCTTCATCATGTTGTTGCATTTTGAAAATATCGTTTCAAGAATCCTTGGGTCTACAGTAGTCTTGGTATTTATTTAAAAATGTCGCTTTCATATCCTCCCAATATCTAATATTGTACTCTCCTAAACCCATAAACCATCATAATGCAGAATCCTTTAGAGTTGCAGGAAACAACTTCAACTTATGTGCATCTTATAGATAGTTGTAACTTCTGCAGAGGATATCAAACTCAAAAAGGAAGACATCTGGATCTTCACTAATTTTCCCATAAAAGGTCGGTAGTACAGAGGGTGGAATACTTTTCATATTGATATTTTGAACCAGATCAAAGATTGGGAATCCAAAGGTAGGTTTTGGTCTCGGTTCATTTTCTGCTTGTTCTTCCTCTGCATGCTCATTACGAGGTTCTTCTCCCTCTCTTCTCTCCATTTCTCTTTCCCTCTTAGTTCTATCAAAAGGTTGACCGAATATTGTATATGCAATTCAATCTTTCTTCGGGGAAGGCATGAAATCCCACCTTTCCTCTTTTTCAATGGGGTTCCTTCTAACAGAATATGTATCCCCCAATTGGATAACTGGATTGTCTGAGGATTCTATTACTTCTTCTCCAACAATTGTGGTATCTACTTGTGAAACTATAGGATTAATGTTCTCAAGAAGAGCTTGCACTCTCTTAGGATTAACTAAATCAACCCAATTTGGATCACCAGGAAGTTGTTTTCCATAATAAGTGGTATCACCTAGTTTTAGAGGTGTAATCAGTGTTGATTGAAGTTATTCAGATATTGTATTGTCACCTTCTAGTCCAATTTCAGGTGTTTCTTCTTCTAATCCTATGTTTCCTTCAATAGTATCCTTGGCCAATATCTCGATTTTAGTTTCTATTGCTTTTTGGTTGGAGGTTTCTCCTTTTTGTTGTTTTTTCTCAGAATACCTATCTGCAGATGTGGTGACAGAATCATGTCACCCACCAAAAATATTTTTTGGATCTTTTTCTTGTTTTGATTTTCCCCTAAGTCTACCTATATTATCTCTATTTTTCATGAAAACATACTATAAAAAGAAACTAATAAAATAAATACTAAGATTGAGTTTCAAAGGAACCTGTGATAACAGATGTGCAGGTTCTTACCTCTCGTCTTACAGCTCCTCCTCCGTCAACCTTCTAGAAAACACCACACCAAACCAAACATGTCAAGAATAATAAAGCCAACTATCTAACTTACCTTTTAAATAGCTCCCCGACAATGCAGCCAAAAATCTCAGGTAAATTATATCACTTTTCTAATGTCCTGAAAACATTAAATTGTCAAACCAGGGTTGGTAATCTTAGATTTGCTACACTATATGTGTGGGAAAGAATTTTCTAAAAACTATTCAAAAGAAGTCAAATTACTCTATCTATAAAACCCTCTACTTTCAAAGTTCAGGAAAGGATATTTAACCATTAATTTCATCTATTCTATTTTAACCATCCATTGTCTACAACTAATGTTAAGCAAACCATTTAATCTATGCCAAATTAGAGAAATGTAATTTAAATACCAAACATAACTCTAAGATTTCCTTGAAATCATCTAAATTATATTTTAACTTTTAATCAGAACTCCTATCCTATTCTATAATCTATTAATTCACAATTCATCTATCAGAAATGCAGAAAGAAATGTCTTAATATTGATCACCAAATTCTCTTCTATTCTTTATTCATCTACAGTGTTGTGGGTGCTAGTGGAGAAATACTCTATGAATCTAGATCTAAAAATAAAGATTTAAATTTTACTGTTCAAAAAGGAAATATTAAACCTGATTAACTTCTAATTAACTGAAATAATCATAACAGTGTTGAACAAGTACAAAACAGAGTAACTAGTGCGAAATGGGTACGGAATACTAACAACAACTCTATTCTATTTTTAAGTGTAAATCTATCTCCTATGAAAGGGAAATCCTATGAAATTGTACCGTAAGGATAAATTTAATCTACGCTATCATGATGTCATTCTTAATCTACAAAATCACAACTAACTCTTAAATCAAATTCACTAATTATTCGCTAACTATTAATTCAATCTAAGTCACTAACTCTGCAATTTCCTTCAACCGACCTGTGTAAAAGTAAATGATATAAAAATTAATCAGACTTCCTTTTACGTTCTGGTTCTAAACTTATAGACTACCAACTAAATTCATTGAAATTCAACTACCATGCATGAATCTATCTATATTAACAGAAATTCAAATGATCCAAACCTTATGAATTAATTTAAAACCTATTTAATTCTACCATTCACTATCTATATCCTATAGTTCGATCTACAACTTTGGCAAATTGATGATTCAATCTATAAAGCATTCTACAAAACATGGTTATTCAAATCTATCTTCCAACTATCCTACGCTCTGTGCATAGAGATTACTCTATAGAATTACAATGCCATGTGATCTAAATTATAACAGAATTCAATCTAACAGTTGCATATTTAAATCATAAAAACATGAAACGATTTCTACAATGATTATTTCTATAGAAAAGACAATCAACATCTACTATATATATCTACTATAAAATGGAGATATCATCTACCTCTGATGGTGGGCCCTCCCACAGAGACAGAGATCCCTGTTAACATTTCAGAAAAGAACGATCTATGCTACCATATCCATTCAACAGCTATTGCAGAAATGACTAATCCATGTGTTCAACTTTAACCAGACATCAATTCAGAGAGAAAACCAACATCATTATATTCAGCAAAAGTCTCAATCAATTTTATCAAAATCAATCGTTGCCCTCATACCAGGGTAGTCCCATCGTTTTATAATGTTTTTAATCCTTGGTTTTGGATCGGCGATCCTCCATTTAAGCTAAATACCAATGCTAAAAATGAAAAAGCCATGCATTACGCAGAATATTAATTACATAATAAACTTGAATGGGTGATCTCACGACACAAAGTGGGGAGGGGACTTAGTGAGAGGAGTATTTTCTCTGATATTCATTATGTTAGAGGTAACTATACACACTTGTACTGAAATAAATGAGTTTAGGAGAGGTCGTTCTCCATGATAAGTTCTTAATGAGGATGGCTCTTTGAATATTCCAAGGCCCATGTCGATGACTGGAAAAGCATCCAAGATAGCGCGGATGAGAGGGAGTATGTTATCAATGTTGGAAGAATGATTAGGCTTGTAATGTGTAAGTTGGTCAATGGTGATGATTTTTCCATTAAGGGGGAACATCATCGTACGAAACACAGAAGAGGCTACCACCTTCATAGCATACATGTAGCTATCTCCGAACAAGATATTGTAATCAAGTGGGGTGTTGATAACTTCAATTTCAATCAAGATAGTTTTTCCCCCAAATTATACAGGGACATTTTGGAAGATCCCTTCAGGGGATGGTGGTTGACCGTCATAAGCTATTAGGGTGATGGCAGATGGTACTAGCTCAGGTGAGTCAAGTTTCTGCCATACTACTTTGGAAATGATGCATGTGGATGCACCTTCATCAATGATGCACCGATGAAATGTGATGTTCTAGATATTATCTGGTATATGGAAGGATACCAGAGTGGGGAGACATGGTTCTTCGTCATCTATATCAAAGGTGATGAGTCGAGTATTAGTTGGGTCGACTACCCCCAAGGCCTAAAGAAAGGATTTGTGTTATGATGGATAGGATTGAAGGACCTCCAACACAAACATGGTTGTAGGAGATTGTGATAAGTCATCCACCATACTGTAGGTATGGGATTCCCTAGCATGAGGGTTATGTATGTTATGTCGTATAGGTATGTGGGGTATTCAAGGATTTGGTTCACTGTTAAGGAATGGGATCATCTATGGTTGTCTGGTTATAGCTGGAGTGGTTTCTGAGTTGGTTGGGGTAGATCTGAGAGGGACGTTGTATTGAAGACCGTGTGTTTGCAGAATAATCTCTTCTTCACTGGTATGGAGGATATTGAGGGTGGTACAATCCCCAGTGGAGTCGCCAATTCTGTTGTTGGGAAATAATACCCTACAGACTAACAATCTAGGGCTGAACTTGCATGCAGATAATGACCCTAACGAAATCAATTTTAACTTATCACCCCAAACTCAAAACCACTTTTTCACATGCAAACATAGAAAGAACCTACTAACCTTTTTACTGATGTTTGGTGTAGATCCTCCCTTGTGCTTTATCTGCTTTCTTACGCTGCTCCTTCCAAAGACAATCCTGCAATCAATACAAAACACTACGCATGCATGCTAGTTTTCTACTTGAGGGTTAGAGATTAATCATAAATCAAATAAAACATATATAACTCGTGCATTGGGAAGGGAAAAGTATTCTTTTATTAATATCAAGATGAATCAACTTACAATAATGATAGATATTGGCCACCATTCCTCGATCCTGATCCTGGGCTCCTCCTCTTCTTTTCCCTCCAACTGCTTTACTTAAATTCTTCTTAGGCTTGAGGAAAGGCTAAAGTGTTGGGACAAATGGATTCGACAATTGGGCAGAGTTTCTTTGCTATATTTTTCCTCCTCCAAATAGTACCCCTACCCCTTCTTTTATAGGCTAGAAGGAGCTAGGGTTTTGGATGAACTCTCGGCCATGCATGGCTGGGAGTTT
>ML788739.1:658887-669053 GCA_009831015.1 Picea engelmannii
GGATTCGACAATTGGGCAGAGTTTCTTTGCTATATTTTTCCTCCTCCAAATAGTACCCCTACCCCTTCTTTTATAGGCTAGAAGGAGCTAGGGTTTTGGATGAACTCTCGGCCATGCATGGCTGGGAGTTTCAGTTAACTGACTTAAAGCTTTTCGTCCCATCGGAAACTTTCCTGTTTTTGTTCTTTGTTAGGTAAACGTGGGCTATAGTAGGCCAACCCGCATTCCAACGCGTTCAGTAGTGGGCCTTCCAGCATTCCAATGCGTGCAGTAGAGGGTTAGGGCGCGGGCCACTTGATTTAAGAGGGTTTTCAAGAGTTTATTTAGCATGGCTTTGGCAAGGAAGAGATATGAGTTGGCATGATTCCAGGTAAGCATGTGTGGTGCAATTTAGGGTTATAACAGATGCCCCCTAATGTGTGAGGTCAGAAGAGAAACTGATGGCCGAAATACATTACCAATTATTTACCAATCTGTACTGATATGCTAAATGAGTGAGCCCAGGAAACATGAATCAGGAGGTGCCGTCTGCAAAAAATATCAAATGTCTCACCGAGGTGGGCATACCCATGCTCAGGATAAAAATGAACCATGGCTACCAATCAAATACACTGTATATCCATGTCAAATAACTATGAAGAGTAGCCGCGAATAATACACAACGGAGCTACATCTCGAAATCAGAAAGATATACATATAAAGTATCCATCTCCCAGAAGATGATTTGGCCTGATGGCTGTACTTCAGAGCTCGAGTAACAACTTCAAAATTTGCTAAACTCGGGTAGGAGTGTAATATGAGTGTACGAATGCACTACCCAGAGGTCTTTGACGGCTCGTCGGTTATGGACTTGATAATCTTGATGATCGGACTGAAGGCTTCAGTGATTTCGAACAAAGACTTGATTGGACGTTCAGGATGGTCGGGTATGCGGACAAGAGACATATTGCAGAGGGGCCGACTCAGTCTTAGTGACAAACTTCCCTTGGACAATAGCACGACAAGTGATAAGACTCAGGCAGCATATATGTTAATCATAAGTCTACGAAGCAGGAGGCAACACAAACTCTCCATATGTTTGGAAGAGTAACCAAACGGTGGAGGACACAACTCTGTATAATGAGCAAAGATTCCTAAGGTCGTACTACATCCCATAGTCTGATGAATCAAATGGATAGATGTGCTTTATCCAAGGGCGACTCATGATGCTGCCAATAAAGAAAATACTTTTCCCATCCTCTTTTTGGGGTATATTTGATTTTTTTGTTCTTTTTGATGATGTTGAAAAAGAATAAAGGGATATTACGTTACAAATGGAGGAACGAGTACAGCAAACATACAAGATCAAGGCACAAGGACAAGATTGATGTTCTAGGGAAATAGTACTCGGGAAAAATCCTCCAGTGGCCAAAGGTGTTAAGACGCAAAGGCAAACTGTTACTAGACTGGTGGGTAAGGTATGCAAATGTGGTTGATAGAACACACAATGGTAACATCCTTCGATGTAAGTTTAACGAGCCCAAAGAAGGGAAGCTCGGTAGTTTTTCATATTTAGAGAGTCTGAAAAAGCATAAAAGGAAACTCCGTTGGGGTACCTTTTTCGAAGATAGTCTAGTCGGTTCAAAAAAGGGATAAACTAGCATCGATTAGACGTCAATTCAAAACCATTTTAACGAGTGTGAAAAGGACAAGATCACTCGGTTATTTTTTCAATTTTAAGGAGTCTGAAAAAAGCTTAACTATGGACTCCGTCAGGAATGTTCTTCTGGACCATTTTAACGAGTGTGAAAGAATAAGGTCACTCGGCGATCTTTTCACTTTTAGGGAGTCTGAAAAGAGCTTAACTATGGACTCCAGGGGGGGTTTCTTTTTCGTAAATTTAGTCCCTCAGGCTCGAAAAAGGAATAAAATCTTACCTGAGGATACTCTTCTAAAGAATGGAAATTCAATAGAGTATACCTTTGTTCGTACAGTTGACCGTCCAGACCGAAAAAGGGGTAAACTACCGCCGGATAGACATGACTTCAAATTTCAGTTTAACGAGCGTGAAAGATCACAAGATCGCTCGGAAATATTTTCATATTTAGAGGGTCTGAAAAGGGCTTAAAAGGAGACCCGTTTAAGGAACGTTCTTCTGGACCAATTTAATGAGTGTGAAGAAACAAGGTCACTCGACAATATTTTCATCTTTAAGGAGTCTGAAAAGGGCTTAAAGAAGACTCCATAATGGTTACTTTTCTCAGTTAATCCGGACGAGATCGAAAAGCATATATGCAGTCTCTCCGGATGTTGCTTTCGGATCTCAAAGCAAGCTTGAAAAACAACAAAGTTATCTCATGATAGACTCTTTGTGGGTCAATGCCTAGCATCTCCTCGGGGGAACTGTATGCTCCAATGAAAACATTGTCTATGGCGCCAGGGGTTCTAGAGATATTGATAGGTATAGTTTCAATGATAGTCACCATATTTCCCTCAGCATAAATTTCCTGTGTAGCTAAGAGGGTAATGGGACATGGCTGATCTCCCGTCATGGTGATAGTGAATTCTCCTGCCTCGATTCGATGTAAATCTGGGAGGAAATATGATCTGTGATGAAGATCTTCCCAAGGTTTGTCAGGACTAGTCATTTCTTCGAGTACAACTTCGTCAGAAGGCAAGACTAAGTCTAACGAATTGGTGTTGGCGAGAGAACCCTGAGTCTAGATAGGCTCTAGAAGTGGATCCAACTCTTGTGCGGGAGTCGGATTAGGAGTAGATGAAGCTTGTTGGACCAAAGAGTAAGCTACTTTAGCGGTCAACAAGGGCATGGACATGTCGGCGTGCCCTGTCTCATCCATCGTGGCTGATGGGGAAGGAAGAATCCACGGATCCTGAAAGTAAGTCGTGTGGAACGACGAGACGTGAAAAATCTCAGCCTTGTGGTGAGTCGATATAAACTTGACATCGCCATGAGGAGGTGGGTAATCGAAAGTACCCATCAAAGATGGGCACAAACCAACTCCTACGTTAACGACACCGGCTTGAGGATTATCAATCATGGGAACTGTGGATGCCCCCAAGGCTGGATCAGGTCTAGAGAAGGACAATTGATCAGTGGTCACTATCCGGCCTTCATGTGGAAATAATAAGACTCGAAAAACTGTAGCGACCATAGCTTGCATAGCATAAGTCCAACTACGACCTAACAAGAGATTGTAGTCGAGGGGGGCATCGACTACCTCTACTTCGACGCACACGGTCTTTCCTCCTAACTGCACAGGGAAAGAAGGAATGATGCCACGTGGTCGGAAAGAACGACCATCAAACGCAGTAAGGAGAGTAGGTGATGGAGACAATTCAGACTGACCAATGGCTTTCCAGCATCCTAACGACATAACGCAAGTCGAAGCGCCCTCATCGACCACCGTGCGGAAGATATTCCCTGTAAAAATTTTCGTCGGATGAGCCACTACTATCTGAAACGTGACGTGGTAAGGCAGACGAGGTTTCAATTCAGTCGTATCTAACATGATGGTACCCGGGTTACAAGTCTCAGTAGAGCCTAAAGCAGTCAACAAGGCTTTCCTCTGAGCAGGGCAACTTTGGAGAACCTCCAAAGCAGACATAGCATAAGGGGTCTGGAATAAATCTTCCACCACAGAGTAATTCTGGGCGGCCCTTGCGTTTGGATTGTGAGAAGCTCTCTTAAACGCACCTTTTGGAATGCATGTCATTGTTTCACCCATTGTCTTCTCGATCTATAGAGGAAGAGATGGGATCTCGACTTCTTTGCCCTTCTCAGAGGCGCTTGGTTTACTATATTTGTGCGCTCTAGTCATTATTAAGGCATCACCCCTAACCATATAAACGTTCATGGAAGAGGTGTTATTTGGAGGAGGGCAGTTTTCCTGGCTGCCCCCTTCGGCACTTGTAGAGGCTTGAGTTAAATTTTTCCCATGCTGAAAGGGGTTAGTCAACACGGCTTGCTATTGTTGTGTGACAAACTTTTGGGCCTCCGCAAGTCGAGGACACAGATGGGTCGGGTGGTCTTCCACACACAAATTGCACGGATACCTCGCCTTCCTTTTTTCCGTAGTGCCCTCGCCAGCATTATCAGTGGGTTTTTTATCCCCCTTACCCTTCTTGCGTTGTTTTCTCTTCCCTTCGGGCTGCTGGGTGGCCTTTGGGTTAGTCATCTGCATAGAGTGTACTTCCGACGTTTGGATAGGAGGAGCAGCCAAAGCAATAGTCTGGCTAGCCGTTGAGTGTTGTATAGATAACTATTGCAATTTCTTTGTCAATTTCTCAGCGGGCTTAGTTTGTGCCGAACCAACAATACCATCGGCATGTGGTCCAACTCTCTGTCTAGTTTTATCCAAGATTGATCGTGGAGCATCTGGTAGGATGTTGTATAATAAACCAGACTGAGAATAGATGAGCTCAAACTGTTGAGCTCTCATGATGGCATCTTCTTCAGAGAAAACCCCAGAAGTTGCGACGTCTTTGGATAATTGCGGTACTAAATAATTAAGGAACCACTCAAGCAGGAATGCCGGTGGAACCGGTACTTTGATTAGACTCTTTCGGTGTCGCCACTCTCGGATATGGTCAGAGATATGGTCCGTTGTCGTCTGTTCAAAATTAGAAAGCAGCTATGTGCCCATGTCGTATCTCATAGGTAACTGGAAATGGTTAAGGAAGGCCATAGCCAGTTCGCCAAAAGAAGAATATCATGAGCGATCAAGCTCGATGTACCATTTCGCGACACTCCTGATAAGAGTGCGTTGAAACAATCGCAACTAAACGGAGTCATCTTTCAGTGAGTTAGATGAACACCATAGGTGGAAAGTAGTCACGTGATCATCTAGATCTTCGTTAGTCTTGGCCTCAAACTTTGGGATGTCCGAAGGCAACTTCGTCGGCATAGGAGGCCAACGCGGATCGTGACAGATAGGATCATTCAACAACCGTGTCAAATCTGGCAAGTGTAATGTCGCCAGGAATGGTAGTTTGGGTTGCTGCTGATAGCCTGGGAACAAGGGTCCTGGGGTTTGACTGGCACCAGGTTGCCAGGAAAAGTTTGGCTGCTGGCCCGGATTCTGGTAGAAACCATGGCCCTGACCAGCGTAAGGATTTTTCATCTGAGGAGACATCATTGGTTGATTCCCCATGAAGGACATAGGATGTTGGGCATTCATCGTGTTTGACAGACTTTGGGAAGGATTACTCCATGCCGGTCCTATTGGGATAGGCATAGAAGTCTGTCCGGGGTTCCATTGACTATGGAAAGAATTACCCCAGAACGACATTCCGGAGGAAGGAACGGATCCTTGTCCTAGGTTCCAAGGTCCTGGTATATGTGCCCCCGGTGCAGGGATAGTACCCTGTGTCGGAGTAGACTGTCCAAAAATGGGTGTGCCCCCAGATGGGAAAGCAGTAGATGAGAAAGTGTTATTACCAAACATCCCGTTCCAGATCAACGGTGACTAACCTACCGGCCGAGTTTGCGTAGGTGTTCCTTGACTCCCGGATCCAAAGAAACTTGTGTGTGTAGGCTGCCCGGCGGACTGCTGATGCAGACCACCGAGAGAAGGGGACGAAGGAGAGATATGACCTCCAGCATAAGGAAAAGCGTTGAAAGGGACAGGAATGCCCCCAGGTTGACCTTGCAGAGGAGCGTTAGAGCTCCCTGCCCCCAGACCCAAAGTCTATAAAGTGGAGTGAGTGAGTGCAGGACGTGTACCTGAACTAGGCATACCGTATGAAAACAGAGGGCCTGTCGCACTAGGTGTGAAGGGAGGTGTGGCCGCCGCGATAGAGGGGGTTGGTCCACTGTTCGACATAGTTGCGGCCGAGACCATGGTGGCCCGGACCACCAACAAGGGAAAGTTAGGAGAAGCTTCTCCTGTGGTAACAATAGTGATGGGAATAGAAGAAATCCCAGATGAAGTAACAGCGTTTGTTTCCATAGCTGTATGAGGCACTGATAGGCGTTCGTAAAATTGAATTGGCACAATAACTTGCGGCCAAGTATCAATGTTTGGGGTTTCAACCAAACCAAGGTTGGTGGTTGATTCCTCCAGGAGTGGTTCGAGCTCAATGGTTTGTAACCCGGTTGCTTCGAAATACCCTTGTTGGTCTAGCCTTCGCCTCAATGGTGGTGGGGGTGGCTCCAGTATAACCGGCGGCAGGCCCAGAAGCCTTTGTGACCGACGGAGCTCTGAATCCTCCATTGTGTGAGAAGATTCATGACACGCTAAGGTATTCTACACGCGCAAATAGTAACACACACTAAAAAATAATCCCCTAAGAGATAAATCAAGCAAACACTAAACTAGTTGGAAGAACAGTTACAATAGCCAACACTAGAGCAACTTACCGGTGCAAGTGCAACTCGAATACAGAAGCACCCTCCGGGTATACTCTGCAAAGCGTGGCCTGATGTATGTCCTAGGTACCGCGGTATACCCCCACAGTCACTTGTGTATGTCCCTAGAAAAGATTGGCAACTAGTTTGCCAGCACGCGAACAGTCACCAGGTGAGTACAGTCGATAGTCGGGTAGACCACAATGAGCAAGGTATCAAGCCCAAAACCTGTCAAGGGTATTGAGAGAAAATGGTCTGGAAGACAACTGAGGACCTCGAACAGATTCGAGACCCACGAAGCCCCGTGGAAAATGAAAACGACGGAATCCCTTAACAAATCATCGATATGTGTTCTCCACTATGCTCGGTCCAGCTTTGGAGGGGTTATCTCCGCTACCTTTCCTTACGCGACCTCGTGTTTAGCCCCTGTGTTAGAGGGGGGTCCCAGATAAATTTCACGCAACTGGACTTCTACACTCCCTATTGACAGACTCCAATGTTTGGTTTGAGTGGCCTTGGAGAATTTACTCTCCAACCTATTCCAAGGCCCTAGTCTTGAGCTAGTGTATGAACCCTACAAACAAAAAGTCTAATAGTTTTTAATTAGCGTTGCTTTTAATGGGTTTTTTTATGTCACAAGGTATGAAGGTGAAACCGATGGTGTGTAAAGACTCAAAGCAAAATGAACAAGAAATGCTTGGAAACAAAAACTTTTACTAATAATGCAAAAACCAGCAACTTTTCAACAAGAAAGACTTCTTTTTCTTTTTGAATTTTCTAAGATGTCCTGCAAAAACTTATGAAAAAAGACTTCTTCCTAGCTACTGATGCAGCAACACAATCTTCAAACAAAGAAGAAAATGAAACAAGAGAATTTTTTTTATTTTTTTTTTGAATTGCAAAATGAAGCAATAAAGGGAAAATGCCGACAAGCACAAAACCAATGAAAACAAAATAAAATTCTGGCTTAAAGCACAGATCGCGAAGAACCAGAGCAAATATACTCAAAGGCAATCAAGAAAGCATTGATTCTAACACTTGTCTAAAAACCATAAAACAAATTTTTTCTTTTGTCTTTTCTATCAAAACATCAACTAATAAAAACACAGGCTAAGGATAAGAGGCCCTAACCTGCTGACTGTGCAGCTTCAAACTCCAACCCCTGAGAGGAACACTTCTCACCATAGGAGGGGATAATTGCCCCACCCATGCTGAAAAGAAACCAATCACGCCCGCGATTGTCACTGAAACAGCATGCATGCACACGCGTGCTGAGCTATAACAGTGCACGGGTACCCGCGGGCTAAACTTGAACAGGCCGCGGGTCTGTATAAAAGCTAAGACAAAACAAAACACAGGCAGCCCAGACCTGAAAAAGGCCTCTGGTATTGACAACCAGGGTCTCTTAAAGGCTTCAATGCTTCTACTTTAATAGAAAAGGAAAATGAATGCAAAAGATAACAAACAAAATAACGCAGACTGAAAACAAGACAGTGAACTAGCAAGACCCAGATAGGATCCAGAAATCCCCCTGAGAATGTAAAATTATGACAGGGAAGAGGAGACTGCCTCTCAAGCTTTCTGAGTCCTACACGCTACTGAAACCTCTGCAGCAAGCGTTCAAACATGGGCTATAGAAGGTTAGGGCACGGGTTACACGCGTGCAGGCATTCTGCATGCCGTGTGTACCTTTGTGTGTCCCGATAATAAATGTCAAGCAACAGTCAAGGAAAAACTTGTATTAAGAACCAGGTTCCCTGCTAGCTGTGACCTAACAGAAAATAAACAAACAAATAAAAAGAACATATAATTCTTTGAACTACCCAAAAACCTCAATTAAATCTGGAAACCCTAAGAGTAATATCGCCAGTGGAGTCGCCAATTCTGTTGTTGGGAAATAATACCCTACGGACTAACAAGCTAGGGATGAAATTGCATGCAGATAATGACCCTAACGAAATCACTTTTAACTTATCACCCCAAACTCAAAACCCCTTTTTCACATGCAAACATAGAAAGAACCTACTAACCTTTTTACTGATGTTTGGTGTAGATCCTCCGTTGCGCTTTATCCGCTTGCTTACGCTGCTCCTTCCAAAGACAATCCTGCAATCAAGACAAAACACCATGCATGCATGCTAGTTTTCTACTTGAGGGTTAGAGATTAAGCATAAATCAAATAAAACATATATAACTCATGCATTGGGAAGGGAAAAGTATTATTTTATTAATCTCAAGATGAATCAACTTACAATAATGATAGAGATCGGCCACCATTCCTCGATCCTGATCCTGGGCTCCTCCTCTTCTTTGTCCTCCAACTTCTTTGCTTAAATTCTTCTTAGGCTTGAGGAAAGGCTAAAGTGTTGGGACAAATGGATTCGGCAATTGGGCAGAGTTTCTTTGCTATCTTTTTCCTCCTCCAAATAGTACCCCTACCCCTTCTTTTATAGGCTAGAAGGAGCTAGGGTTTTGGACGAACTCTCAGCCATGCATGGCTGGGAGTTTCAGTTAACTAACCCAAAGCTTTTCGTCCCGTCGGCAACTTTCATGTTTTTGTGCTTTGTTAGGTAAACGCGGGCTGTAGTAGGCCAGCTCGCATTCCAACGCGTGCAGTAGTGGACCTGCCAGTGTTCCAACGCGTGGAGTAGAGGGTTAGGGCGCGGGCCACTTGATTTAAGAGGGTTTTCAAGAGTTTATTCAGCATGGCTTTGGCAAGGAAGAGATATGAGTTGGCCTGATGCCAGATAAGCATGTGTGGTGCAATTTAGGGTTATCTGTTGTTGGGAAATAATACCCTACGGACTAACAAGCTAGGGCTGAACTTGCATGCAGATAATGACCCTAAAGAAATCACTTTTAACTTATCACCCCAAACTCAAAACCCCTTTTTCACATGCAAACATAGAAATAACCTACTAACCTTTTTACTGATGTTTGGTGTAGATCCTCCATTGCGCTTTATCCGCTTGCTTACGGTGCTCCTTCCAAAGACAATCCTGCAATCAAGACAAAACACTACGCATGCATGCTAGTTTTCTACTTGAGGGTTAGAGATTAAGCATAAATCAAATAAAACATATATAACTCGTGCATTGGGAAGGGAAAAGTATTCTTTTATTAATCTCAAGATGAATCAACTTACAATAATGATAGATATCGACCACCGTTCCTCGATCCTGATCCTGGGCTCCTCCTCTTCTTTTTCCTCCAACTACTTTGCTTAAATTCTTCTTAGGCTTGAGGAAAGGCTAAAGTGTTGGGACAAATGGATTCGGCAATTGGGTAGAGTTTCTTTGCTATCTTTTTCCTCCTCCAAATAGTACCCCTACCCCTTATTTTATAGGCTAGAAGGAGCTAGGGTTTTGGATGAACTCTCGGACATGCATGGCTGGGAGTTTCAGTTAACTAACCCAAAGCTTTTCGTCCCATCGGCAACTTTCCTGTTTTTGTGCTTTGTTAGGTAAATGCGGGTTGTAGTAGGCCAGCCCGCATTCCAACGCGTTCAGTAGTGGGCCTGCCAGTGTTCCAACGCGTGCAGTAGAGGGTTAGGGCGCGGGCCACTTGATTTAAGAGGGTTTTCAAGAGTTTATAGATGAGGTCATACTTTTGGGCCTTACTGATGGCTTCCTCTTCAGATTGAGGGAAGGTGGAAACTACATCCTTGCCAAGTAGAGAGACAAGTGATCTAAGAAACTAGTCAAGACATTGCTGCTTGGTGGTTTCTGCTTTACACCAACTACGTCGCCTACGCCACTCATGAATGTGGTCAGTGATGTGGGTGGCTGAGGTTTGTTTGAAGTTAGACAGTAGTTCTAGA
>ML788739.1:696117-718128 GCA_009831015.1 Picea engelmannii
CTTAAGAACCACTTGTATTTCCTATGTGTATGAATCCCTCAACCGCGGGTTTATGCACGTAACGATAGATCTCTGTGGCTTAAAGACATCGGAATACATCTCTACCCTGAAAAAAAATACCCACAATTTCTGCCAAGGAAAGTGCTCTGATACCACTTGCAAGTTACCAGATATATAAAATATGCAGAATAGAAATAAAATGCTAGAAATGGTAGAATAACAGTAAAATATCCAGCATAATCTTCACAATACACAGAAATGATATACAAAATAGCAATAGAAAAATCACTTTGATTCAGAAAGAAATGTTCACAGGCCTCTTCGAGGGGGCAACCTCCAGTCGAGTAGCGCTCTGTTACAATAATCTCAAACCTAGGGTTCTCATACCCTTGACCCTTATTTATACTAAATATGTCTATTAAGATAAGCATCTAGAGGAAGATCCTTCTATAAGCAGAAGCTTCTATTAGGTCTTCTTACATCCGCCTTATTCTATTTTATTGAAAGGCCTTATTAATATTGACCTTTATTACATCCGAATACATTGATCTACCTATGTGCGGGTTAGGACCTTAACATTCACACACACACACACACACACACACACACATATATGAAACAATGCAAATGTTATAATTGGGTATGACTAATGATGGATTGTGTATACAGGAAAATTATTATAACATGGATAAAGAGGTTGATGATGCTTTTGAATATGAAATCCATCTATATGAAGAAAAATTAGGATGGTAAAATGTTGGTCAAGGTTGGTAAAGGGAGCCTGGGAGTTCCTACAAAAATGCCAAATGAACGGGTAGCATCAAGTAATTTTATAAAACCCATGCATGTATGCATTTAATTTTTTATGATGAATAATTGATGAAAGGGAATTGAGGTAAGAATTCCCTCAGTCATATTTTAATATTGGAATTGGTGTGTAAAGGCAGAGGGCCTTGAATATACAAATTTTACTAATGCTTGAATGCATTTATGTAAAATATAATTGCATATTATGTTATATTGGTTATGAGATCATAACCAAGTCAATTCATAACACATTAATCCTGCTATAGAAATGAATACCATGTGTGAGGTCGTGTTGGGTTGGTTATGGAAGGGTTATAATGCCATAAAAATGTGTAATGGTCTTCCCCTGTAAAATCGATGTTTGGAATGCAACCTATTTGTTGACACAGGAGAGCACTAAGGGAATTATGTTCCTAATGTTTTCTATAGGTTGAGGAAGTGTTGACAGGTCTAAATTCGCTTGACAGCAATAAGGGGTTACCATGGGTAAGAATTCCCAATTAGACCTCTCATCATTTGGAATAGGGAACCCATCCAGATTCTGGCCCGACAACCATTACTGGTTTGGTTTTACCGGTTACGGCCTGGTCCACCGATGAGGGTGAGTAATGGGTGTTTTTGCAAATGGCATATGTAGATGAAGACTATGTAGATGCAGGTCTAATTTAATTCTAATCTATCCTATCCTAGCTAGGAGCAAAATATAGTAACAAAATGAGTTTTAATGAAACTAAACCATGTATAAACCCCAATTACATAGTTATCATGAAGGCGCACTGTTAAAAACACATGTATACAAGTCTATAACCAGAATAGTCTAAGTTGTGTTTATGCATACATTCACAACTCATTCACTCAAGACATGCAATACAAGAAAGAGTAACAAAACTGCAAGAAGACATATATTGCATCAAAATAGTCCATAAACAAGCATGCTCTTTTAGCCCATGTGAACAACAAACATTCTGCTTGAAACAGTTTGCAGTAAAACTATGACACATGTGAGTCCTTCTCTCTATAAAAAGTTGGCCCTAAGGGCTTCTCTATATTAAAAATTTCAGCAATAGTACATGAAAACTCTAAGGACAAATCTCCAATTTTAGTTGACATTGTATTCCCAAAGTAGTTCAGAAGTGTACAATGTTTGAAGAGCCAAAAATCCCTTTATTTTGGTTCTATTCTAGTATTTATTGAGGTTCAATAAGACCTTTGGCCTTTCATCTCCCTCAGTGACCTTTTATCTTGCAATGTTTCTCCTCATCCTCTTTGTGATGATCAGTAACAAGGACAACGGTTACATTTCGAATTTGTCTCCTAGCGCTGGTGGGCCATCATGGATTTCAGCCATATGTTTTTTGTGCATTATGAATATTGGCCTGGGAATGGGAGCATCTTTGTCATCCGAGTTTGACAAATAATCATCATGGATTTTCTAGATCTCTTCTTCATCCATTTGCCTAATATTTTATTTGTTTCTCTTCTATCATTTTTTATACTTCATCCCCTTTAGTTCTAGATTGCATCACGAGAATGTTGATTGCAACCCTCCTCTACTTGGTACCTGGTACCATTCAATATACCATAGAAGAGAGTAACTCCAAATAAAATATCAAAATTAGTCATTATAAAAAATATAATTTAGGCATTAAATAATTGAAGTATCATGTATACACTTCCCTAAGTTCTATTCATGGTTCCTCTGCTCACAGTTGAGGTGTGGTGTTCTTCAAGGATGATAACAATGTGCCAAACCTTAATCCAAAAATAATTATACTATAGGTTAGTAATTTGTCAAATAATATAACTAGGAAGTTGTATATCTTGAAACTACCTTTACAACAGTATAAAGAACACACAAAAATGACACCCAAGTCAAACATTATGTTCATTTTACTAAAGGTAGTTCTTTATGTTTCAGAGGAGTTAGTACTAACTCCTCCAACTTTCCATCAGTGGAGTTTGAACTAACTCCTCCAACACATATTGAAGGAGTTTGAACTAACTCCTTCGATATGATTTGGAGGGATTTGAACTAACTCCTCTGACACATATCTAAGGAGTTTGAACTAACTCCTCTGATACGTTTTGGAGGGATTTGAACTAACTCCTCCGACACATATCGGAGGAGTTTGAACCAACTCCTCCGATGGATTCAGAGGATATTTTAAAAACTATCGAAGGATTTCTTGGAAACTCTTCCTTCACTTTTGGAAGATAAAATTGGAAAATTTTCTAAGTGTCCCTTCACTGGCAAGAAAAAACAAGAGCTTGAGTTCGAAATCCCATAACTTCCTCATATGATTCCTGATTGAGGTGTCATTTTTTTCAACGCGGAGAGAACAAAGAGACTCCTCTATAAAAATAATTGAACATGTTGTTCAATCCTTTAAGTAGATCCATGTTTAATTATGGCCATGGATAGCGAGGCTTACTTGGCAGGAATTCCTTTGTGATCATTTTGACACTTCTGGACCTTGGATTTTGATTCCATCAGTTGCATTGGAATCTTAATCGTGTAATCCATACAACTATCCTTTTTAAGGAGTGACAAATCCACTTTGGAAAATACCCAAAGTTGTGAGCAGGGACATTTTTAAATGAAAGTTTAGACCCCTTCCTTTCTATTGCTTCACCATAACTCGATTCCATAAGTTTTCGTGTCATCTATGACATATAGGCTCTTCATTTATCAATTGATGTTGAGGTGATGTGTCAATAATATAGAATTATAAACAACCAATTGACATTTGAGGTGCTTAACATAGTTTCAGAGTTGGGGTGACTGGTTGTCCTTCAAGATTCATTTACAATCTAGCGTAAGACCTACATATGATTTAGCTAACATATTTGATGATATAAGAAACTTCCATTCCCATGGTTAGTCATAAAATAAAGAGGCACCAATCAAAAAGATGATGTGTTACACGAATGCGAGCTACTGGCAACACGAAAAAACTTGATTATGAATGCACTCTGAAGTGGATCAGGTGAGATAGGCCATCAGTCACCAACTGTCTAGATAGGCATGTAGAGTTTTTTCATTAATAAACGTAATTATATTGACTGATGAACGCAGCAAGAAGGGATTTGAGTTGAGAGGGGGACGAGATAAGCCTCAAGGAGAAAGTGGGCCATGTTGAGCTAGTCAATGTTGGTGAGAGGGAGAAGATCATATTTGATCCACCTGGTGACGATAATTGTTCGACATCCTTGTTGGCACAGGGGAAGACCCAAGGTTCAACGCTACAAGAGCGCACCAACAAAGCCCTAACTACCATCCCTTTCAGAAACACATGCGGAGCAGATGAAGTCTCACCCGAGGTAGAGGCAGGGGTGGTTGCAAGACTCAAATGTCTGCAACCTTAGCTGGGACACAGATCTAGGATTATATCGCTTATAGGGCATTCAGCATCGATTATCCATCAATATTCAATATTTATTATACTTCGCAAATAGCGCAGAGCATCGCAGTAGTCACTTAGATCTAAGGAAAATTAGCACTTAGCAATAGTAAACAGATCAGATCCAGTAGTTCAGCACTAAGAATATTCATACATATCAGATATACTATGTATACCTATGTAATAATAACAAAGCATAAATATATCAATCTCAATATATCAAAGCACTTAGCAAAAGCATTGATAAGCACAACAAGTCAAGGCACAAATCATAACACACAGATTTGCGTGGTTCACCCCCACTCTGGGGCTATGTCCACCAACTCTTCTTCTATATTATCGTTGGCCAATCAGTTACAAACACAAAGCCATAGAAACCCTTACTTCGCACAGGACAGAAGATCTACATACCCTGCTAGATCCTTCTTCTTTGATGTTCATCACAAAGCCTTCTATATCTTCACACAGGGACTTTCACTAAACTCTTATTGACACTTAGCCTATATCACATAGATACAATAAAATCACTCTTCTTCTCTACTAGATTCCTATATGTCTATTTATACATACAAAATGGGCCTAAGCATGGGTAAACCCACGGGCTGACATCCCTTTCCCATTACATATTCCCAAAACCCAAAAAGGGACCCGAAAGTCGGTCAATATCCCTTGATCTCTGATTCATATGGCACTCCATCTTTGACAAGTTATCGAAGTCCAAAAATTAGTCAAATATGACAAAGTGACTTCAAAACTTGGTCAAGGGCCAACAGGCCCCCGACACTCACCTGTGACTTGTCCCAAGTCACTCTGGTCTAAGAAATTATGCCTCGAATACCTCGAGTTTGGCTCGAGATGCTTCGACCTGCTGTAATGTTACTGCTTCTTTCTTAGTGAACTCTTGAATGAGTGCGTCACTGACTAGTCCTTCTAGGCGTTGTTCTTCTGCACTCACAACTTGTTCAAGTTCTACTCCTTGGCTTTCAACTTCAGTGAATAGTTGGCATGCCTTCTCTTGCACTGGTTGAAGTTTTTGAGAGACTTCCATCACTTTGGTCTGGATCATGTGGATCTGTTGTTGGGTCATGCATTTCTCTGGAAACCTCTTCATTCTCTCGATTGGTGACAAGGCCTTTGGTTGTGCCTTTAACATATTTTCATGTTGCTTTGCTTATTGGAGTTGCGACTCCAATGCTTGTAACTATGGATTCTCTGTGAGGTTTTCATACATTTGAGTGCTTCTAGAGATCAATTGCTTGCACTCCAAGGCAAAGGCTTTCATTCTTCCAACTGCACTGTGAGCATTTGGCTCTCTTAGGTCTCTGATTTCTTGAGGGGTCTCTGGCACAGTACGAAGTTCCAGGTCTTGGATGTGTTGTTGAATTTGTTGGATCACTTCTTTGAGATGTGCCACTTGCTGCAGAATTCATTCTTCAGCTTTCACTTCTATGACAGTTACAGAGCGAAGTTCTCTGGCGACCAGTTCCTTTACTTCTAGCTGCTCTGTGATCAACTACTCCTTGCTCTGTTGTAGCTCTTCTTTCTCGTTGTCCCACTGTGCTTGAAGAGAAAGTTTTTCTTGTTTGGCAGCACTGTGTAGCTCGATAGGTAATCCATGTACCTATGTCAAATCTTGGATGGCTTGCATTGTCTCTTCCTGAGTTCGTCAAAGGTGAGCATCAACTTTATCGGTGATCTGGTGCAATTGGGTTGGATCATCTCCTGGTTCTATTGTTCCTACTATCAGAGGTGCAGTAAAGACTACGCGGCTAGACTAGAGTGCTTGCTACACTTCTTGGAGTTCAATATCGATGTGATTATACATTTTCTCTTGCTTCACCTCCTGCTTCTCTAATACCTCCTGTGAAGCATCATTCACAGCTGCAATGATGAAATTAAAATCATCCAATGTGAGGGTAGTCTGCATCTTGGTTATAGGGGTTCTAGGTTTCTTCCGGGAAGAATATTTAGGAGCCGAAACCTTCCGTTTCTTTGACGAGTCTTCTTTGTCCCTAGGCGGTGGTACTTCACCTTTCTATTGTTCAATTTCTTCACCTTCGATCTCTTCGCCATCACCCCCTTCATCTGGTGAAATGGATGTAGTCCTCAAAGATGTGTTGTCTACATCATGAACCTCTTTAGGCTTCTTCATCTTGCTTGGTTCGGGTGTATCAGGCGCAGCTTCTAGGCTATCTACATCGGACAACTCCACAGGGTTGGCTGGAATAAGGAGGTCTGTCGACCATTCCTTAGTGATTTCTTATAATTGTTCCTTTGTTAACTTGTAATATGATTGCAACTATTGCTTGTGCTCATCAGCGTGCGTTGTTATATAAATGAAGTGGCGGTCCACTCTAAACTTCATTAAGGGTCAAAACCTATGGAGGGTATCCAGGGTCATCTGGGGCTCAGACTGGATGGCTTGTTTCAACTGGTTGTAGTACGTATGGAAGACGGCATTAGACTTCCACTTCTTGTTCATATCATTAGAGTACCATAGCATACAAAACTTGATGGCCAGATTTTTCGAAGGGCTCGATGTCAGGGAAGGTTTCACCTTCCGGCATTTCCCATGCAATGAATGCGATTAGGATGAGAAGCTAGCTAAAGTGGAACTCATGCCCTTGGTCTTGCGCTTCTCTGCAAACAAGCTCCAATTGGTTTACAAGGTATTGTGCCCAATTCATCTGTAGTTCCTTTGCACACTTCCCTGCGAGGTCAACTACGAATCCAGTCACTTTGGTGGGCCAGTTCTAGCGAACTATCTTACCTGCGATCAAATGACATGCGAGGCGCACTGCATCATTTTGGATACAGGTTACCTTGTAACCTCACGTGCCATTCTCGACATCACCATAAGTCTCTTTTATTCTCTACACTAATTCTTAATCTGAGGTCTTTCTAGGGTAAAAATCCTATGGGTCAGGGCCCTGCATGCTCAGCCCTATGATCTGATTGATCAAGGTCAGATCCACAGTGATGCGATGGTTCAACCATAAGTAACCTCCGTGATAGCATGAAAGTAGTAACTTTACACATGCATTCACCTCCTGATGTCGTCTGAAGTGTGGGATATTCATCACATTGAGTAGTGTGGATTGTTTGAGGTTCTGGGTCCATGGTTATGGGATAATCTTCGAATTTTTTCCTTTAGTCCTGGTCAGATACTTGTGCGGGGAGAGCATGTTGTAAGCCTTCCTGTCACCAAGGTTGAAGTCACTAAACTTAAACACTATGAGCTTATATTGGTTGGCTCGAACTGCGCGTATCCCTTTTGGGAGGTACGTCGTGACCAAAGCATAGTCAAAATCTTTGGGCACGTTGTCTCGGTTGATGACGCCACTTAAAGGGGGTAGGTAGTCAGGTAGAATTCTCGGAATTCGCTTAGCGTTTGCAATGTTTTCTATGTGCTTCGTTCTTGTCTCTGTTGCAATTCTGGAAGTTCTTGCTCCGTGAGCAGTCGATGGGGAAGCTTGGACTCCTCCTGTTGATGATGCTTGCACACCTGCAGACATCCTTCTTTTCAACATGATTTTCTCGGTCTTGATATCAGCGAGTACTTCCTTCATAGATTCTTCAAGTACGCTAAGATATTCAGACATACGCGCTCGGGATAAATTATCGAGGTCACAATGATATTACACAATGCTTAGGAATGAACAACCAGGGTGTGATGATCACTGTATACACTTGCTAGTATATTGGCTTCAAATTCTCAGTTAGAAAAAGTGTTCTTCAGTCATGGCGTGGTGAGATAAATAGGAGATCTTGGCAATGGTTTGCTTTGCAATGGGTATGAGCCTCATTAATTCATGTTATGTCTATTATGGTGTAGTCTGATGGTCTAGTGATGAGCCATCAATGCTTTTCAATCCGTACAGAGTGTCAATCGAATGGGTATATCGGCCTCTAACATATATATTGCTTCACCACGATGAAGTGGCCTATATCGTTGTTTTGATATCTCAGTGAAGTTTATATTCTGCAAGTTTTCCTTCTGTGAGGTACCCTCGAGAACCTACTATAACCTTTCAATATTAGCTTCTTCCCTGAGCTTCGTCTCGGTGGTTCTTTTTTCATTTTGATTCTTATTTTCTTTGGACATAGTCACTTCATGTTGTTGAGTTTCTTTCTTAAGACTCAGGAGTAGTACTTCTTCTATATCTGAGATAGATACTTCAATCTTTTGTCAATCCTCTAATGTTCTTGCATTTTTGATATCTGGGCTTCCAGTGTCAAATAGCTTCGATTTGTTCTCCTTCTCTTCAATCAACTACGCAATCCTTCTAGTCATGAAATATTTTAGCTCTTGTATCTGTTGTTGTAATACCTTTTCTTCTTCCTTCTTTCTAGCTTGATCTCTCTTAATCCAAGGTTTTCCAAGTAACATAGTAAACAGAGCACTATCCTCAATAAACTTGATAATCTCAAAATCTTCTTCTCTCAAAGTTCCATTGACATTCATAGATATCTGAGTGAGCCTTCCACATAGGTTCACCAGTTTTCCTCTGAATAGTCCTATTCCTCCTAATGAAGGGGTCATACCAGGCTTCCCTATGGCTTCCCAAGTTCTTCTGGCATAATGTTCATTGGTGTTTCTTCATCAAGGACAGAGTTAATGTCGAAGTCTCATATTCTTGCTTCAATGCATTCTTTTTCTTTAAAGATATCTKGTAGCCGAACATGTCAGTGATCATTCAAGGTGTCTTTCATCTGCAGCAATATCTTCTCTTATTCTTGTTGGGTTTCTACTATTTCTAGATCTGCCTTAGGGTTTTCTTCATTTAGATTCATTCTTTCGAGCTTAGCAATCATTCTATGGCAATCCAATACTTCATGGTCCAAATCTTTGCAACAAAGGCAACTAGGTCTTCCACCAGGGCATTCCTTAGCTAGATGTCTCGGTCTTCTGCAAATGTAACATAAGGTTAATCCTCTCTTCCTTTTAAATGATCCCCAACTTCTTCTATACTGCGCACTAGGATCATGGTAGCTAGTCTGCAAAAAAATCTTTCTAGGATCTTGCATCAATTTGTTAGTCCAAACATTCTTTCTATGCATAGGTATAACATATCTATCACTATTCTTATTAGATCTATTCATATCAAGATTTATTTCATCTATGAGAGCCCTAGTTTTCAAGCCAAGACAGAATTTATCAAACATACCTAGATCCATACTCTAGAAAAAAAAAATTCACTTATTTTACTTCTATAGAGAACAAAGCTTCCAGATATAATACCTTTTAACTATTCTTACCTTTATTAGAGCACAGAGTTTGCAGATCTTACTTCTTTTCTACAGATATGACCTCTCTTCCTTAGAAAATTCTACTTTTACCTTTCTTAGAGCACAAATCATTCAGATCTCACTTATTTTCTTCATATTTGTCCTTCCTTTCTTTAGCATAGAGCCTTTCAGATCAGGTGGATTACTACGCACTAGGGCACATATCCATGCACAGAGCTCCCACAGTATTAGGACAAATCTTTGCACAAATCTTCTTCTTCCTCAGTTCCCAGCAATCACGGTTTCAGGTCCTGGCAACGGAACCATTTGTTGGCACAGGGGCAGACCCAGGGTTCAACGCTACAAGAGCACACCAACAAAGTCCTAACTATCGGCCCTTTCAGAAACACCTGCGAAGAAAATGAAGTCTCACCCAAGGTAGAGGCAGGGGTGGTTGCAGGACTCAAATGTCTGCAACCTTATCTAGGACACAGATCTAGAATTATATCACTTATAGGGCACTTAGCATCAATTATCCATCAATATTCAATCCTTATTATACTTCATAGATAGCACAAAGCATCGCAGTAGGCACTTAGATATAAGGTAACTTAACACTTAGCAACAGTAAATAGATCATATCCAATAGCTTAGCACTAATCATCTTCATACATATTAGATCTACTATGTATACCTATATAATAAGCACAAAGAATAAATATATACATCTAAATTTATCAAAGCAAATAGCAAAAGAAGAGATATGCACAACAAGTCAAGGCACAAAGCATAACACATAGATTTACGTGGTTCGCCCCCACCCTAAGGCTACATCCACCAACTCTTCTTCTATATTATCGTCGACCAATCAGTTACAAGCACAAAGTCGTAGAAACCCTTACTTCGCACAGGACAGAAGATCTGCGCAGCCCTCTAGATCCTTCTTTCTTTCCTTTCATCACAAAGCCTTCTATATCTTCACATAGGGACTTGCACTAATCTCTCCAAGTCTATACAGAATGCACAAATCTCTTGATCACACAGATCCCTTCTTGGCACTTAGCCTATATCACATAGATACAATACAATCCCTCTTCTTCTCTACTAGATTCCAATATGTCTATTTATACATACAAAATGGGCCTAAGCATGGGTAAACCCACGGGTCGACATCCCTTTCCCATTACATATTCCCAAAACTCAAAAAGGGACCCGAAAGTGGGCTGAGATCCCTTGATATCTACTTCGTCTGGTGCTCCATCTTCGATCGATTGTCGAAGTCCCAAAAATGGTCAAATATGACCAAGTAACTTCAAAACTTGGTCAAGGGCCAACAGGCCCCCAACACTCACATGTGACTCGTCCCGAGTCACTCTGGTCTGAGCAATTATGCCTTGAATTCCTCAAGTTTGGCTCGAGCTGCTTCGACCTACTGTAATGGTACTGCTTCTTCCTCAGTGAACTCCTGAATGAGTACGTCATTGACTGGTCCTTCCAGGCATTGTTATGTTGCACACACAACTTGTTCAAGTTATACTCCTTGGATTTCAAATTCAATGAACATTTGGCATGCCTTCACTTGCACTGGTTGAAGTCGTTGAGAGACTTCCATCACTTTGGTCTGGATCATGTGGATTTGTTGTTGTTTTGTGCATTGCTCTGAAAACCTCTTCCTTATCTCAACTAGCGACAAGGCCTTTAGCTATGCCTGTAACGTATCTGCATGCTACTTCACTTCTTGGAGTTGTGACTCCAATGCTTGTAACTCTGGATTCTCTGTGAGGTTCCCATAAGTCTGAGCGCTCCTAGAGTTTAGCTGCTTGCACTCCAAGGCAAGGGATTTCATTCTTCCAACTACGTTGTCAACAGTTTCCTCTCTTAGGTCTCTAATTTCTTGAGGGGTCTCAGGCACAGTACAAAGTTCCAGGTCTGCGATGCATTGCTGAAGTTGTTGGATCACTTCTTCAAGTTGTGCCACCTGCTGCAGAATTCATTCTTCAGCTTTCACTTCTATGACGGTTACAGAGTGAAGTGCTTTGTTAACCAGTTCCTTTACTTCTATTTGATTTGCGATCAACTACTCCTTGCTCTATTGTAGCTCTTCTTTCTCGTTGTCCCACTATGCCTGAAGAGAATATTTTCTTGTTTGGTAGCACTACGCTGCTCGATAAGTACTTCTTGTACCTGTGTCAAATCCTAGATGGCTTGAACTGTCTCTTCCTGAGCTCGTCGAAGGTGAGCATCAACTTTATCAGCGATCTCATGCAATTGGGTTGGCTCATCTCCTGGTTCTATTGTTCCCGTTGTTAGAGGCATAGTAGAGACTATGCGGCTAGACTGGAGTACATGCTGCACTGCTTGGAGTTCAATCTCGATGTGATTATACATATGCTCCTGCTTCACCTCCTACTTATCTAAAACCTCCTATGAAGCATCATTCAAATATGTGATGATGAAATTAAAATCATTCAATGTGAGGGTAGTCCGCATCTTGGTTACAGGGGTTCTAGGTTTCTTCCGGGAGGAATATTTCGAAGGTGAAACCTTCCATTTATTTGATGAGTCCTCTTCATCCCTAGGCAGTGGTACTTCACCTTTTTGTTTTTCAATTTCTTCACGTTCGATCTCTTCGCCACCACCCCCTTCATCTGGTGAAATGGATGTATTCATCACAGATGTGTTGTCTACATCATGAACCTCTTCAGGCTTCTTTGTCTTGCTTGGTCTAGGTGTATTCTGCACAGCTTCTGGGATATCTACATCGGACAACTCCATAGGGTTGGCTGGAATAAGGAGGTATGTCGACCATTCCTTAGTGATTTATTCTAAGTCTTCCTCTGTTAGCTTGTAATATGACTGCAACTATTGCTTGTGCTCATCAGCACACATTGTTATATAAATGAAGTGGCGGTCCACACTGAACTTCATTAAGGGTCGAAACCTGTGGAGGGTATTCGGGGTCATCCGGGGCTCAGACTGGATGGATTGTTCCAATTGGTTGTAGTACATATGGAAGAAAGCATTGGACTACCACTGCTTGTTCATATCATTAGAGTACCATAGCATATAGAACTTTCCAGCCAGAGGTTCGAAGGGATCGATGTCGGGGAAGGTCTCACCTTCTGGAATTTCCCATGCAATGAATGCAATTAGGATGAGAAGCCAGCTAAAGTGGAACTCATTCCCTTGGTATTGTGCTTCTCTACAATCAAGCTCTAGATGGTTTACAAGGTACTACGCCCAATTCATCTGTAGTCCCTCCACGCACTTCCCTGCAAGGTCAACTATGAATCCAGTCACTTGGGTGGGCCAGTTCTTGTGAACTATCTTGCCTCCGATCAGCTGACATGCGAGGTGCACTGCGCCATTCTAGATAGAGGTTACCTTGTAACCTCACATTCCCTTCTCGACATCGCCATAAGTATCTTTGATTTTCTGTGCTAATGCTCGATCTAAGGTCTTTCCAAGGTAAAAATCATGTGGGTCAGGGCCCTGCATACTCAGCCCTATGATCCGATTGATCAAGGTCGGATCCACAGTGATGCGATGGTTCAACCATAAGTAACCTCTATGATAGCACGAAAGTAGTAAATTTACACATGCATTGACCTCCTGATGTCCTCCAAAGTATGGGATCTTCATCACATTGAGCAGTGTGGACTACACAAGGTTCTGGGTCCATGGCTACGGGATAATCTTTGAATTTTTTCCTTTATTCCTATTCAGATACTTGTGTCGTGCGAGCATGTTGTAAGCCTCCCTGTCGCCAAGGTTGAAGTCACTAAACTTCAATGCTTCGAGCTTAGCCTGGTCAGCTCGAACTGCACGTATCCCTTTCAGGAGGTACGTCGTGACCAAAGCATAGTAAAAATCTCTAGGCACGTTGTCTCGGTTCATGGCGTCGCTTAGAGGGCGTAGGTAGGTAGGTAGAATGCTTGGAATCATCTTGGCATTTGCAATGTTGTCTATGTGCTTCGTTCTTGTCTCTGTCGCAATTCTGGAAGTTCCTGCTCTGCGAACACTCGATGGGAAAGCATGGACTCCTCATGTTGATGATGCTTTCACACCTGCAGACATCCTTCTTTCCAACATGATTTTCTCAGTCCTAATATCAACGAGTATTTCCTTCACAGATTCTTTAAGTACACTAATATCTTTGGACATACACACTTGAGATAAATTATCAGGGTCACGATGTTCTCAGACACTACTCAGGAATGAACAACGAGGGCGCAATGAACATTATATATACTTTCTAGTCTGTGGGATTCAAATTCTCGATTGGAAAAAGTGTTCTTCGGTCATGGAGTGATGATATAGATAGGTGATCTTGGAAACATTTTTCTTTGCAATGGTTATGAGCCTCATTAATTCATGTTCTATCTGTTATGGCATGGTCTGATGGTCTGGTGATGAGCCATGAATGCTTTTCGTTCCGTTCGGAGTGGCAGTCAAACGGGTATATCGGCCTCTAACAGCTATATTACTAAACCATGGCGAAGTGGCCTATGTCGTTGTCCTGATATCTCGGCAAAGTTCATATTCTGCAATTTTTCCTTCTGTGAGGTACCCTCGGGAACCTCCTGTAACCTTTCAATCTTAGTCGTCTTCTTACTTAGCTTTCTATCCTTCTTCCCCGAGAGCTTCGTCTCGGTGGTTCTTTTCTCATTATGATTCTTATTTTCCTTGGACACAGTCACTTCATGCTGCTGAGATTATTTCCTAAGACTTAGGGGTAGTACTTATTCTATATATGAGACAGATACTTCAATCTTCTGTGAATCCTCTAATGTTCTTGCTGTTTTGATATCTGGGCTTCTAGTGTCAAATAGCTTTGATTTGTCCTCTTTCTCTTCAATCAACTGCGCGATCCTTCTGGTCATGAAATCTTTTAGCTCTTGTCTCTATTGTTTTAATACATTTTCTTCTTCCTTCTTTTTGGCTTGATCTCTCTTAATCCAAGGTTTTCCAATTAACATAGTAAACGAGGCGCTATCCTCAATAAACTTGATAATCTCAAAATCTTCTTTTGTCGAAGTTCCATTGACATTCATAGATATCTGAGTGAGCCTTCCACATAGGTTCACTAGTTTTCTAGGGTTACTGGGGAGCGATATCCCCCTTGCGTGGAGGTTCGGGGGCAGTGCTCCCTAGAAAAAAAATTACCTTGGGAAAAGTGTCACATTTTTGCCTCTTTTTCGCGGTGCCTCAATTTTTATGTCCATTGTTGGGTGGTTTTTTGGCACATGATTTTTCACCGATGGTTTTCTATTTCCAGTTAAGGAATTAGGGTTTTTGACTAATCTAGGTCATTGGGTTAGAGTTTTGGATGCCATTGGCTCCTATATGTGTATTGTATTGTAAACAATGTATGATCATGAATGAATATAGAATATGTTGGTTTTCTCGGTTTGGGTTTCCAAGGGAAAAATATTTGTGTAATGTGTATATTTTCCATTGTATATTTTTTGTTCTTTTATTGAAAATTTGTTTGCATTAAAATATTGTACAAGGTTAAAATCTACAGGTATCTTCGTCGTGGGGCTAATATAGGTTTGGGATAAATTAATATTTTTTACCATGTGTGTAAATAGATATCTCACAGGTGTTCCTCCACTACCCGTGAGTGTTCCACTACCAGCAAGCATCCATAGCCCCGGTGGAGATATTTGCATGTCCCCAAGTTTGTTCAAACTTTCCTTTCCATTCCTTCCCAACTTATTTATTGCATTTTTATCATTTCGTGGATGGGGAAAGTGATGGCCTTTAAGCCTAATAGGGGAATTTTGAGATTTATTTGTATATTTTTTTCACCTGGCTACATAGAGGTATCTCTTTTCTTTTTCAGCCTTTAGACTTTTGACACTTCACCTTTCACATGAGTAGCTACTCATTGTGTGGATAGTTCCTCAGTTACATAGGATCTTCTTGCCAACCAATATGCAAGGATGACTGTCGATTGACCACTATGCTCATTCATGGCTTAACCATTGTCACAAAATCCCCAAATAGTTATGATTCATTTTCAAAAAGAGACCCGTAATTTTTCTCATGCGCTAGGAAAGAGGTGCAAGTTGATTCATGCATGCTTCCAATGTGACAGTGTTTCCTATGAAAATACAAATGGAGGTGAGAGGTTAGTATGTCATGAAATATAATCAGATATCGTAATACAACATAATTTAAGGAAAGAACTTATTTGAAGGGAAAAGATGATGATGAAATGATGGGAAAAGAGATGATGTATTCCGGATAAGAGATGGACTCAGTCCAATTTCTTGTTGCAACTGAAAAATCAAGCATTTTAGATGAATGAATATCAACAATAGGTAATTATGAAATTAAATTGACTAGTAAAGAGATCATAGGTTGAGTGTTTCTAGTAGTTTCAAGGATATTCACGCATTCCAACCAGCTAGACGTTTGCAGCTTATAGAAACAATCAATCCATGTGAAAGCTCATACATGTTTAATACTTTGTTCAAATGGGTTTTAGTGCTAGCACTGGCTAAGACTTACACCCTTCATCATGATTTTGGACCCTTCACTTTTGCAATCTTGTGCCTAAAATAGGGACTTTTATGCACTTGTATTAGTCATCCATGACATGCTTTGTTGTGCCTGTGACTTTCTACATTCCCCAAGTCAAGAGATTATCTCACTAACAACATGCCCATATCTTCATTAGTTCAAATCAAACATGTGATGCCAAATTCACGTTTGTACCTACATGGACAAACCATTCAAGGTATAATATTGATTTCAACATAAAAATTTCTAGAAATACATGAGCTTAAAAAAATCATGCTGGGAAAGATCAATAATAGAATTTGAAAATAGATCCATGAATCATATTCCTAGGTGTCATGTCCTATGGTCATTTTTTTCATCTTCTTCAATTCATATATTTTCTTCAAGGAAGAAAAAACCTCCACAATAGGAGTATGCAAGCAAGCAATAAACATATGTCATCAATTGAAACCAGTGTTCAATGATTTGAATTGTTTTATTAGCCAATTTTGAACATCATTATCTAACCCATTATAAAACTCACCTTAGCACAATGTCAAATAAGATAATAGATGCAAGATCATCTCTCCACCTCATCAATGCGTCATCATCCAGTGCAGCAGCACACTTGGAGGGAATGGATTCCAAAGAAGGACACACCAGTCCTTTCAAATTTTGAGCTGAATTTAAATTTTTAATGTAATTCAATGTTTGATGGCTCAGAGAAAATATGAGACAATGTGTATTGTATAGGTTGCATGTGAAGTCGCCTTTAATGGCTGACAGGTAGATAGATTTAGGTCTGATTCGAACTAGTTGTCAATTGAATGTAATTTTATGTGAGTAGGTAGATGGAGGGAAGGCTCGAGGAGCCCCTCTTTTGTAAAAATATCTTTATATCAAAATTCATTAGTTAGTGAAAGAGATTTAGATGTTAAGGAGATTAGGAGAGGAGAGGAGAGGAGATGAAGACTCTGTTGAAGTCCATCTTTGTAAACATTTGTACAGAAGCATTCAGATATTAATACAAAAGCAGTTTTTCCTGCATATGAATCTTTTTGTATTTATCTGTGTGATGAATCTTCATTTTCTAAATGTTTACTATATGTTTTAGATATAATGTTAGTGCATGTATGTTTCCTTTTGCAGGAATGAGATATAAATTATCTATCTGTATTTTTTTTAGTGTTCTAGTCTCTCACGATTGTGCGAGTGCACACCAGAGTTGTTGGAAAAATATGTGAAGCCATTGCAAGGAGTGCACTTGAACTTTGTTTCGAGTTCAGAGAAGAGTGTTTCAGGTGGGCACACCAGAGAAATTCATAAATGTCAGAAGGAGTAGTGCAAGGAGTGCACAACAAAGTTGTTGAACAATCTAAGAGCAAGCACAAAGAGTGTGCCTCCAATCATAGCAGTGCAAAAGCTCAGAAGGAAACGTTTTCCTAGGGAGACAAGCTAGAGTTAATGAAATCTCTGAGGAAATGCTATGAAAAGAAGGTACATCAGAGTTACTAAAAACTCTAAGGAAGGAATCTCTATAAGGAGTGCATTGAGCAGGTGTAAGGAGTGCGCCAGTGAATTTCCAAAATTCAATATTCAGGAGGAAGCTTTGCAAGGATTGCATTAAGCCATCACAAGGGGTGTGCCAAAAACAAAGAGTTTTAAGTTTCAAGCTATGGAGGAAAGAGTTTGAGTGTTATAAGGTCACAATAAATATTTTATGGAGAAAAGGGATGAGACCCTTAGAAATTTGAGCAATTTCAAGCTCAGAGGAGGAATAGTGCAAGTGTGCACAAGGCATATGCAAGAAGTGTAGAAGGAAAAAATAGTCTAAGTCCCATACTGCATGAGAAGCACAAGTTGTACACAGGTGAACTTATTTCAAGTTCAAAGCTCAAGAGGATTAGCATTTTTCCAAAGCACAAGAAAAGGAAAAGTAGACAACCTTGCAGGAGAATATCAAAGGCCGAGCCTTTGAGATTATTTAGAAATCATACATCAGAGAGAAAGCACAACAGCTGAGGAGGAGGAGCTACAACAACCATTGGATCGATTGCAAGAAAAGATATGGACTTTCGAATCATATTCCAGACATAAGGAGGACCATGTGGGAGGAGAACATATCTTAGCCATTAGATTTGAGTGTGAGGATCGATAGTCCTCATATCCAGGTGAGTTGCATGGGCTTTAACCCTCTACATCCTTCGGACTTAGCAAGTTTGGAGGTTTACAAGTTTGTGTTTTGGAGGAGATGGATTTCCCAAATTCCTAGGGATCTGAAGTAGATATGGAATGTTCATTAGAGAGGACACGTGTTATTAGATCCCGTGGTATAGAGCCTCAATACTCAGTACTTCAAAGGAATTTGGTCGAGAGTCATCAAAGTGGGGAGACTCACGAAGATTTGAACAATAGAGTGAATCCTAGTCATTGGCATAGGAGATATGTGTCAGCATATCTGATAGGTCTGGGGAACCAACACTCTGGAGGAATTAATTTGTGTGGAGTTGAGAGCTCCCAGAGGCCTGAAGGCTGGAATCCATCCCATCTGTTCATTCGAGGAGGATAGGTGGCAGAAGATACTGAGGCCCAGAGACTTGGCACTCTAGAAGCTTGCACGTATTAGCATTCAAGAACTCTCGAAGGCCAGTTTCTCGAAGAATATCTCAGTTGTCCATTTGAGAGGTACACGTGGTGCCAGATCTTGTAGTATGTAGGTTTGGTACTCTGGAAGACAAAGGTGAGAGATACTTGGGTTGAGGGACTCCCGAAGACCAAATCCTCAAATAAGATCCCATCGGTGGATCAGAGTGGACATATGGCATGATATTAGAACCTTCGTTAAATTGGCATTCGAAGGAAATGTGAGTTGGAAGAGCCAGGACTCCTAAAGTCTAGAGTCTTGGAACTCATCGTGGCCATTGATTTTTGGAGGGTGGAGGAACTTCGATTTGATTCCTTCAAAGATTCGTCAATCCGACGCTTCGGGGGTTTGGAGGTGTAGTGTTGCGGGAAACCCTCAAGCCTAAATTCCCGAAGTCTTGTTGTGAGTTGTAGATCTTAGTAGAAAGTGGGAGTCGTCGATCCCGTAGGTGTTTGGCAGTTCGCTAATTCATGGGTTCGGAGGAGTGAAGGTGTGTTAAGTTAAAATCCTTTGGAACCCGGAGCTTCGAAACGTCGAATAAGTGCATTTTGGGTTGGTGCCTAGTCACAACCCGTGGTCACATGACGAGTTGGTCGAAGAGAGGGGCCAGTGCCTGAATTTGATGTAAAAGTGAAGTTTGGCCTATGTTTTTGGCCTAGAGTCACGTGGAGGACTCTATTGGTGTATGAGGACACTCGTAGACTTGATTTTTAGGCGCGGGTAAGAAATTAAGGACCTGTGTTTAATTTTGAGGGCTCAGTAGGGGACCGAGAGCCAATTCGGTTCTTCATAATTGAATGATCCTAGACCAGAAGGTCACACAGACCCCAGGAGGTGTTATGGGTTTGCATCAAGTGGTATCAAAGTTGATTTGTTTTTATAGATAGCAGGCAAAGGATTAGGACATATACTATTGATGCTCTGTGAAAATTGTTTATAAGTGTGTAGCAGTCAGTAGACATCCAGGAGGGTTGCAGGAGAAATCTAGTGGTGCTCTCAGTTGCAGAGCAGGTGAAGCAGATAGCCAAGTAGGCTGAAAGAGAAGAACCATTTTTGTTCCTAAGGCTGGAAGAAGGAGAAAATGGCTATGAAAGTCCATAAGCAGGGTTTGAAATGAGACCGCAAGCAAATAAGCAAAGAAGATATGGGTAAATAGCTTGAGGAGATCAGAGTAGAGATCGATAGGTTGATGTTGAAGATGCAGTAGGAGGCAAAATGAAGTTGGAGGTACGAATGGCCCATGAAGCAGAAATAAAAGTGTCCCATCCAGTACTTGGTTTCCAAGAGGCAACGACAAATTTTGATAAGGTGGTTGAGGCAAGAATAAGACCTCAGTACCATAGAGGAAGAGATGGTTTACATTTGTGAACCAAAGACTAGAGAAACCCTCAGTGATGAGGAAGAGAGATCAGCTAGAGATATTATAGACTGCCAGGTGGGTAGAGATGAAATTTCATATTTCCAAGTGGGAAACAAGAAGATATCAGTTGAGGATATCATAGACTTCTAAGAGGGTAGAGGTGAAAGTTCAGATTGCCAGGTGGGAAAGGTGAAGAAAATGAGATTGTCTTAAAGTCTCAAGAACTCATAGAAGAGTTCATATCAGCAAGGAGTGCTAACAAAAATGGAGGAGAGACTCTCTGAAAGTCTCGAGAACTCAGAGGTGAGTTCAAATTAGCAAGGAGTGCTGACAGGAGATAAGCAATTAGGAGAAGATCATCAGCATTGCAAATTGATGATAGGAGGGATCATCATATCCCTTGGACTGAGATTTACAAGAGCTCGTGTTTGTGAGGAGGTGATGCAGGATGCATCCAGAAAAGAGGCCATGGGGCCAAATTTTTTTGAAATTAGCAATTTGTGTATAACTGTAGATATAGAAGAAGGACAACTGGCGAATACTGTCATGGAAATAGAGAAGGGGAAAATATTAGAATCTACCCAAGAAAGGAGAGAAGAAGAAGAGGAGCATTCAAATCAAATGCTCACTTAGTGGAAGAAAGAATTGAAGTTTTTGGAGGATTGGCGAAGCCATCCAGACATAGAAGTAGACTGCCAAGAGGATGTGGTCCTGAAGAGTGAAGAAAAATTGTGGCATGAGGAGTAGCTGGAAAATGTTGAACCTGTACTAGAAGAAGGAGATGACAGGAGAGCAGAGGAACTAGTAGAACTTAATATGTCAGTGGATATGGCTGAGTAGTATTTCAATAACATGGCTTCAGAATTTAAGCTTGTATTGGAGTGGTAATCCAACACCACAAGAGGTGAAATCAGTGTGGGGGATCAGGACGATCTACCCTTTTATGTGTATGAGGAAGAGGATATACAGCAGAGCATACTGCATGAGAGAAGCTTGTTGATATTGAGAGGGGGGTGAATCAATATCAAGTACAATTTAAAACCTTTTTCAACTTATACTTAAACCATTCAACTATATCCAATGAACAATGAACAATAGTATAAGAGTTACACCAATACACCACAATACACCATGCACAATATATGAGAAATAATCAATAGTTATTCTTCAAGGGAAGTAATGATTTCCAAAGGTAGCTACAGCTTCCAAATGTAAAGGGAGGGATAAACCTCCAAGAGGAAGATACATTCCTACAATATAAAGAGAGATTTGAACTCTCCATCCTTGCCCCTTCCTTCCACCCAAGAATATATGAGAGATAATAAAACTTTACATTAAATCATCACCATCAACCAATCATCACATAGAACCTAATAATGCTTCCTGAGACTTCTTCAATTTCTGCAATTCTTCAATTCTTGGAGTACTCTAATCCTGTAGATAATATTACTCAATGTATTCTCTGAAACTCCTCCAATTTTCACTCCTTGAATCCTCCCCAAAAAGAGGTTATAGAAAGAATGGTAGACTTTATTCAATTATGGTCTATTCAGAAGATTTAACTTGCACAAACTGCCCCATGCTCAATAATTAACATATGATTCTAAAACTCACACACAAGAAACTATAGTTTGTACTCTTTCCAATGAAATTTGTCCCACTTCATTTGGATTTCCGATGAATAAGTTATGACTATTTTACCCGGAACACTTGTTTATTGACTAGCTTCAGGACTGGTCACAAACCCTATCTTCCACAGAGTGTATCTCCATAATTGTAGTGAATCAAGAGCTGAACTTTTTACCAGAGGTACCTTGATATGTCTTCTCAATACCATAGTGATTTGACCATCTGAATTTTTCTAGAAAAAAAAATTATAGCAAAAATGGTAATATGACCTGAAAATAGCATACCTTAGAACACATCACCAAAAGACTTCATCCTCCCTTGAAATCCGGCCTTCTTTTTTTCTTATTACCTCTGAAATTCGACTTGTATCAAATGAATGTATAATTATGTTTATTTATACCATTTATGTCACTTCCTTTTAACATTAGGGA
>ML788739.1:729140-765144 GCA_009831015.1 Picea engelmannii
TATTCTTCTCTTGTATGCATGTGAAGAAAGAGGTTTCAGATTCGGGTAGAAGGTCAAAAGTTAAGTCTTAAGGGTCATTTTCTGCGTATAAGTTTAGAGCCCTAGCTTATTAGTCCGTAGGGTAGAATACCCCACAACAATATGGAAAAGGACTTCATAGTCTGCACAGATGCCTCGAAGCAAGAGTTGGGGGCCGTGCTAATGCAGGATGGAGGAGTGATAGCCTATGCATCAAGGAAGTTGAAGAAACATGAAGAGCTATACGTGAATCATGATTTAGAGATGGCAGTTGTAATGCTAGCTCTGAAAATTTGGAGGCACTATCTTGTGGGGTGGAACTTTGAGCTCAAAACGGACCATCAAAGTTTAAAACATCTCTTCACTCAAAGAGATCTGAATGCCAGGCAAAGGTGATGGAGTGAGTTTATGAGTGAGTATGATTTTGGTATTTCGTACATCAAAGGAAAGGAAAATGTGGTCAAGATACCTTGAGTAGGAGACCACGTATCTTCTCCTTGGTAACCTTAAAGGTCAATTTCAGGGAACATGTGTTGACACAAATCCAACGAGACAGTTGGTATTTAAAGTTTACTTCAAACCTCTAGAGTGGGAGGCAGTTAGATCCAAAGTATGAAGGATATAGTCTGGAAATAGACAGACTGTTAAGATATCGAGTAAGGATGTACATCCCTGAGAATGGGGATATTCAAAGAATCATACTGAAGGAAGCCCATAGAGCACTTTATTGTGCGCATCTGGGTGTGAAGAAGATGTACACAGATATGAGGAAGCTCTTCTTTTGGGTAGGCATGAAGCGCGATGTAGTCCATTTCGTCGCCAAATTCCTAGAGTGTCAACAAGTGAATGCCGACCACCATCACCCGGCAGGCCTCCTACAACCACATGATGTTCCTATGTCCAAATGGGAAGTCATCTCTATGGATTTTGTTGTGGGGTTGTCGCTCACATCCCATAGACACAATGCCATTCTTGTGATAGTAGATAAGTTAACCAAGAGTGCTCATTTTATTCCGGTTAAAGACATTTATGATGTCACTGATGTGGCACGTGTGTTTGTAATTGAGGTCATCAATTTGCACGGGATACCTAAGAAGATCATTTCAAATAGGGACTCCAGATTCACTTCTAGGTTTTGGACAAGTTTACAGTCAGCGTTGGTGACTCAATTGAACTTAAGCATAGCTTATCATCCTGAAACAGATGGGAAAACTGAGAGAGTCAATCAAGTCATGGAAGACATGCTTAGGATGTATGTAATGGATAATCAAACCCAGTGGAAGAAGTACCTACCTTTGGTAGAGTTTGCCTACAATAAAAGTTATCATAGCTCCATTGGAATTCCACCCTACGAAGCTTTGTATGGGAACGCCATTGAGTTGGGATAGACTAGAAGACCGAGTAACAGTTGGGCCAGAATTGATTCAAGAAATGGATGAACAGGTGATTCAGATTAGGCAGAGACTAAAGGAAGCACAGGATAGGCAGAAAAGCTATGTGGATGCACATAGGACCGACCGAAGTTATGAAGTGGGAGACCAGGTTTTCAGTCATATCAGGCCTAATAAGAGTACCATATGGTTCGGGAAGGGGACAAAGTGGTCACCTCGATTTATAGGACCATTCAGGATCCAAGAGAAAATTGGACCCGTTGCATATCGTCTTGTACTGCCACCCCACGTGCATAAAACTCATAATGTATTTCATGTATCTGTTTTACGTCATTATGTTACTAATGAATCACATAAACTAAATTGGAGGGAATTACAGGTATTGGACGTGGGAACCCTCATGGTAGAACCGTTACGCATATTGTACCGTAGAGTCCCACAGCTCAGGAATCATCTGGTAGACCAAGTTAAGGTCTAGTGGGACAAGTATAGTCCAGGATCTGCTACTTGGGAAGACGTCGAGACACTACGGCGAGGCTATCCCTCACTTTTTTTTACCACCTCGAGAACATGTTTCTCAAAGGATGGGTGTATGTAACACCACCTTTTGAATTTGACAGCCAGGATTACCTGAGGCCTATATACTTTATTTTCTAGTCATAATGAAACTATTAAGTGATACACCTAAACTTTATATGTATGAACTTTTATGAATGATTAAATGTTATTGATGATGATGTATGTAATGTGATCTATTATGTGAATGTAAATTTTATGAATGTTTAAATGTTATTAATGATGATTTATATGATGCGACATATTGTGAGAATGTGAATTTAATGAATGTTTAAATGCTATTAGGATGATGTTGGATATGATGCAATCTATTTTGGGTAAATGATAATCTTATGAATGGGTGTCGAAATTGAATTATGGGATATTATGAGATCTATTTCTAACTGGAAAACTTTGATGTTAATTTATCGGTATAGGGATACCAAATTGAAATGATGATAGTATGCAATTACATGATGATAATGCATAGAAATGTATGAGTTTTGTTACAGACTAATCTGCAGGTTATGGGCTATGAAATAGCCAAGGGATAAAGATGATGAAAGTGGATATCAGGACCACTAACCGAGAAACATTATGGTATGAATATTGTATGTAGAATTTATATTGGTTTGGATGCATTGCTATGATATGTGGACCAGTGCATGATTTCAGGTGATGACACTGCTCAAAATCAAATAAACGATGAAAAAAAACCCAGCAACGCGGTGCCACTATGTATTCCATTGTAGGGTGTGGACCCTAGTCCTGTTAGGAGCGGTGGAGGCATTTCCCACCGTGTATCCTCCATTGTAGGGTGTGGACCCTAGTCCTGTTAGGAGGGGTGGAGGCATTTACCACCGTGTATCCTCCGAAACCTGAATACATGGGAGGACGATGTGAATTCATGCTCCCCAAGACGTGTGATGATGACTGTCAGATGCCTGCTAGGGAAGCTTGGTTGAGATAGCGAAACTTCTTCTTACAGGTTCTATTCAGAGTTAGGTCAATATAGTTGACACTCCAAGATAGTCTAGCAGAGGAAGGATAGGAATGGATATGGAAGTAGGTTAGGGAGGAAGGATGAGTAGTAATAGTTGAGACGGTATGGAGATTTGTCTTGTGGTGGAATTTAATGTTTTCCCTTCAAAAATAAAATAAAAATGTGTATATATGAATATTCATAATTTTGTAACTAAACCACAGTTGTTTAAAATAAAATTGTTGAACTGGATAATAGTAATTAAAGGATTTCTCAATCAACTGATTGGTTTGTTGTCTTTTATAAAAGACTAGTCTTGTTGATCGGATAAGATGCATGCATAAATTACTAAAGGATGATAGTTTTGATTATTAGTACATGCACGAGACTTGTATGTACTAGCTACACATGCATTTCTTGTACATATACACTAGTATGTATGAGTTTTCTTGAATTACTTACTGATAATGTCGATTACTTGTTATGAATGTGTGAACCATGTTTCTTTTCCTTTGTACCATAAGATACCTTAACTTCGGGACGAAGTTTCCTGAAGGGTGGGTGTATGTAACAACCCTGCTTAAATAGATGTATAGGATTATTAATTATAATTAATTTAATAATCTAACTGTCCTAAAAAGTTAGCTAAACAATAATTACTTCTTAAATAATATTAACTAATTAATTATTATTTATTACTTGTTCATGTCTGTCAAGGATTAATTAATTATTAATTGACTCATTAACTAATTGAGTAAAGAATTAAAAGGGATTAATAAGTTTAATTTATTAAAGACTTACGTACACGGGAAGGGATAAGACATTGAACATAAAGGGATAAGATATTAATTATAAAGGGATAAGATATTAATTATAAGGGGATAAGGTAATAAATGTGTAGGTAAGGAAGTAAATGAGGAAAGGGCGGTGAAGGAGGATATGAAGGGAGGAGGTTTACGAAGGAGGGATTACCATTCTACGGGGAATTTTTGGAGGTTTCTCTTGGATTTCACAGAGGAGAGTTTGAGTTCTGTAGTCGGGAAGGGTTAGTACAGGGGGCACCAGTTTACTGGGGGTTTTGGGCACGGGGGCCAGGATATCCATATGGTATCCTGGAGCTAGGAAGTTGTCCTAGTTGGCAGGGTGGAAACAAGGTTTGGGCAGTGTTGATCCAGTTCAGCAACGAACAACCAGATCGACGGGGGAATTAGCATCAAACCAAGGTATGTTAATTTATGTATTTGTTTTATGCAATTTAAGGAATATGATGTGTTATGAGGCTGTCTGTAAGCTATTATGTTTAGCTCAATAAATTTATATGTTCTGGTGATTAATTTATTTGTGCAATTGAAATGATTTGTATCAAAAAAATTATTTACAAGTCACTACATCCTCACTACTCTTTGTTCAGACAGTTAACTGAAGACTAGTTGACTAGTTAACTCAGACTAGGTGGCAGTTCACTCTCGTAACTACATGAGAGACTAGACTAGGTGGCAGTTTACTCCCGTAATTGTTGGTGTGTGTCCAAAACACTCTAGACCACCACTATGGCACATTAGTTACTCATGTATCCTATATCTATTGTAAATTATTCACTCTTTGAGTGTGGAATACAGTTAATGAGAATTCTTTCATTCCTTCTCTCCTTCTTCTTCTTCTTTCTCCAATTCTCTCTGCAAATGTGTGTATTATTGTTTATATAGATCTATTATGTGTAGGTTCAACACATTTACATGGTATCAGAGCCGATGGACTACTAAGAAAAAGCTACACCAAATTATTTTTGCAGGTACTGAAGATTGAAGAACACAGAAAAGATGGAATTTATGTTTTACTCACCAATAATACTTCTCATGCCTCATAACTATTTGGAGTGGAATACATATATTCTACTTATTCTTAGAAGTAGAGGCTTATACAAAATAACCATGGCAATGGAAGTAGAGCTTAATTATGCTGATGAGAAAAATGACTTTCTCAATAGACAAGACATGGACATAGGATTGATCTTCTTGTCTACTTCTACAGAAATTCTCTAACAAGTATATGATGACCCACAAGAATCAACTCCAAATGAATTATGGACTATATTGGAGGTTCTATTCGGGAATAAATAATATTTTGAAGATTTCATGCAGGAGGTTGAACAGATAGAGCCAGAAGAGAAGCCATATCAATCCTCTTATTATGAAGAGTCTTCTACAAAACGTTTTGCACAAAATTGTATTCCATTAATTGAAGATGATGTCTACTCCATTTCAGATTTATTTTATAAATTTCATGTGGAAGATATATGGCATGCATCTTAGGGGTCACATGCAGAGACTTTTTCATGCGCAATGGATGCATCTCAGGGGACAAAAAGGGAGTCGTGCACATCAAACTCAATTCTGATATTTCTTGAGCGCAATTTGCATAAAGAAATTGGATAATTGAATTTATCTCGGGAAAATATCCAATTTCAAAAAAAAAATTGTCCGAAATGGAGTCCAGAAAGTGAAGTTATGTGCTTTTTAAAATCAACAAAATTTCAGCATTTTTTCAGAAACGGTCGCATGATTTTCAAAGTTTCATCCAAACTTTATTTTGATATTCTTCATTACAAGAAGGGAAAGTGGATATGTGTGGAAATCGAAATGGTGCATATACTTCATCAGATCCATGCAGACATCTACATCTCCAAAAAAATCTTCAACGAGCACAAACTTGCACAGTTGTGAGGTCTTCTTGGAGTGAAGGACAAGGTTGCTTAGCAATTGCTTTTTGTTCCTTCTCATTTTATTTTTTTATGCATTGTAATTTGGAGGGGGGGGTTCCCATGAGGTTTTCCCTCTTTCCTCACTTTATTTTAGTATATCTTTTGTATTTAGGTACCTAACATGGCCTCATTTCTGGGACCCATTCTTTATTTTCACCATAGTGATGTTCAGAGGGGGTGTTAGAGATACTTCACACACACCTAGGATTTATTTTTCCTAAGTTTTTTCCTTGTTTATTAGTCATAATTAGTCATTATCTAGTCTCCTATATTTTAGGGGAGAATATTCCTCCTGGAGAATATTCTCTTTCAGTTGACACATCAATTTGACTAGTTGAGTTGAGTTTAGATGTTGCATTGGTTTTTTCACCATGCAACATTGGGATCATCACCATGATAATTCTACCTTGACTTGGTATCATCTCCAAACTAGCACATTACCCTTGATTCCCTGATTTAACTCCTCACTACTCTTTGTTCAGTCAGTTAACTGAAGACTAGTTGACTAGTTAACTTAGACTAGGTGGCAGTTCACTCCCGTAACTACATGAGAGATAGACTAGGTGGAATTTTACTCCCGTAACTATTGGTGTGTCTCCATATCACTCTATACCACCACTATGGTGCATTAGTTACTCATGTATCTTATATCTATTGTAAATTATTCACTCTTTGAGTGTGGAATACGGTTAATGAGAATTCTTTCATTCTTTCTCTCCTTCTTCTTCTTTCTCCAATTCTCTCTGCAAATTTGTGTATTATTGTTTAGCTAGATCTATTTTGTGCATGTTCAACACATTTACAATATTGTTCTTCTAAGTCTCTTGTAAATAAACCCCAAGTGTAGTGTTATAAAGGGGGTTTCCTTTTAACTATCAATTGATACCATTGATATGGTTTTATCTCAAAGTTCAAGGTCGATATGTGAATCCTTTTCTTATCATCCATAATATTATGCAATTCAAAATATTTCTCTATTTGGTTCACCCAAGTAAATACCTTTGTACCATCAAACTTATTTAATTCAATTTTGGGAAAGTTGAATTTAGGACCCCCACCATAATTAACTCCACAATTAGAGTTAGATTCACTAAATGGATTATTATTGGCAGTTTGTTCAACATTATTACTACCTTTATTTTCATGAGTCCATTCCATTTTGATGTCTCCTTTAGGGGATCTCCCATCTATAGCTTGAGATATCAGGGAAGATATATTTTTCATTTCCTTCATGGAATTTTGTATTTGTATTTTTTATGTCATTCTTATTTTCTTCCATCTTATTTTCCATATCATCCATCTTGTTTTTTATACCCTCCATATTGTTTTCCATGCTAACCATTTTCCCTTACATTAATTGAATTTGTCTTTGTGAGTTTACCCAATTATTAGACTTTTCACTCACATTCTAAATTTGTTCCTCCAATTTGGACAACCTGTTATGTATGTCCTCATTTTCTTATTGACTCATAGATGAGACTTCTGGAGGTTTAATAGGTGTTGTCACATTTTTGGGATCCATATGGATTAATAATAATAATACTCCTCTATTTTGTATATATCACAAATTTTAAATCACCCGAAACAAATATTCCAAAAATAATTATGCCAATTGTAAGTTGTGTACCTTTAAAAACCTTAATTTGGAGTTTCTCCTCTTGGATGACCTTTCTTCTGGTGTATCTCTAAAATTTTGGTCCTTCTAAGTCTGCAGTTTCGACCCATAGTGATCTGAAATTTATTTTCTCTGATGCCACAGGTCTGACCAAAATTGGATGTGCCAAGTGGAAGTTATGGAAATTTCTCCACACTTTCTGATTTTTTGCCTTTCCAAGATATCTCACTTGTATAGCATGCCCCGCACAAAATAATTGATATAAAATTCTGAAATTTTTACCCAAGATACTAAAAACTATCCAATATCCAATGCAACTAGTTTCACTCAATTTGGATACTCTAGGAATAATTTATTATTTTTTTACCTGGAACACCTTTTTGAGACTAGTCAATAGGACTAGTCAGATACCCTATCTTCCACAAGGTGTATCCACAAACGTAGGATGACCCAGAAGATGAAATTTTTATCATAGATACCTTGATAATTTATGTGAATATGATCCATATTTCAAGGTCTGAAAAGTTACAAAAAAATATTTATAGCAAAAATTATGGGATTACTAAATTCAGGATGATTCCAGAACCCTGTCTTACACATGCTATATCTCTGAAATGGTAAGGCCTCAGGAGATGAAATTTTAACCCCACATACGTTGATCTGTCTACTAAATACAATCCAAGGGGTTTCTTATGAAACATAGTATAAAACAAGTTATATAGAATATTCCAAGGTTTATCATATGTAGCAGTGAAACCCCAAGACCTTGAGCTCTGATACCAAATGTTATGACCCAATGCCTTAAAAATGATAAGAAATAAATAAAATTAAGTCCAATTAGAGGGGGAAACCTCCTTTACATTATATAAACTTTAGAACACAATATGAGATGAGATAAGATGCTCCTAATACTGTATCTCCCTGATATATATATAGGAGACAAGGGGTTACAATTAAAATGAAAGGGTGCAAAGAAGGGTTCTAGACGACCTACTAGAAATGTAATAATTCACTATTTAGGGAATAATAAGGGATTTTATACATATCATGGGGCTTTGTCTAGGGCTTAATAGAGCAGGATCTCATGATTTTTTCTAGCATGGGAGTATGATGCAAGAGCATCACTCCACCTCATCAACGCGTCAGTAGCCAGTGCAACAGGGCACTTGGAGGGAATGGATTCCAAAGAAGGACGCACCGATACTTTCAAATTTTGAGCTGAATTTAAATTTTTAATGTAATTAAATGTAATTAAATGATTGATGGCTCAGGGAAAGTTGATCCCATGTGTATTATACAGGTTGCATGTGAATTCGCCTTTAATGGCTGACAGGTAGATAGATTTAGGTATGTCCGGACTAGTTGTCAATTGAAAGTAATTTAATGTGAGTAGGTAGATGGAGGGAAGGCTCAAGGAGCCCCTCTTTTGTAAAAATATCTTTGTATCAAAATTCATTAGTTAGTGAAAGAGAGTTAGTTGCTAAGGAGAATAGGAGAGGAGAGGAGAAGAGATGACGACTCTGTTGTAGTCCAATTTTGTAAACATTTGTACAGAACCATTTAGATATTAATACAAAAGCATTTTTTCCTGCATATGAATCTCTGTGTATTTATATATGTGATCAATGTTCATTTTCTGAATGTTTACAGTATGTTTTAGATATAATATTAGTGCATGTATGTTTCCTTTTGTAGGAATGAGATAGAAATTATCTATCTGTAGTTTTCTGAGTGTTCTAGGCTCTTAGGCTTGTGTAAGGAGTGCACACCAGAGTTGTTGGAAACATTTGTGAAGTCAATGCAAGGAGTTCGCTTGAACTCTATTTCAAGTTCAGAGAAGAGATTTCCAAGTGGGCACACCAAAGCAAGTCATAAATCTCATAAGGAATAGTGCAAGGAGTGTACAACAGATTTGTTGAACACTCTAAGAGTGAGCGCAAGGAGTGCACCTACACTCATTGCGTGTAAAATATCAGAAGGAAATGTTTTCCCAGGGAGATATGCCAGAGTTACTGAACACTCTAAGGAAAGGTTGTGCAAAGAATGTACACCAGAGTTACTAAAAACTCTAAGGATAGAAGCTCTGCAAGGAGTTCATTGAGAAGGTGCAAGGAGTGCACCAATGAATTTCCATAATTTTGGATTCAGGAGGAAGCTCTGCAAGGAGTGCATTAAGAAAGCATAAGGGGTGTGCCAAAAACAAATATTTTTAAGTTTCAAGATCTGGAGGAAAGAGTTTGAGTGCCAGGAAGGAACAATAAATATTTCAGGGAGAAAAGGGTTGAGACCCTTAGAAATTTGAGCAATTTTAAGTTCGGAGGAGGAATAGTGCAAGTGTGTGTGAGGCCTATGCAAGGAGTGCAGAAGGAAAAAATAGTCTAAGTCCCATACTGCAAGAGAAGTGCAAGGTGTGTGCAAGTGAACTTATTTTACGTTCAAAGCTCAAGAGGAGTAGCGTTTTTCCAAAGTGTAAGAAAAGGCCGAGTAGATATCCTTGTAGGAGAATATCAAAGGTCAAGCCCTTGAAATTATTGAGAAATCCTTCATCAGGAGGAAATCGCAACAGCTGAGGAGGAGGAGATATAGCAACCATTATATTGGTTACAAGAACAAATATGGGTTGTCGGATCAAAGTCCAGACAGAAGGAGGAGTGCATGGGAGGAGAACAAATTTTAGCCATCAGATCTGAGCACGAGGATCAATAGCCATCAGATCCAGGTGAGTTGTATGGGCTTTAACCCTCTACATCATTTGGACTTCTTAATTTCAGAGGTTTACAATTTTGTGTTTTGGAGGAGACGGATAGTTGGATTACTAAGAGGGGGGTGAATTAGTAATAGATAAATTTAATCCTTTTTCACCATAAAATTCAAGTGTTATATCAATGTATCATTATCATCCAATAGTTGCAGAGTAAATAAACAACGAACAAATGAGAAATCACACACATACGTAGTACACCGGTATTTTACATGGAAACCCAAAGCAGGAGAAAACCACATAATGTTTTTTTCTTATATGTATTAAAGAATTACATTCATTGGAAGCACCAACTTCCTTTGTTTTCCAACTGCAACTGGAAGGAGGATCCAACCCTCTATTTTCTCAGGCAACAATCTGAGGGAAGCTCCAACTCCCCAATTATCTAGCTACAACCATAAGGAGGCTACGACCCCCTATGTTCTCCGACTACAACTAGAAGGTGGCTACAACCACCTATCCTTGCCCCATCCAACTTCCTTGACGTATAATTAGAATGATGGAACCATTGTCACACTATCACTATGATATATACTGCTTTAAACATGAACCCATCAACTTGCACCAAACAACTTGTACCAATAACCTGAACCATGCATCAACCTATACCTCAACCTGTAATCAACCTATACCATAAGCAAGTGCATCAACCATGCACCAACCTGTACCAAACAACCTATAATCAACTTGTACCATAAAAAAGTGCATCAACCATGCACCAACCTGTACCTCAACTTGTACCATGAACAAGTGCATCAACCATGCACCAAAACTGTACAAATAACATGTCACGACAACCTGTCCAAACAACCTATCACAACAACATGTCTCATCAATATTATCAATCAAATTAGATATACTCACCAATACAACTCTCAAATATGTGCATCAACCTAGCATAACACAACAACTCATAATCATCACCAAGATCAATATGTGCTTCTAATAATATACCAATACAAGTATGCTAAATCATCCATAAACCATGTGTCAACAATACTACTAATAAGTGTCTCCAACCATGTACCAAGTATGTACCAATAATGTATCAACTACTCATCAACTATGAATCATCAAGATGCACCAACATCATCAACATACACCTCATGTATGTGCCAACTCATCAACTACTTGTCTCAACCATGTACCCAACATGTACCTCAACCAAAATCCCTCATCAATTTCATCATCCAAATCTGATTTGTAACTCTATAATAGACCTGGTGTATATGATCATATAACTGCAAACCTTCCTTAACTTTAACAACAAGAGACTATCATTTCATCAAGCTTTACTTTAGTCTCACATGACTAGTTTTGCATTAGTCAACAACCCTAACTTGAAATAATCATAAATATGTACTTGTAATGAATAAAGATCTAAAAATAGTAAAAAAAATTCTTCAGTTTGTTTTATGCAATTCCTCCAGGTGTCACACTTGGAACCTCTCAGAAAGAAGTTATAGAAAAAATGGCATACCTTGTTGAATTTTGGCTTATTCAGAGAACGAACTTGTAGAGTGTGCCCCACACAGAATATTTTTTGTATGGATCTGAAAATTGTACACATAATACTACAAAATATACTCTAACCAACACATTTGGTCTTACTGAATTTGGATATGTTATGAAGACGTTATGATGTTTTTACCCGAAACACATGTTTTAGACTAGTTTTAGGACTAGCCACAAACCCTATTTTCCACGGAGTGTAACTCAAAAAATACAACAACCCACAAGATTAAATTCGTACCACATATAATTGGATATGTTTCCTCAATGGCCTCCCAATTTCACAGTCTGAATCATTCTAGAAAAAACGTTATTGCGAAAATGGTGAGATGGCCTGTAAATAACATACCTTAGAAAGCATCATCAAAAGAATTTATCCTCCCTTGAATTTCGGCCTTCTTTACTTCATCTTCCCTATGAAATTATTCTTATATATCCTTTGGTTACCTTAGTAACCTGTATATATTCAATATTCTCAAGGGTGATCAAAATGAGAGAGCCTTGCCTCTTATTTATACTCTCCAAGTAGCTTCCTTAGAAGCATCTTCTAGGTCACTTTGCCTACATAGCCACTTTGTCCACATAGTCACCTATGTCCAACTTTGCCTAATTTTCCACTTGTCTATGTATCCAATAGCCACTTGACCACTTAACCCATTTTCCTCATTTTAGGGTTAACCTTCTTATAACCACTTTCCATAATTAGAAAGTTCTCCATTTACTTTATTATTTAAATAATCCTCCTTGACTTTGTCACTTCACTTTATTATTTAAATAATCCTCTTTGACTTTTTCACTTCTCTTTATTATTCAAATAATCCTCTTTGACTTTGTCACTTCATTTTATTATCTAAATAATCCTCTTTGACTTTGTCACTTCACTTTATTATTTAAATAATCGTCTTTGATTTTGTCACTTCACTTTATTATTTAAATAATCCTCTTTGACCTTGTCACTTCACTTTATTATTTAAATAAGCCTTTTTTACTTTGTCACTTCACTTTATTATTTAAATAATCTCTTCTTTGCAAGAACTTTGACTAATTTGACCTTTTGGGGCTTCTAGATGACTCATGAGGGTTATCCAACTTCACATGGCCATAACTCTCTAACCATGAGGAGTTATGTGACGTTCTGCATACCACTAGAAATGGAATGACATGTACTATCCATATAGAATAGTATAACCTACAAATATATCAAAACTAATACCATTATACATCAAACAAACTTGGTTCCATTACCCAAACCTTTGTGCTACCGAAATTCGCTACTAGACTTTCTTCAAGGGTTGAAATCAATGACAACCAACCCAATTAATCAACACGGATTTCCCGAAGTCCCAGGGATCCAAAGTAGATATGGATCGTTCATCGGAGAGAATATCTGTCAGTAGATCTCATGGTATGAAGCCTCGGTACTTCTGATGAATTTGGTCGAGAGTCGTCAAAGTGGGGAGACTCTCGAAACTCCAAACAACAGAGTGAATCTTAGTCATTGGCGCAGGAGACACGTGTCATCAAATCTAAGAGGTCTGGGGAACCAACACTTCATAGGAATTAAGTTGCATGGAGATGAGAGATCCTAGAGGCCCAAAGGTCAGAATCCATCCCAGTCGTTCATTGGAGGAGGACACGTGGTGGAAGATACTGAGGCCCAGAGACTTGGTGCTATGGAGGGTTGGACGTATTAGTAGTTAGGAACTCCCAAAGTCTGAACTCCTAAAGAGAATCTCTATCACCCATTTGATAGGTACACGTGGCACCAAATCTCATAGTCTGTAGGTTTGGTACTCCAAAAGATAGAGGTGAGAGATAATTTGGGTTGAGGAACTCTAGAAGTTCGGAGCCTTGGAGAATATCTCATCCATGGATTTGAGTGGACACTTGTTGAGTGATTAGACCCTTCGTTAATTCAGAATTCGAAGGAAAATTATGTTGGAAGAGCCAGGACTCATGAAGTCCGAAGTCCCGAAGCTCATCATGGCCATTGAATTTTGTAGATTGGAGGACTATCGATTTGAGTCCTTTGGAGGTTTTCCATTCTGACACTTCGAGGGCTTGGAGGTGTAGTGTTGCAGGAAACCCCGAAGCCCGAATTCTTGACGTCCTATTATGATCCACAGATCTTGGTGAAAAGTGGGAGTCAACGATCTTGTAGGTGTTCAGCAGTTCATTGATTCATAGGTTCATAGGAGTGGAGGTGTGTTGAGTGAAAATATCCTTGATCCCGAAGCTATGAAGTGTCGAATTAGTGCCTTTTGGGTTAGCACCTAGTCACATCGTACGGTCACATGAGGAGTTGGCCAAAGAGAGGGGTGAGTGCATGAATTTGATGTAAAAGTGAATTATGGCCTATGGTTTTGCAATAGAGTCATGTGGAGGACTTTGTTGGTGTATTAGGACCCTCGCAAACTTGATTTTTAGGTGCGGAGAAGAAATTAAGGACTTGTTTTTAATTTCAAGGGCTCAACATGGGCCCGAGAGCCAATTAAGCTCCTCATATTTGAATGATACTAGATCGAGAGGTCTCGTAGACCCCAGGAGGTGGTAGGGGATTGCATCAATAATTCCTTCTCGAAAACAGTTGTGTAGAATTAAAAATGATGCCTAAATTTTTTTATACAGGCTAGTATGGGACACCAAATCAAAGATAATTCTTTCTGAAAACAAAGGGGACCATACATTTGCAGGTGTCTAAAGTCAAACCATTAGTCTTACTAGTTTTCATTGCTATGATTTTTTGAATCATGGTGCCTTTCTTGAATGAAAATAAAGAGAAAGATTGTATACAGTCTGTTGAATGGTCAAGAAAATTTCAAACTTCAAAATACACCTTAAAACTTGTGACACATGGACAGTTGGTATGTTTCTCTTTTCAAGGACCTTAACTACATTTCCCTCAACTGTAAATTATTTTCAACATATGTTTTTCTTTCAGCGGCTTAGGGTAATAAACTATTCAATTGTGCACGTTAGAGTGGGTGTTACTGAAGAAAAACACGAATCTTCCAGTATAATTTTGCACAGCGTTTCCTAATGAATATGGGATGAGAACCAAGGCAAAACCAAACTTTCAATGAAACAAAATGAAATTCATTGCACTAAAAGAAGAAAACTTTGATGAAAAGGAAATTAACTAAAGCAATCACCACGAACTGCAAATTGAGCTAATGACAGTTGTTGGTCTTTATTGAAGAAACCAAAACAAATCTAAACCTATGTTATTCATATGAAAAAAAAAAAAATCTAAGCTATGCAAGAAGAAAGGAAGTAAGAAAACTATGATAATCCTATTCCTAACCTAACCTACACTGTTTGAAAAGAAGCTAGGTGTAAGAATAGTGTTAGTGAAGCAAAACACGAATAACATTGGTTTATATTTGTTTTGGTTGCTTCAATAAAGACCACCAACTACAAATTAAGCTAATGACAATTGGTGGTCTTTATTGAAGAAACCAAAACAAATCTAGACCTATGTTATTCAGATGAAAATAAAAAATATGTATCTAAGCTATGCAGGAAGAAAGGAAGTAAGATGACTATGCTAATATTATTCCTAACCTAACCTACACTGGTTAAAAGGAAGCTAGGTGTAAGCATGGTTCCAGTGAATCCAATCAAGCAACTTCAAACCTATGGTCGCATGAGCAGTGAAGCTTAATTGYAGACAATGGAGCAGTGATAGATGAAGAATAGGAAGAATTAACTCACACAAATGTCCACCCAACAAATTGAATTTGGCAACATTATGGTTCATGATGCATGTGGACATGTAGGATCCATCCAACCAATATTTGATTTTGTCATAAAATTTGCAAGGATCATTATATGATTGTTGCATGGAGTTAGAAAATGATTGACGCACCTGACGAAGCTCACAAATGAAATTTATGTGAAATGTAATCTTTGAAGGAGTCTCGGAGTGGGTAACAACATTCATTCTAGAAATTGAAGTGAGATAATGAGAACTTGACATAACCATTGGCTGAAACTGAAGTGCCTCATTATCCATACAAATCTCCATGTATCCACATTTCACATACTTCGCATTCTAAGGAAAGAGTTGATAGTTGACTGTTGGAGGGAAACACTTGGCAAAATATAACTCCAAAGCCTCTCCTATGACATCAATGAAATCATGTCAGTGTTGGATTATTTGGATAGAATCCACCAATAAGTGATGTATCTTCTCATGGGGAGTAACGTGTAATTCTAGAGCATATTGAGATGAAAAAGGTTATTGAATCAACTCAATGTTTTTGTTATTTCACGTGGTGATGGGTTGTTCGTTTGTTGTGATTTGTTCAAGAGGATCAGAAAAATCATGGTTCTCTACATACTTTATATTTTCAGTGATTAGCATATATTCATCAAGGTCATAAATTTTATATTTTAAAGGATCAACAAATCATAAGTTGGTACCTACACTCGATTCTGGAACATAAAAGTATTCATCGAAAACAGGATCATTATGATTAGAATGTGATTCAACATGTTCCAGAAATTGAAATTGTGAAGGGGTTTCAAAGTGATACGTCCTGAATGAATTTTCATTAAGAATGAGTGTTTGAACGATCAAGGTTGGGAACTCTTCCTAATCTAGTATATCATTCAATGTTTCATTACCAAAAGAGTAATGTGAAGAGCATATTTCATGATAAATAGATGGTTTCTCGTGTGGATTATTATCATCAAAAATATTTGTATATGCATGAAGATATTCATATTCTGAAAATGACAGGATTTCCTCAATGAGGAATTATCCATAGACCAACGGATATTCATGATTTTATTAAGGGGATACAATGCATGGTTCACACTCTAAGCATAAGGGGTCTAATATTTCTGATAAGGATTCCCCTATAAATGTACTAAAGTGTTGATCATATATCATGTACTCCCTATCTTTTGTGACCAGATATGATTCTTGTGAATGAGAGATAGTTTGATCATTCATATTGCACTCTTCAGAAATAGATACGAGATGTGAAAACCAATCGAATATTTCTTGGCTCGAGGGTTTGTCACTTTCAAGAAATCTTCAATAAATTTTCATGACTCTTCGAAATAATTCATCCATAGATTCATTTCTGAGCTTAGGGATTTCATCAAAGACATAATCTTCATGAGCAGCAATAAACACTTCCATAAATTATTTCCAGCTATGAATTGATTTTTTTGGCAATATCCTAAACCAGGATTTAATTCTCAATTCGAATGTGAGGATGAAAAGTCAACATATTTCATTTTCAAGAAAAATCTTAATATTTCATCAAGTGATGTCAAACTGATTGAGATGTGTGAATGCAAAGACATGCCCTTCACCATCGAATTTTGGGTTTGACAAGATATCGATTGTCTCAACTGAAATTCCCTATGTTAGGGACCTAACCCATCACGTAGGTAGAATAATATATTCTGATGTAATAAAGGTCAATATTAATAAGGCCTAGCAACAAGGAAGAATAAATCGAATGTAAGAAGACCTAATAGAAGCTTCCTCTTCTAGAAGGATCTTCCTCTAGATGGTTCTTTTGATATACATATTTAGTATAAATAGGAGTCGAGGGTATGAGAACTTTTTCCTTGGATATTATTGTAATAGAGCTCTAATCGACTGGAGGTTTCCCCCTCGAAGAGGCAAGTGAACATTTCTCTCAGTAATCAACGTGCTCTTTCTGGTGTTATTCTGGTATCATTTTGGTATTATTGTGGTGTTGTTCTAGTTATATTGTTGTTCATCTGCCATTTCTATCATTTTATTTATGTTCTGCATACTTTTTATATCTGGAATATTACAAGTGGTATCAGAGCACTTTCCTCAGTAGAAAATTGTGGGTTAAATTTTTTAGGGTGGAGACATATTCCGACGTCTTTAAGCTACAGATATTTGTCGTTATGCGCATAAACCTATGGTCAAGGATTCATACATGCATGAAATACAAGTGGTACTTAAGTGCACATCTGTTGGTCACCCTTGTAACCCTTGTTGGTACCCCTTCGAGTGGTAGCGCATCAAATAGCACATATATATGAATCGGCCTAGATATCCTAAAGCCCTCTTTATATAAATTGATTGGTTGGTTGACTACTATAGTGCCACCGAGAACAGCACTCGGGAAGATACTCTCTAATACTTGGGTAGTCGGGTAGTAAGGCTCAGGGCATGGTCTAGCCTCCTTAGTTGGTTCCCTGAGATATTGGGTCGAGTACTACTGTTGGACCCTGCACGTATATCAAAGAGTTATAACACAGGGAAAACCCTTGTTTGTAGAACCCTTGAATACCTAACCTCTGGGGACGAAAAAAAAAAAAAAAAAAACAGACAAGATCTATTGTCACCCAACTATGTCTCCTGCATTCCAGTTTCCAAATCAATACACATTTATACCTTATTAAGCATTTGGTAATTTCATCACTGCAATATTCTTCAGACCGAAGTATTACTACGCAGGTGTAAAAAAAAGTCTAGATTTTGTTGCATCATTATTTGAGACCTATTCCATTGGATTTATCTTTTCGCCCTTATCACATTCATACCTATCATTTTTAAGCAATTTTTTTTACCCCACCCACCCCTTTTCGGTTCCCTCGTCATCATGGCCCATACCTGCAGCCAAGACTTGGAATATTGCTTCAATACCTTGAAATCTAATTTCACAAAGACCAAACAATAAGTGAGACATCTCAATGCCAACATTGCCACCATCAATAAAAACATGCATTCCTCCATCGTCGCCTCAATAGAGGAACTCAAAGAAGACCTCAAACAAGACATTACTACCCAGCTTGAATCTGTCACTTCAATGATCTGCACCAAGTTGCATATCCCTGCAGATCCCCCTTTATCTGAACCACCTTTGCATACCAAAGTTGAAACTTCCTCTCATTCCCATCATTTTCACCCCCATCACTTTCAGCATGACCTACGCCTTCTGCATGTGTATGCGACCAAATTTGATGGCTCGGATCCCACTGGTTGGGTAACTCAAATGGAACATTATTTCTCTTTATATGGAATTATAGATAATTTGGACAAACTACGGTATGGTGTTCTCCATCTAGATCAAGAACATTGTCAATGGTGGTAATGGAGAAAAACTACTCGTCAAGGGTATGTTGCTTGGACACACTTTGTGGAAAAAATTTATGAACTCTTTGACACTAACACCAACCATTTAGGTTGTTTGACAAAGTTGAAACAATCTAGAACAGTGGAAGACTTTATAGCTTCTTCTGAGTGACTGGATTTTTGTACAGAGGGAATGTCTGATGATTTTTTCCAAGAATGTTTTATCAGTGGCCTCAAGGATGAGATTTGTGCCCATGTCCTCATGGCTCGACCTCAAAGTTGGGTGGAGGCTACTAAAAGAGCTAAGGAAGAACAACAGGTTGTCTCTTCTCAAAACCATAAACCTTCCTTTATTCCTCACACTAAACCAGTAAATCCCACTCCTCCTTCTACTCCACTAAATATCCAAAAATTGACCAGGGCCAAAATGGATGAACGCCAACTCAAAGGCCTTTGTTATAATTGTGATGACAAATATTTTCCAGGACACAAGTGTAAGGCACAAAATATTTTTATGGCCATCTCAGAGGATGTTTTGGAAGAGGATGTTGAAGCTCCCCTTGTGTCTGTGTCACCTGAACCCACTAACATAACCCCTCCCTCAGACCCTCCCGAAGTAGAACCAGTCATTTCCGTAAATGCTCTCACTGGCTTCTCTTCTCTATAAACCCTCAAGCTAATTGGTTACATCAAGCATAGAAAGGTCATCATTCTTGTTGATAGTGTAATCACCCATAATTTTATTCATCGCCACATTGCCCAAGAAACTCATTGCTATATCCATGTATTCAATAATTTCCAAATCATTATTCCCAATGGCGTCTCCATGAAATGTGGAGGGCATTGTGAAAATCTACGTCTCCAAATTGGTGACTACCACATGAAATCTCATATGTTTTCTATCAACATGGGCGGTTGTGACATTGTGTTGGGTGTATACTGGCTAAGGACTTCAGGTCCCATTCTCATGGATTTAAAGGAATTAACCATGCAATTTGACTAGGAGGGACAACAATATAAGTTCCAAGGCATCATCGTCATTTCCCCTGAGATCATTTGTTCCCATTGCATGGAAAAGCTGCTAAAGAAAGGTCATTTTGGTGTTATTGCCCAACTCCATGCCATACAAGCAACTGAAACACCCTCTATGTCGTAGGACCTCCAATCCATCCTCTCTAAACATAAAGTGGTATTTTCCACTCCCCAGGGACTCCCTCCTTCTCATGGTTCTCATGATCATTCCATTCCCCTTGTCCCAGGAAGCTTTCCTCCCAATATTCCTCCCTATCATCACCCCTTTTCCCAAAAAATGAAATTGAGAAAATGGTTCAAGAACTACTTAACACAGACGTTATCCACCCTAGTACGAGCCCCTACTCTTCTTCTGTGGTCATGATCCTGAAGAAATAAGGTTCTTGTCACATGTGTCCTGACTTCCACGCCCTCAACAAAATCACCACTAAAGACAAATTTCCCATTCCTGACATTGATGACCTCTTGGATGAATTGAGTGGGGCACAGTTCTTTACTAAACTTGATATTCGTTCTGGCTACCACCATATCCATATGAAAGAGGCAGACATTCCTAAGACTACCTTTAGAAATCATGAGGGCCACTATGAGTTTTTGATCATGCCCTTTGGCTTGTGTAATGCCCCCTCCACCTTCCAAAGCCTCATGAATCATTTCTTTCGTCCTTTTCTACATCATTTTGTCTCAATTTTCTTTGATGATATCCTCATCTATAGAAAAACCTCGATAGACCATCTTTCTCATGTGGATCAAGTTCACCATCTACTCTCTCAACACCAACTTTTCCTGAAACAATCTAAATGTGATTTTGGCGCCTCAGAAGTCAAGTACTTGGGTCATCTTGTTGGAAAGAATGGCGTTAGGATGGATCCTAAAAAGATTGAAGCTATGCAAGACTGGCCTCACCCAAAGACTCTCAAAATCTTGCATGGATTTCTGGGATTAACGGGTTATTATCACAAGTTTGTTAATAATTATGGAAAGATTGTGGAACCTCTACTGCACTCCTTAAAAATAATTCTTTCACTTGGACTCCAGCAGTTGCTCGAGATTTTCAAACCTTGAAGATGGCCATGTGCACCACTCCGGTCCTAGCCCTTCCTGATTTCACAAAGACCTTTGTCCTAGAATGTGATTCTTCAGGGAAAGGAATTGTCATTGTCCTTATGCAAGAGGGTTGGCCTTTACCAGCAAACAACTGTCTGAACGAAATTTGGGTAAATCAATCCATGAAAAATAAATGTTAGTTATTCTGCATGTTTTTTATCTTTGGCACCCTTATCTATTGGGGCAATGCTTCCAAATTAAGACAGATCATCAAAGACTCAAGTATTTTCTGGAACAACGCATTTCCTCCCCAAAGCAACAAAAATGGGTGACTAAGCTCTTTTGATATGATTATGAGATCATTTAAAATAAAGTAAAAGACAGTGTGGTTGTGTATGCACTTTCCCAAAAATATGAAGATGAAGGGTCCCTTTTTTCTCTCTCTTTCATTGTACCATATTGGCTCCAGGTCGTTTGTCAGGAATGGCTACACGATCCCAAAAGTTCGCATCTGATACAAAAATTACAGTCCAATTCTCCAGTTTCCCCAAGGTACTCTTGGATCCATGATGAGCTTTGATACAAAGGTCATTTGTATTTAAGTAAACAGTCCAAACTTAAATCCACGGTACTTTCTGAGCTTCATCCTACACCCACAGTTGGGCACTCTGGTTTTACCAAAACCTATGACAGGGTCAAACATTCTTTTTTTTGGGATGGCATGAAATAAGACATTTGTAATTTTGTGGCTGAATGTGATGTGCATCAATGCAACAAGGGAAAAACAGTCAAATCTCCTAACACACTACAACCGCTTTCGATTCCACTTGCTATTTGGCGGGATATCTTTATGGATTTTATTGTAGGCTTACCTAAATCAGGCAATAAATCATTCATCATGGTGGTAGTTTCTCGCCTTTCCAAGTATGCTCATTTGTGTGCTCTTCAACACCCATTTACAGCATCCACTATGGCTCAAATTTTCATGGATCAGGTCTTCAAGCATCATGGCATGCTGCATTCTATTGTTTCTAATCGTGACCCAACTTTCACCAGCAATTTTTGGCGACAACTATTCAAGCTACAAGGCACCCAATTGCATCTCAGAAAAGATTATCATCCCCAGACTGATGGTCAAACTGAAGTTGTCAACAAGTGTGTTATCACTGAAATTTCGTCCACACATGGTTATAAGAATTCAGCATCGTCAAAAAGCAATGAAGTCATCCATGGACCTAAATTAACACCAAAGCATTCATAAAGGGTCAAAAATATACAAAATAGTGAAAAATTGAAGGGCGCTATGAAGACACTGGGCGCGCGCGCACATGCGCAGAACAGGAACGCAGAAATCGTGCACATGCGCACGATGCGCGACTGTTATCGCAAAAAGCCACGCACCTGAGAAACGGCACATTTATGAGATTGGTCGGCCTCCCACCCACTTATGGTTCAGCTCCCAAGCTGATTTGACACTCAAATCTGGACTGGATTCGACTGGATGGTTGGTCAAAGACCTAGAAATGCCCTAATTAGCCTCTTTACACACTACAAACTAGTTGAACAATAACTCAAAGGAATGCTATAAAAAGACCATGGATACACTTCATTTTTCAAGGAATTCAAAGCAAAGTTATGTTGCCATTATTCTCTTGAGGACTCTATCCTTTCCAAGAGCATATTTGCATCATTGCATTGGGCAATCCATCTCACCCCTTGAGTGGATTAGAAAAGAGTTCTTTCACCATTTTCATTTTTATTTGTTGTAAGAAGAGCTTACTTGTGGGGGTCCAAGGGCCCTCCCTTGGAGGAAGAAGGGACTCATAGTCCCCTTGATTCTCGGTGTTTTCTTTCACTAATATCAGCCTTATCATTGGTGACATGGGTCTCATTGTTCTTTTTGTCTCTATGTCCCTATGCTTCTAAATTTAGTTGTTATTTCATTTCTTAGTTGTTGTTTTCTATTTCTTTTTCTAACTGTTTTCTTTGCAGCTGTCCTGCTCAGCAAACCCAACTGAGCTTGCAAGAGCCTCTATTTTGATCACTAAGGTGACGAAAGAGGCACAAAAAATTGGTGACTCCACTAGGGAAAGGTATCAATTTTCTACCCCATTTTGGTTTTTCTTTCTCTTCTTTTAGTTTGTTTAACTTGCGGGTGCACTAACCGGCCTAGGCTGACCTGCCAATCAGCCAATTCCAAGTTGAATTGAGAGAAATCCATACGTATTTTTCATTCTCGGCCATGTGTCACATATGCGTGGGTTTTTAGGCCCACAGACACGCATCGTGCGCACATGCACTTAAGTCACAGCTCTTTTCTGCGCACGTGCGCTTATTGACTTTTCTCTGTTCGCGCACATGCGCTTTGTGCGCCTCTGTCTCCACTGAGACCCGCGCATCTATGAAAAAATTCACATTATAAATTTGTTGATATGTGGGGAAGGCCATTTTCCTTCTTAAAAATGATTTCAAGCATGTTTTAAAGTTGCACCACACTTAGTCCCCTCATCATATAAAGTGGTTAGTCAAAAACACATAGGCACTTAGGAGGTTAAAATCAATTTCCCCTCTTTGCTTTCATTTTTCGCCACATGCATGGCTTGTTTTGACTCACAAGATAAGTTGGAAATCATTTTTAATCACATTTAACTTGCATTGGGACTAGAAGTTGAATAACAATCGCTTAGTATGCTCTTCTCTCGCACCTCCAAGCGGTCTTAAGAATCAAAAAAAGATTGTGAAATGATTTCATATCCCTTAAGAACATTAAAACCTTTAGGAGAGGACAACAGCCCTTCTTGGGACTCCTCTTAGTTTACTTTGTCAAACATGTCTTAATATTGTAACGGGCCCATACATGCCCACATGCTACAAAGATAGGATAGTGTTGAAATTTGTTTTCTTAGATCAAATCACTAGGGAAGTTTAAAGGTTTTGTAATGGGCCCATACATGCCCATGTGATCAATCTAGGATAGTTTCAAAAGATTTTCTTAGATTACATCACAATAGGGAGTTAAAGGGATAGTAATGGACCCACATGTCCACATGCTAGCTTCCTAGGGACTTTTGAATTACGCAAGGTTGTACCAAAGGCACTTAGTTAATTAGGTAATCAAACACTTGTAAGGACCAAGCGAAGTCCACATGCAGCAAGGTGACATCTAATTCACTAAAAATTGGCACACTTTCACTCACACACAAAAGTCACTTATCACTCACATAGCTTCTTATTGAAACGTGGAGATCAAAGTAAGTTTCCTCCAAAGGGATTCTGAAAACACCCCACCCTTTTCTTGACGAAACTACCCACTCCCATTTTTTAATCAACGAGGTTGGTTTACACCCCCAACCTCCCAAAACAAATACATCTAAAAACTTTCTAAAAACTCACTAAGTTTTCCTCCACAGGAGGTGCCAAAAGAAATTTTTTAGTCTAGGTAAGATTTCGGGGATAGGCATCCAAATAACTCCCCGTTATCTGGTTCTCACATTGTCAAAACCATAGAAGTTATCAAATGCGGAACTGAAAATCCTCCAAGTCAAGTGTTCCTAACACCATAAGGCAGGGAGATACCCGTGAAGGGTTGAAGGCCAAGGTCTAGTTGTTTTGTGTGCCCCCCCTTGAGTCACCCACCTCTTGAACGAGATCCAGCCTGTGACCCATTTCTTAGGCCGAAAATCTAAATGTCTCACTTTGACCGAGGTACCTAGTGATCAAATTTTAGGACATCTACCCAGGTGGCAATTGTGGGCTGTAATTGCACCTTGATTAGATTTTGTGTGGCCATTGGGAAATATCGCCATCTCTTTCGGGATATGCCCCCTTTACCCCTCATTATAACCAATTCTTTCATCCTTCACTAGTTTCTCTTCCAGTGACTTCAGACCCCACTGTTGAGTACTATTGGAAGGTTCAGTGTTATTTGAGAGGTAGGACATTACGTCTGCTAGGAAACAAGAATTTGTTTTCTTTTTTGATCCCCCACATGGAAAAAACCCACTTACCCAGATATATGCTTCTTTTTCAAAAACATTTTATGTATGATGCACCTCTGATTACAGTTTGATTTGGATATATATATTGTGTAAAATTCAACGTTTGCAATGCAAAGGCTCTTGTTTCCTTATTACTCTCACCTCCATTTGCACACATTCACACAGCTAGTCGGACATCATAGGGGACCCACAGAATCCCCGTCGTTCACGATGCCTGCTAAACCTCCCTCCTATCTTAGGGGGTCTGGTCTTTCACACTCATCAACACTACCTTCACACACTCCTGTGAGTGTGACGATGTTAAGATCAGATTTGCTTGTTTCTACATTACTTGGGTCCACTTCCCAAAGTCATCCGTCCACTCGCTCTCCTTTACACGGAAGCGGGGGACCAACTTCCTCTCAAGGGGGAAGCACCAACCCACCAAGCCCCCCTCAAGGGTCAGGTTCACAACACACTCACACCATGGCCAGAGCTAATCCTCCCCCCCCCCCCACTACAGATGCCATATTTGGCCTCTCTCAACATACTGGACCTAAGAAAACTCACCAATGATCCTATATTGTATGCTCCCACATGGCCTACAATGCCCACCAAACTACCTTCGTACATACCAAAGTTTGAAGGAAAGGCAGGCGATGACCCTACCAACCATGTCATGACCTTTCACCTATGGTGCTCTTCCAATAGAATTATGGATTATTCCATCAAACTGCAATTATTTCAACGCACACTCACTGGCCCATCGGCCAAATGGTATGTAGAAGAAAAATCAGGGTCCCATGCGACTTTTGAGTCCTTGGCCAAAGCATTCTTGACCTTCTTCCAATTACCAATCCGCCACGACAATGGTCTAGAACTACTTTCTAATTTCAAACAACCCTCAGCCACACATATCGCTGACCACATTCATGAGTGGTGTAGGCGACATAGTTTGTGCAAAGCAGAAACCACCAAGCAACAGTGTCTCGACTAGTTTCTTAGATCACTTGTCTCTCTCCTCGGTAAGGATGTAGCTTCCACCTTCCCTCAATATGAAGAGGAAGCCATCAGTAAGGCTCAATAATATTACCTCATCTATGCATAGTCAGGGTACTTATACACTGTACTTCCTGATCTTCCAAAACCTGTGCCATTTGGACAAGACAAACCTGGGATGTCTCACTCAGCGGACAGACTGATTGGTACCACCACTCACCACGGTCCACAACCCCAACCACCACCGATGTATGGAACACCTCAATACCCACCGACATACGGGGGACTTCTTATTATCCCCCACCCCCTTATCAACAACCATACCATGTTTCTATACCTCCACCCATCAGTGGCCCACCGCCGGCACCCCCCATACATCCACCTATTCAAACGAACTCCGGTACCCCCTCTACCTCAGCTTATAGTACTAGAGAAAGAAATATGCCTTCCTATGTACCTTATGGATTGTTACCACCACAGAATCCATACTTCCCATTTCCTGGTCCCCCACAACCCATGGCTCTCCCACATCCTCATGCGGGGGTGAATTTTGTTCAACCCTCAGTCGTTCAGCAATACCAAAATTTTGAACAGCTGAATACGGCCAATCCAAACCATCTGCCAAACAATTCCAAAAAGAAAGGATGAAACAAGAACAACAACAACCCAGGTCAAGGCAGGCATCAACCCCAATAGAACGAATCCATTGGAGGCAACCAGAACCAAGGGAATCAAAACCCCCAGGGGAGCAATAATAATAGGCACCAAGGGAGAAATAACAATAATGTTAAAACCAACTTCCCTTATGCCCTTTGTGGTGAGTTCGGCCATTACACTCATCATTTCCCCCAAATCGTTGATTTCAAATGGTTGAAAGACTCTGGTAGTCTTCCCCATCCTCCAGCATTGCCTGCCCCTCAGCAGGCACCACAACAATACATGAAACAACCTCCCCCTGTCGTTCTACAGAATCCTATTCCACATCAAGGTGTGATAAACACCCAACAGGACACCGATCATCCCCCACCTCATGTGGGACAATACCTCAACCCAAACAATCCAGCAGATCGCACGATCCTCCTCACTAGTGAGGAAGAAATCCTTCTGCAAACACGTAATCGACACTATCATGCACTCGTTGAGTCTCCTCCCATCCCTCCAGAGACAAACCCTACACCGACAGGACCCCTGTTGATGCTTCCTCGCCCTACCGCCGAGCCACCTCTTCGCATCCCTTGCATCCCATTGCGCAGGAATGTCCACAACCCACAGGCTAGGGCAACTCATAACTATAGTTTGGTAGACGACTTAGCACAATCCTCGGCTGCCATGTCAGTTTTGGAGGTCCTCTAGACTTGTCCCACTCAGCGGAAATCATTACTTTCCACCTTGGGGGAAGTCGACCCCGCAGATACCCGACTCATTACCTTTGATCTTGACAGCAGAGAACCTTGCCTTCCTGCCTTGATCGCTTTTCAAATACCAGTAAAAATACGAAACATCACAGTTCATCGGTGTATCATCGATGAAGGTGCATCTACATGCATTATGTCCAAAACTGTATGGCAGAAATTTGGTTCCCCTGAACTCATACCCTCTGCCATCACCTTACGATCTTATGACAGACGACCATCGTCTCCTGAAGGGATCTTCCAAAATGTCCCCGTCGAACTTGGGGGCAAGAATATTCTCATCGACATCAAATTTATCGAGGCCCCACTCGATTATAATATCATGTTCAGTCGTAGCTACATGTACGCTATGAAGGCAGTGGCATCTTCCGTCTTTCGGACAATGATGTTCCCTCACAATGGGAAGATCATTACTATTGACCAAGTCTCACATTACGAGCCTAATCCATCTGCCAACATCGATAACATTCTTCCTCTCATCCACACGAGCCATGATGCATACCCACTCGTCGAGATGGGTCCTGGAATTTTCAAAGATCCATCATTGTTAGGAACTTACCATGGAGCACCACCACTCCTTCATCCTTCCAATCAAGTATGCATCGTATCCTCTAACGGAACTCATATAGAGGATACCCTTCCCCCTACAGAGGCTTCTATCATATCTGACATCCCACTTGTCACAGAACTCCCCCCTCAAGAACTTCTTGCACACTCATTGACCCCACCAGTCCATGATTCCACCTCTCCCCAAGGAAATATCCCAGTTTGGGAGACAGTTCCCCAACCCATCACCCAAATTCCCTTCTTTTACCCTCCACCAGGCATCGAATCTTTCCAGGTAGCCGCAACGCTCATCCTACCTAATATGGTGATAGAAATCTCAATCACGCATGTCCCAAAGACAAATTTCCAACACCGTTCATCGATCAAATTATCGACGACTGTGCATGCCACGAGGCTCTATCCTTTATGGATGGATTCTCTGGTTATAATAAATTCAAATTCACCCTGCCGATCAGTATAAAACCACATTCACTACCCCTTGGGGTACTTTTTCATATCATGTCATGCCTTTTGGCTTAAAGAATGCCAGCGCAAATTTCCAACGGGCTATGACATACATCTTTCACGATCTGGCTCATATCATCCTCGCCTACTTAGACGACCTCACAACTCGATCCAAGAAACGCACCCAACATCTTGATGATTTACGAATCATCTTTCAACAGTGTCGTCGGTACAACATCCACTTGAATCCTCTCAAATGCGTGTTTTGTGTCACCACAGGGTGCCTCCTTGGCTTTATCGTTTCCCAAAGCGGTATTACCGTAGACCCCCTCAAAGTCCAAGCTATCACCGAAATTCCACCTCCTCGTAATTTACGTCAACTTCGGAGCCTACAAGGCAAATCTAACTTTCTACGACGGTTTGTCCCAGACTATGCCATACGGGCACACGGATTCCTTCTCTTACTACGTCATTACATCCCATTTCACTGGGACGACCATGCCCAACAGTCATTTGACGATCTTAAAACAACACTCTCCAACACACCTTTAATTAGTGCACCTGACTACAATCGCAACTATATCCTCTATGTATCAGCATCAGCTGTATCAGTAGCAGGAGTTCTCGTCCAGCTAGGTGATGACAATCATGAGCATGTCATTTATTACATTAGTAAAAACCTCTCAGGGCCACCCTTGAAGTATAAACACAAAGAGAAACTTTCTCTTGCAGTCGTCCTTGCAGTCCAGAAACTGCGCCACTACATTCTGCTTCACACAACAAAGGTCATAGCAGATTCCAACCCTATGCAGTACTTGCTCAATCGTCAGCAAGTTAACAGCAAATTTTCTCAATGGATCATTATCCTTCAGGAGTACGACCTCGAGTTCTCAACACCTAAGAGTAAAAAGGCCCTCGTTCTCGCTGAACTTGTCACGGCCCTCCCTCTGACACCACCAGTACCCCCGTCAACATCGACTTTCCCGACGAACATCTCTTTTACATCACTTTGGATGATCCTTGGTATGGAAACCTCCTTTTCTACCTCCGAATTCAAAAGTTCAGTAACCACCTTTCACGAGATGATTGGCGTCGTATTCTCCATCAGGCCCCCCGCTACCTCCTCATCGGAGACATCCTATATCGATGGGGAGTCGACACCATTCTTCGTCGATGCCTGACTATTGACGAGGTCGATAGAGTCTTAAACAACTGCCACAGTGCCGCATGTGGGGGCCATCTTTTGGGCATATCCACTACTTAGAAAATTATCCGAGCTAGATACTTTTTGCCTACCTTGTTTCACGATTGCATTCACACCGTGAAACGATGTGAGCAATGTCATCTCTACGCCAATAAAGCTCAAGCTCCCCCCGCTCTTCTTCATCCCATCATCACTGTCGGCCCTTTTTGTAAATGGGGCATCGACTTCATGACTTATAATCCCCCCTCCAGCAATGGTCATAAATACATTGTTGTCGTCGTTGATTACTTCACCAAATGGGTAGAAGCTATGCCCACCTTCAACAACACCATTGACACTGCAGCGCGTTTTTTCTTTAACCACGTCATATCTGACTTTGGAGTACCACTCCAACTCGTTTCCGATCATGGGAAACACTTTGAGAATGAGATCTTCATCGAACTCTCATATCGGTTAGGATTCTCTCACGAGTTTGCCTCACCATATTACCCTCAGTCTAACAGACAGGTCGAAGCAGTTAACAAGGTCCTCAATACCATGTTACAGCACACAGTTAATAAACATACAACCAATTGGCATCATATGTTATTTTCTGCGCCATGGGCTTACCATACGGCTATGAAAACATCTACTGGTTTCACACCATTTCATCTAGTCCATGGGGTTGAGGCCACTCTTCCCATCGAGTGTGAAATTCCCACCTTACACACTGCAATTGAGCTATTACCCGACACTGCTCCAATGGAGCAGCGCTTGCTGAACTTAGAGTCTCTGGATGAATATCGTCGATCTTCATTACAGAACAACGAGGCAGCTAAAAAACGATCCAAGGCTACCTTTGATCGACATGTCAACCTTCGTTCATTTCATGAAGGAAACCTTGTCCTAGCTTATGATATCGCTCATGATACCTTTGGCCATGGAAAATTTGAGTCACTATGGCATGGCCCATACATTATCCAACATTGCCTCACCAAAGGCGCATACATCTTGACCTCCCTCGAAGGCCTCTCTCTCAAAGAACCCATCAATGGGTTGTATTTAAAGAAATTTTATGCTTAAATGAAGTCAATCTACTTTAGGTTATTTCTTTTATAGTGTTTTTAATATTTTTTTCCATCCCTCACATCTAAACTATCATTTGTGCTATTGACAGATGCTTCCTCCACCTGCCTACCACATCGGTTACGCCGACAGTGCCAGTCGTTGGACACAAAATCTTGCTTTGGCTGCTTAGGCTCTCTACACCCCCTCACATGAAATGCTCCATTCAAGCAGCATATGTTTGGGTTCAGCGACCAACAACCAAGCCGAATACACTGCCGTCATCGGCCTCCTGGCTGATGCCCAACATCATCGTATTCGTCGCCTTAGCGTCTTTCTCTACTCTCAATTAGTCGTACTCCAGCTTAACAATGTGTACCGTGTCCGCGATCCTTGCCTCTTTCACAACTACCTACAGGTTAGAATTTTATCTCAACATTTTGATTCCATTACATTTACACATATTCCAAGACAATTGAATCAAATTACAGATAATCTAGCTAATATTGTGTTACACTGGCATATATCACATAAATCTACCTCTACACATACATAAACATATCAACAACCTGTCATCGCATATATATATTAGACATCATCAAATACATTAACAAAACACATGTAAACACCACATAGATCTCAAAATGTATACTCATGTATATATCGAAAGGTCTGCAGTGCCATCCAAATGTTTACATACAAAAATAAAACTATCTGCATGCCAATGCAGCACCTCGGTCCAAAATGGGCTCACCAGCCTATATACAAAAATACATCAATACATAGATAACCACTCATGGTTCCTCTAGAGCACCACCACCTGCCCCTCCCTCAGGCGGTGGTGGTCCACCCCCTACCGGTCCCTCCTTCCCCGGCGGCAGTCGTCCATCATCGCAGCACCAGCCATTGTTTCTCATCATACTACAGCTCGCCATGGTGGAGGAACCCCCACACACTTCTCTAGGATACCCTCATCCTGGATGCGAGACCATATGCCCTCAGGCACATCCTGTAACACCGCTTCCAGACGACGGCGTATGTCCTCAAAATCTACTCCGGCAGCCACCGGAGGAGCATGTGATGGCCCACCACCTAGGTCATCAAACCGACGTCTCATCGCTACCCTCTCCGGATCAGCTGGTCGCACCGCGGAATCCTCAAGCCAATGTCTCTACCCCCGCGGAAGTCTCTCTGTCTCCTAATGAACCGGTGCTCTCTACAGCTCCACCTCGCGCCCGCGAGGTGCCACATCTTCACATACAAACAAGCAACAGATAGTATCAGCATCTATATCATATACCTATGTCATGCTATCTCAAAAACACAAAAACATACATATCAACATCATCGAGATACCTTGGCGGTCAAATACCTCCCCTGGAGGTAGCACCATGTCTGGATCCTCCCAGAAGTCAACCCCGGCATAGGGGTACCACAATATCACCTGCGGCATCTGTCGCCATACCTGCGCTACCTTTGTAGTAAAGAAGTGGCCACCCTCACCACCACCATGGTGAAGCAACACAGTCGACCACCGCCTCAGCTGCATCTCTCGCACCCCAGGCGCACCCAATAGAATCCTAGGGCGCAACATCGGCACCCTCTCCAGAAACCAAGCCACCAAGATCGACCCGAAGGAAAACTCTCCCGTATCCATGGACCGAAAGTGGTCCAGCTGCCCTACCATCCTGGCATGCAGCGTAAGCCCCCAGGCGAAGTTCTCACCGGCCAACACTCTCTCCATCACCATCCACTGGCCACCACTAATCCGTTGCATCGCCAGTGAACCATAAACTCTCACAATCATCACTACTATACAGCGATGCGCTAGGGAATCCATCACCCCAATGCTCATGACTGTGCTAGACATATAGTTCGGCCCCGAACAATATCTCTAGCCAACCGTCGCTAACGGCGTATCCCTCAGTAGCATCGGCTCCACCGGTAGGGGCGTTCCCCGAAATGGGAGCCCAGTCAAAAAATACACATCCTCCACCACAGTGAAGGGAATATGCTCTCCCCGCACTATGAAACAGTGCGGTTCCGGACTCCACATCCGGATAAGAAACTGCAGGAGATACTCCTGCGCCCGTATCAATGGGCACTCAAAGAAATTCAGCAACCCATAGGCTGCCAACGTAGCATGTACACCTGGATCCTCAATAGCCATGATGTCTCGCAGCTGAGACCAATCCCCCTCTTGCCAACTAATAGGCATCATGCACAACGCTCACCTACAACACATAAAACTGTCCTAAGTCAGCCACATGGACAATCAACAACATCAAAGAGACAATTTTTACACCCGTCAACCTTGCCTCCACGGTGCGGTTGTTTAACCCACAAGCATGCACATGCGTTCCTATACACCCCACAGGCATGCACATGTGTGCGCCTATTCATTACATAGGCATGCACGTGTGTGCACCTGTTCACTACACAGGCATGCATGTTCACTCTATAGGTGCGCACATGTGCACGCCTATTCAACCGACAGGTGCGCACATATGCGCACCTGTTCAGCCAACAGGCGCACCCATAGTGCACGCCCTCTACCCCCTTATCAGTGCTCCCATGCGCACCTATCCGGTGGGAAAACGTGCATGCGTGCACGCCTACTACTGGATCACCCGTGCATGTGGGTCCCACACCCATAAACACTCTCTGTACGGCCCTCCGTACAGCCCCTACCCAAAAATGAAACCCTAATTCTATGCAGGATGATCAGACCACTAACCTGACGTTCACGGGTCCTCGATCGGATGCCTCATCCTCCCAGAATCTCACAATCTCCTCTGAATGCTTCTCGTCCAATCACTATAGCAACAAGTACAAATGAGGTGGCAATGTGGGCCCTACAAGCTATATATAGGCCTTTTTTCCAATCTTCCACTCACCATTCTAGGAACTCCAGCCGTCCATTTCTCAATCCGTCTTCAGCCATGGGATCAGCATCCTGTCATCTACACCATGACAGTCCCTGGGCCTCTTTTCATCCTGAGCCCCCAGGACGCCATTTTTCATACCCTGATCAGGTATGCATGTGCATATTCACACTTATCAAATACATGCTCATATATTCGATTATCTTCAGATATTGTTTACGTCGGGTATTTGGATTTCATGTGTGCAGGTACTTGCTCATCATACATCGACACAACCCCTTCAGGTATATACTCAGCACTGGCATGTATTCATTCCCTCTGAATATCACTTACATTTCCAGTCACACCCTCTGACATTTGCCTCTAGGATCCCCATTTTCGGCTCTGCAGTACCCACACCTCCATTTGCATCTTCGGTACTGTCACCCGGTAGCACTCTTACCCACATGAGTTGTCCCATTTATAGCACCCTTTTGCGCTTTTGACACTCATGCTGTTTTTTCAAAAAAAAAAAAAAACCCTTTAGGGATGGGAGTCCCGATAGTCTTACATCATGTCGCGAATCAGCCACATACTCCTTCTCTTAATTTTTCTATCTTTCCCAACGGACTCCCAGATTATCTATCCATGGTTTTATTTTTTGGCTACACCTCCGCAATAGCATGAACCCTCCACTTCATCCACAAATTTGTTTGCCCATCTGCAAATCTCCCTTCATTTCACCTACCGCATACAGAAACCCACCCATGGGGCCCCCACCCTCCATCAGTTCTTTGAGAAAATTATTCCCTATCCGGGCCAACCATATCACACTGGGGCACCCATTTCTGTATTTGTACACTTCTTCCCAATTATTCGTTATTTATTGTACAAAGGACTTTATTTCCAGTCATTACATTACCTTTTTGTCGTCACCTTTGGCGACCTGCTTCCCTTTTTTTGGCCAACCGCAACCCATGTCACCCTTGGTTGGAGCACTACTTATCATGCACCCTTGCCGGCATCTTCCATATCTTCAGAGTACCCCACAAGCCACTTACCTCTTCCCTTTGAATTTGTTCACCTTGTCCCGCCTCTGGCACAACTTATCCCCGGTCTTGTCATCCCCCTGACACTTGACCTCGTTGAACGGTTGCGGCCACTTTGATCTCACATACACTCCAACCAAGGGAAGTCTTGAGTCTTCCTACATCTTGACTTCATCCATGTACCTCCTCCACTTCCTAACCTCACCTAGTCTATTTCATGAAGCCATTTGCTTCTCGAAGTTGCGTCCCCCTTTTCTTGTCGACATCAGCACAGTTTTTCTAGAAGGGTGACAGTATCTTGATTCTCATTACCCACCCAATGAGAGATCTTGGACGGCATAGGGCGAAACACAATTGCTCCCTACTATCGTTGACCCCCATAACATTTGACGTCAACACTTTCTCATGTTACAGTGGGTCTTACTTTGCGACTATTGCAGTTAGTTCTTTCACTTGTCGAAGACATATGAACTTGGCTGGGCTCTCAATGCCCACATAATCGGTGATACTTATTACCGCGATCACTGCCTACAATTCATAGTATTTTCATCCGCGGAATTGTCTTCTACCTTTATCATGACCGCCTCGGAGGGTGTTGCAGTTGTCTACACCAACACTTCATTCCTCTTTTTTGAGTTACATGACACGAGCATGGGGCATGCCCACCTCGTTTGTACACAGTTTTCTTTTTCACACACCTCATGGAAAGTTGGGTTCTATCGGTTCCTTTTTCCCTCCAACGGATCGCTCTGGATGATCCCACTATTTCTCTCTCTTACAAAAACACTTTCAGTAGAAGAAACATTGATGGATTTCGTCTATATGTATGCTCCTAACCTCATCCATCAGGGGCATCTATTATCACTGAAATTTCGTCTGCACATGGTTATAAGAATTCAGCATCGTCAAAAATAAATGAAGTCATCCATGGACCTGAATTAACACCAAATCATTCATAAAGGGTCAAAAACTATACAAAATAGTGAAAAATTGAAGGGCGCTATGAAGACATTGGGCGCGCGTGCACATGCGCAGAACAGGAACACAGAGATCGCACACATGCGCACGATGCGCGACTGTTATCGCAAAAAGTCACACACCTGAGAAGCGGCGCATTTATGAGAGTTGTCAGCCTCCCACCCACTTATGGTTCAGCTCCCAAGCTGATTTGACACTCAAATCTGGACTGGATTTGATTGGATGGTTGGTCAAAGACCTAGAAATGCCCTAATTAGCCTTTTTACACACTACAAACTAGTTGAACAATAGCTCAAAGGAATGCTATAAAAAGGCCATGGATACACTTCATTTTTCAAGGAATTCAAAGCAAGGTTATGCTACCATTATTCTCTTGAGGACTCTATCATTGCCAAGAGCATATTTGCATCATTGCATTGGGAAATCCATCTCACGCCTTGAGTGGATTAGCAAAGAGTTCTTTCAGCATTTTCATTTTTATTTGTTGTAAGAAGAGCTTACTTGTGGGGGTCTGTTAGTGATATTTCTATCTAGGGGGTTGAATTGTGAAAGAGTGGGTCAAAACCCACTTATCCTAAGTTTTGGGCGCAAGCGCATCTGCATTAAACATGGATCACTTTTGGATGGATGGATTTTGCACGCCTAGATCGACGGCGCACAGCAAATTCCGGACCCCCCTTGCCTTTCGACCTTTAAGCAGGGGGGGGGGGGGGTCCA